>VXBL01008385.1:236975-341474 GCA_013400195.1 Aramus guarauna | reverse complement strand
CCCCCCCCCCCTCTAGAGAATAAAATTATTTTTCTTATCTGGAGAAGGCAGAATACGCCCAGTTCAGCTAAGAAATTGGGCAAAGTTAGAGGAATATGATTGCAGCTTTGGGGAGGAAAAAAAGCACCAGAAAAACTGAAAGTAATCTGCCATTAAATAATTGTAATTCCATTTTATAGAAACAAAATGGAAATATAAATAAAGCTAGTTGAAAATTAAAGGACTAGTTAATGAGGCAAATCACACTGGGATTTCAGGGTTTCAAATAGGAGGAAACTGGCGTCTTAAGGAGAGGAGGTCTCCAATTTAGCGTGAATTAGTGACTAATAAGCCAAGAAAGTTGTTTTGAAGGGCAGGTGGTGTATTGCTAAGGAAGGGCAGGCTGAAAGGCGAGCTGACGTGTGCTGTAACTTCAGGGTCACTTGGAGCCGGTGTTGCCAGAGGTGTCCGTGGCTGCTTGTTTGTATCTCCGAACAGCACCTTCTCTAGTGGCAGCACAAGCATTTGTAGAGCTGCTTGGGTGAACTGGATGGAAGAATTCATCTGGGTTCAACCTGATCTGGATGGGGGATGGAGTTCTTTTTAAACAGGTCTATTCCCCAGTTCCATTCGTTACATGAGGCACTGCTTGTGGGCAGCAAACGAGAGAGTGAGTAGCTGGGGCAAAGCTTATGCTGGCTTTAAGTGATCATCAGACTTCAAGAGAAATAGTTTTAAGAAGAATTAAGACTGTAATCTGTGGTATTTAGCCACATAAGAAAGAGGCTTGCAGCAAGGATGACATCTGTTCATGATTAAAGATAGCATATATTTCTTCCCCAAAATTAAAAGAACACTTTCACCTTGCCTTAATTTTTGATAAGGATGATGTTGATGAGAGCAAAGACAGGCTGATGAAGAATGATGATAATGGAACTAAAAGTCAGAGCAGGTTCAGTGCATTCATGTGGAGGAGAGGAGATAATCTTCCTCCCAGAATATCAAAACTGATAATGTTTTTCTTATTTTTCCATAATTCTAAGAGACAAGGTGTCAAGAAAAAAAACGTGCTCGATCAGGCTTCGCTACTGGAAAACATTTACAAGAAAGAAATGGAGATATACGTTAACATAAACCAATAAATGGTAACGTAGGTTTCCCAAGAATAGTACTGGATTAGCTCTATTATCTCACTTCAGTAACATGTATTTTTAATATTGGGGAATACTTATATAGTTAGTCTATATAGATTTAAGAACTAATAACTATTATTATGACATTAAGGTGGAGCATTAGTAATTAAGAAGGAAAAGACACAGATTAATACAAGATTGGAAAAATCTCCATCATTATCTTTGTTAATGAGTTTGGCATTAAAAAGTAGGAGCATGTCAATGAAATATTCTGCTATCTCAAAGCAGGCATCACTGAAAATATAGAGGAGGAGGTGTGTATGACACAAGAATTGGATTTTGCTAAGGATTTGGAGTAATAGCAGTGGGAAGAAATCTAATAGTTGAGAGTCTTTCTCATAGGAACGGGTGCATGTAACTAGTATATAAATCACCAGCTGAGAATGACATAAAGAAAAAAACCAACTGAGTATTACAAAGATAAACTATAAATCACCAGTACCTTATGTGATTGTGAAAAAATCCTGGGTTACTCCTAGTACGGGGGAGGGGGGGGAAGAAGAGAAAAAACCTGCCCAAGGCATCGATGATACTGCAGCTGGCCTATCACGAATAGTGTTGGCTTCCCACACTAAAGAAAGGTGAACTCACTTGAGAAACAGGTGTAAAGAAATATTATTAATAACAAGGGAATGGAATGCCTATATACAGAAAAAGGAATTAATATTGGCTTGTTTAAACTGCGAGGTAAAGGCTGGCTGGGGATTAGGACTGCTCTCAAGTAATAGCGGAGAGCGCGCTGGGTTGCTTCACAGGCAGATGAGCAGGTGATGTCTGTGACCAGCCGAGGCCAGAAATTTGGGGCTTTCAACCAGGACCCATCAGGAAGTATAGAAGCAAGGAATGAGAATGCTAACTGCTTTTGAAGAGAAGCTTGATAAATTTATGAGACGGGCAAATAAATTGCCCTCCATAATAGCAGCAAATCTAGTGCGTGCTCCAAGAGGTCCCTTTGCTGTGTTGGTAATACAAAATCTCACTGATGGCGTCATGAAGAAGGAGGGGTCCGTCTGCACGCTGGCGGCAGACAGCTGAAGACAGGAAGCTCGCTCTCCCTGGGGAAAATGGTTGCATTTTTTGCCATGCTGACTTGTCTGACAATCAGAAACTCTGCAGTGGCTGAAATATACTCTTTAAACATCATCAGTAGGACTGCTCTGGCTGCTGGACTTCAGACCTCACACTGGGGCACAAGAAAAAATAGAACTGCAAAGTTTTAAGTGTCTCATTCCCTGTCCAAAAACTGGGGCTTAGGAGTGTTGGCCAGCAGATAAGATTTTTTTTTTTTTAATGGCGTTTTAATTTTTTTTGTTCTGTTCTTGCGTGCTTTTAGTTCCGCAATACAGTTGAAATGTAACAGTAATGTTTTGATTCGGTTGTTGCTGAGTTATAAACGCACTATAGCGCTTAGGTCTAACGTGAGTAAAAAAGGAAGACACTGTCATTAGTTAAAGATAATAAATCTTGGGCTTAAATACATCCCAGTCTACCACATCTGCCCGTTGGGTCCCTTTACTTCTACTGTATTGGGTTTCTCTATCCCCATGGCTGAACACTAATAATTAATTCAGAAAGTGCTGAGGTAATTAATCTTCTGAGGCAATAGAGTTTGATTGATCTTCTACCTTTAATCAAATTAGCTGTACGTAGGTGGGAGAATGTAATGGCTGACTACGGTACTGTACCACTTTGTGAAATGCCAACCTTTCCGATGACCTCCTGAGAGCACGCCCATGAATCACGTCATAAAAGCCACCACAGCAATCATTAAGTGCCTGTTTGATTGAAAAGATGGGGAACTGGCAGAGATCAAACCCAGGGTGTGCTCAACATTCACATTTTAAAGTATGTCTCCTTTAGAAGTGCAGCTTTATATCTGCATGGCATATGTTTGAGGGCATCGAATGCCACAGGGCTGACGACTGTGTGGATTTTCCAGATGTTTTAGCTATCTGTTTCTAAAATGAAATTACTGTCTAGTCATAATCACCTACAATGAAACAAGCCAACAGAAACTCCTGTAAAACAAAACATTATGATATTTTTGATTTGTTGAGGACTGGAGATTGGAGAGGAGCGAAGAGGTCAGATTGGAGAGGTGAATTTACAGTGATGCAGACGAGTGGCTTTTGCAAGCGGATTTTAACTTGTACCTAAGAGGATACAGATTGCATATTCAGAAATAATTCCATGATTTGGTAATTTGATCCCCAAGTGCCTGACTTTAGAGTTATTAAAGCAGCTGACACAAAGTGGAAAAAACGGACAAAGCCAATTAAATGAAAAAATGCAAAAGCAGAAAGATTGTACCGCTCGGACCCTGTCAATCAAATGCAACACTATAAACACAGCCTCTGATTTTTAAAATCTTATTCTTTCTGTGAGTAACGAGCACTCTCTATAAATTATTCTAAAAATGTATTTTAGATATTTTATTGTTGATACCAGAATATAATGCCTTGATGTACATTTTCTACTGTTAGAAGAAACGTGAGATAAAAAGCAAGTTTTCCGAGATGCTCCATATTCTTTCCTGCAAAGTCAATGGGGATTGATGAGGAAGATCAATGGGGAAAATCTGTTGGATTTTCTGGACTACCTACTGGTATGAAGTAATTTGGGTAATAATTATGCATTTGTGAATACCATCTAATGTTATTCTTCACTGAGGTTTGTAACAGCAGTTACTCTATAAAAAGATTAGAAAGAATAGCTCCACCTTGCAGTTTAGAAATCAGTCATTTCTTGTGAAATAATAAGGAAGGCTTTAAAGTGTTTGTTTTTGGGTTTTTTTAATAATAAATGAGATCTGACATCTATAAACAGTGATTTAGTGGCAGATGTTCTGTGATATATATTTATGTTATCACTTAAGCTGACATGGTAATGGATAATCCTATTTTTTTCTATTTGAGGTTTATGAAAGTTTTAAAATATATCGCTATAGCAAGGAGCCTGGTGGGGCAGAGGTGGAAAGAGAACAAATTCCTTCCCTCTAATTTTTCAAACTCTTTTCAGATCTGACTAGCTGTCACATTTGCAGTAAACAGAGGCCCTGAAGTTTGGCTGCGTAAATGGAATCTAATTTGGAGCACCCTGTATCCGGGAGTGTATTCGGGCTTTGATGGTTACGATAGCTTGAAAAGTCACAAAGGGCACAGATTAAAGCGGGAAGTTTATCAGGAGCGTATGAAAGCTGAAGTCATTGATAGAGTTCCCTTCTGGTGACAGCTTTGAAGACGAGTGTATCCGACGTATCTCAAATCTAGTTATGGATGAGATAGAAGTTTATCACGGGGAAGCAGACCTCGGCGAGCAAAGCGGTCCCTTATCTCGTCCACCCGGTTTGCAAATGGCAAGTGTGCGGACGGGGCCCAAGTGCCGGGCGGCAGCGGGGGTCCGGGGCGGCTGTCGCCCCGCTCCAGCAAGGCTTCGGCCGCAGGCAGGCGGAGGTCCTCTCTGGACAGGAAGCCTTGCTTTGCTTCTAGTTCTTCTTAGGCCACCCAGGCAGTAAGGTAAAGTTCATCCGACGTTTGTGTGTCTGTTACTTAGGAGCCACAAAGCAATTCATTTTATTTCCTTCGTCTGTCTTATTTTGTCCCAAACTTTCACTTTGTTCTTCATTTTAAGAATAGGAAAACACCCATGATGCAATTTGTTTTCTCTTTTTTTCAAGTCAAGCTGATCAGTGGCACCGGGAGGAGCTTTTAGCAATATGAAATATTAAGATGTTTGTTAGCATCTAGTTCCTGCTTTAAAACCAGAAACACGGGGGGGGGAACCAAAAACCCAACCTCACCTTTTTTTTTTTGTATTTTGTATAATTGAAGCCATGTGAAAAATTGCATGATTAGAATTTCATTTGAAGCATCGTAATTTATTACTTGATTCACTGTGATTAATGAAAAATATATCAGGAAATACATTTAATGAATGTCTGCAGCTACCAATCTGACTTAGAAATTAAACAGAAGAATTGTATTTATTGAACAAAGAACCAACTAACAGTGCACTTAAAGTCACAACGTTTGCTGAGTCAAATTTGATCAACTCAGTAAATCTAGTGATTGTTGTCCTTGTTTGTGAAGAAATGTGGGCATCCTCTGATCTGATCCTTTCCTTTTAACCGGACTTTCGGTAGGGGAGTAGGATCCAATATTGATGTATGCATGGGGAACAACTAAAATTTTTGTTCCAAAGAGCTCATGTCATGTCTATCCATATATTGCTGAATAAGGGAGATATTTTTGCCTTAACTCTTCAAATATCTTTCAGTCTTCTGGAAAAGCAGCGTGTTTTTAATAAACTGCTGTTTCTGTATTTTTTGAGGTTGTGTAATCTGTGTTGGGACCCTTTTCTTTTCTGGCTGCTTTCCAAACCTCAGCTGTGCCGTGGTAGGGTCAAGGGAAGGCTTGGCAGCCCTTGCACGGGCTCTGCGTCAGGGGACCGCGGGGCCGGTGTCCTTGGTACATGCTGGTGATCCAGTTAGGATAACACCAGGTTTTCTTGAAACCTGCTGGCCACTCGTACTATATACACATTCTGAAAAATAAAATAGATTTGTCTGGATTGAGGTGGAGAGACCTAGGCTAAATATTTATGATGATACTTTTGGATTTATATTACATCAGAAGTTGAGATTCTCATCTTTGTGTTTAATACCAGTAAATAACGTTGCTGTATTCTTGTTAGTAGCAGGATTTTGTATGGGTTGTGCTTTATTCGGAATGCTGTGTGATTCGGTACTTTTGTTAGGAAACCAAGTGACATTCTAATTGTTCGTACATGTTTTCAGAGTTAACTCTGACTGTATGTGGCTGATTTCAGCGATGCCAGAACCTCTTGTCTGATGTATCCCTCTCATAATTCTCATCCTGCGCTCACGCTATCTTGGTTATTTGTACATATCCATTGCCGTGTTTCACTTTGAATTAGATTGTAAACTGTCTGGATTGCAGACAAATTTTGCTATGGGGGGGGGCTCGGAGCACAGCGTGGCTGTTACACTCATTTTATGCTCCCACTACAATTGCAGTAAAAAATGTTCACTAATACTTGTATAATAGGTGTGGAACTGATCTATACAAATAACATATGCTGTACTAGCAACGCTTCTAAGTGCATATCAGGTCTGTTTGTTTTCATTTCCTCCTGTAAAAGTAGACAGCTAGCTTGTATTGGATTCCCAAAGTTCAATCACACCGTTAATGAAGATGTGAATTGGGTAACTCATGCCGTGAAAAGCCCCGCGTGCGGACGAGGGGATATGCTAATGCTGCCGGCAGTACTGCGGTGAGCCAGCATCGTGCTGGTTTAATTTGCAGAGTCACCCGACTGCCAGATCTACCGTTTCACGGAGCTTCTTGCGATAGCAAGTCAGTTTAACCTCCCTGTCTAAGGTGTCTGGCAAATACCCACCCGCATCTCTGCATGTTAATAGCACTCATTTGCTGAATGTATTTAACAAATGCTTTTGTGTTCCTCAGATGCGTGTTACTTCTGTCAGGGTGAGCAACACTATTGCATCCGGAATAGCTTGACTTCGACGGGATAATAGGGTGGGATACAGAGCTGGGACAGTAGTTAACAGCATCTTCCCTTTTCCCTGCTTTGTGCTTTGAAAAAACCATTGCTTTCTGACGTGCCTTGCTGCCAAGCAGCACTGTTGCAATGCTTGTCCTTGCAACGCTTAAAGCTCTACTCAAAGCCATGGTGCATCAAATTAAAATTCTCTCTCAATAATAATGATAATAAGCAACAACTGATCCAGCTAAAATGCTGTTTTAAGGATAAGGACGTGGCTAGCTGATTCTATATGGTCTACTGTACTTAAATAACTCCGTTTCTTTGAAATACCGGGAAGAACAATGATGCTATTTCAGTAGCTGTTCTTTTATCTGGTTATCTTGACTGATGTTCCAAACCCAGTGTCCCAGAAGATGTGTCCTCTATAGGATGAGACGTTATAAAGTCTAGCCCTCACCTAATACTTTAAAAGAAAGCAAGCATTTCTCTACCAAGAAAGGCTTTACTCATGTCACATACTAATCACACACCAAAGAACTGTTTAGAAAAAAGAAAGACAACCTCTGCCTCTCCTCCTCAGGAGTAGTACATGTAAAGAAAAACAGTGGCAATAAAGGGAAATAGGAACGGTGAGAGAAAGCACTTTGAAAACTATAAAAGCAAAAATTGTTTTATCTTATTACAACCGATATTAAAGCTTTTCTTTATACACATGCTCATTTTTTCACTGGGGGTCAAATATCACTGATTACAGATTCTGCTGGGGTGGAGCTCTCATACATCTGTCTCTAAAATTATCTCCTTATTTCTCTTCTTTGTGAAGATCACAAGAATCTCTTTCCATCGATCCGTTATCAGTCAGCATCACTCTGACCTACTCCAGTACTGGAACGTGTTCACAGCATTGTGAAAAAGGTGTGTGCTGGAGAAGATCTGCACCTAAACCGAGTCCTTTACCTGCGTCCTCTGAATGGAATAGCATTTGTTATGTCTGTACCTGTGGTCTGAGTTGTCGTATGATAATTAGGAGTTTAGATGATTAAAGTACGGTTTGTGTGTTTTGTGAAGAATATCAAGAGATACATAATCAGCTTGGATATCGAGCTATCCAGTTTTCCATTCAAGGATTCATAATTACAAGATGTTTAGTTTTTGG
Organism: Aramus guarauna; assembly: GCA_013400195.1. Taxonomy (NCBI): domain Eukaryota; kingdom Metazoa; phylum Chordata; class Aves; order Gruiformes; family Aramidae; genus Aramus; species Aramus guarauna. Next base: position 333,620 of record VXBL01008385.1, on the reverse strand, counting down.
GAAAAGGATAGGGTACCTTCTCCTGATTTTTTTTTTTTTAACATTTTTGTTTACATCTGCTAAGCTACAGAAAGATGTCAGAAGTACAGTGCTGTGCATTATTCTGGAGTTGGAAAGGGACAATTTTATTATTTTTTTTTTATTCTTCCCCTTGAAATCTTCTGATTTTTTGATACGACAGGGCCATTTCTGTGGAAGGAGTTTGTGTCTGGATCGTTGTATGACTCCTGGCCCTTAATTTGTGTCAGAATGCAGCAGATTGCCAAATACGTGCCACAACTTCAGAAATGTTACTCTCTCTGTCATCCTAGAACAGGCACAACAGAAGAAAGCACCAAGGAAGGAGCCGTGACGTTGCCAGGACTTCCTCTGCTACTGCTACCAGCTAATATAATAGTTAGCAGGGCTCTGACATTAACGCTTACCCGCTCGATAAACCTAATGACTACACTTGGTTTATTTGAAGCCGCCTGCCTCTGTAACACGAAAGCTGACTCACTAAATCTTAATGCAGTAGGAGATTTTCTGTCTTTGAGCTCAGACGAGGCCTTTAAGGAGCATTTCCTTGGAGTGTTTGTTTCTAGCAGAGACCGTGCCGTGACAGGCATCGTGCAATCAGAGCTCTGCGCGCAGAGCCCCAGCAGTTGACAGCAAAGAGAGGAAAAGAGGGATTCACATCACATGGTTAAAATCGCCAAGGAGACCGCTGTCCGCATCGTGATAATTCAGTGCACTGACATAAAAGTTAAACACTCTGATAGACAATACTGGATAGACCACAAATCCCAAGAGGCGCAAGATATTTAGGAGCAGGGAAAAGAGAAAATGCCCTGACTGTATTCTGGCTCCTGCGTTAGGAGTGAATCATTATAAGGATTACAAAACTTAAGATATTAATAGAGCCGCTAAGGATGTCTTAATAAAAAACTTCCTCATAATTCTTTCTTTATGCTTTTTTATAAATACCGAAATTTAGGATTTTTTTCCTTTGAAACATACTTACAAGGAAATGCGGATGTGCTTTGTATGGTCATCATTAACCTCTATCAACTTTGTATTTCTCATCTAATGAGTTCAAGAGAAATTATAATACAAGTAAGCAGATGTTTTCTATTTTGTATAACACCCATTCTTGCTGAATAAGGAGAAAAGATGATATATGTAGAGGGACATTAATATTTCTTGTTAAAACGTGCTTTGCAGGCTAAAGAAACTCATATACATAATGATGGTCAAAAGTCAAGGAGTAAAAATAGGAATTTGTTAAAAACAGCTGTGCTGCACAACTCTTTGACAGGAATAGAGGAATGCTTCATCCAGTAAAAAATTCAGAATTTGTTTAAAAGGAACTGTAGCTGCTAATTTTCATCAAGACATAAGGTTAACAAGTCTGTGAAATGGGGGGTTGGTTTCCTCTTGTTTCATGGCCATGGAAAAAGAAACGTTTCACTCTCTGATAGATCTGCCATTTCCCTCACAGCAGAATTCTCTGCAGCATCGTACTGTGGTTGCAGGGTATTTCTAATGCTGCCAACCGCACCACCATCATCTTAACGTTCCCTGCGAATCGTTCCAAGAAATGCTGACGCAAAATAGTAATACTCTTTTAATGCTCTTGCTATCAGTTATTTTTAGTTTTTGTTTGGGTGCCCTGGTCCAGTGCTTCGCAGGGCAGGCAGCGCTGCAGACAGTGATTGCCGCTGACGTGTGGACACGGGTTACTCACTGCGTTACTCAACTGGAACTGGCATTACCTAAGTAGTTTTGGAGGTTATTTGGTTAGTATAGACTGTACGTCAGAAAAGATCTGGGCTTTTTAGCCAAATGATTGGCAAGCTGAATTACAGATGGTCCAATCTATGAATTTAGAAATCAGATCCAGACAACTGCCTGCACTGGAAGGCAAGATGATAGTTTCTTACCTGCAGCGTTGATGAAGCTCCAGAATATATGGTACAGTACTGCGTTGCATTTATGCCTTAAAAATTGATTACACTCTAAGCATACACTGTAACTGTATCTTATTATTTACAGTGACTCAGATAAACTGGATCTAACGTCCTGCACTAAACAGTCTTTGAGTAGTAATGCACAATTTTGAAATAAGCACATAAATAGAGTAGACGGGGGGTCACAGAAAGATTTTTCTGGTCCAGAAGCTGGAAGTGAAGCTGTGACCCAGCCAGGCAGCCAGCATTTCTAATTCGCAGTCACTCTATCCTTTCCCCCCAGCAAATGTACTCTAATCCATAACCATTTTGCATGCTGAGGTGAGATGTTAAATACAAAGAATGGCTTTTAAATAATAAGCTCATGACACAAACCAGCAAGAACAGGGATCTCAAGGTTAAAGATGGCATTCCTCCTTCAACCTAAGCTGCTGTAAAGGAAGAAAGAGATTTAAAAAAAAAAAACAACTATGAATACATCAAAATACATCATAAAAAGATTTTTAAAATCCGCTGTCAGTGTATATGTCTCTAACTAAGACATGTTTGTCTTCCATTGTTGAAATATTTGTATGGAAGCAAGATCTTTCTCAGGTGTTCGCTCCATATGTACTCGCTTCAAATTATCATCATCTTTGCTGCATGTATAACTACTTGCAGAGGGACATATTTTAATGCAGATGGCAACTTTTTTTCCCCACAGCAGTAGAAGATGGTTCTAGTAAAAATATACTATCTTCATTCAGATGTCCGTAGTAACAAAAAGAGGAAAATAAACAAACTTTTTTTCCAACAGAAATCCCTCTGAAGCCAAATGGGTTTTTTACTCAAGTATCAGGGGTATTTCTGGAACATATTTGAATGTTACGCATTTTGTCTGAGCTTCTGTTACGATACTGCTCTGAAACAATCCTTTTCATAAACAGACCACTTTCCTGCTTGGCATGGGAGTGAGTTCTTCCTGGAGGGAAGTTAAAAAGTTGTTAATTGATGACATGAGACAGGCTGCAAAGCAAGGGTCATGTATCTGTGTTTATATTTTAAACAAAATCTTAGGAATTCAGCTGGATTATATGGGTGACTTTTGCTGTCATTTTGCAGAGAGTGACAGTGTAATTTGGTAGATTACTGATACAACTGGAATAATCTGGCAAAATTTTAGCTCCTCAAATATCTCCTAGCTCTCACTGAGGACTGTGCAAGCCATCCATCTGCTCAAAGCTTACCTTTGGGTTGTTCACTGTCTCTCTGGCTCTTGGTAATGTACAAGGAATAGTTTCAGGTTCTGAAGAGAGAAAAATAAAAATAAACCCAGTCTAAGAGGATAGGTACGTGAAGCTATCTGTAAGAAAACACAGCACTGTGTTTAGCAGACTTCGCTGTAAAATCAGTAAGATAAACCCCAAAATTTGTAGTACTATTTCAACAAATTATTTCTTCCAGAGGACAGCTTGAGCTGAAAAGTGCAATGCCACTTTTCTTTCAAGATTTATAAGAAGAAGAGAACTTTCTCAGGAGTCCTTGATGGAACTTTCATTTTTATTCCTATTGTGTCAGGAATTTATCTAACTTCTGCTCATGTCAAAAGAAGTCTCAGTTGTAAAATGTTTTTGTAAATTACTGTTTGAGAATCTTGAACTAAAAGACCTGCTTTATTTGATGTGAAAATAATTCTAGTTTCATGTGTAAGATATACAATATGTAACAATAATGTTGCATTGATTGTACTAGGATTGTTTGGGAAAAAAGAAGCAACCCTGACTGTACTAGGCAATTTGCAGCCTTGATTAAATAGAGCAGACAGATGAATGACGGAGAAGAAAAAAGAGCTCTGAAACTGTGGAGGCAGCAGTTCGCTCGGGCACTACAGCTTTTCTCTTCTTTTTTCTTTTCACGTGTTTCAGCTTGGTCACCTATTCAGCATCAAAACGATAGGGTTGTAATATACTTTTCCCCAAACGTACTGAACTCAGTGCTGCCTTTCAGCAAGGTTGGTCACCCAGGATCTTATCTAAAAATACGTCTACCGCTAACTGAGTCTCTGGTATTAGTGTGATTTTCATTAGTCCTGCTCTGCCTGATGATGGATACCAAAAGCTGAAAGTCTAATTTTGGGGTCTCTATAGTGGCATCAGGGTAGAAGTTATACGTGAGACAGGCTTGCGGGACAGATGCTTTCTGCCTCCAAAAATGGTGAAACTGCAGATAGGTTAAGAAAGAGATTTATCATTGATAACAAGAACTATCAATCCATAAATCATTACAATTACTATTTGCAGTTATGAATGCTAAGACATAAATTAGGAGACACTGGGCACTAGCGTAACAGGCACAACCATGGCCAAACTTCACTGTGAAGTGCAATAAATAAAGTCATAGATCTGGAGGAATGACATCTTCTATGAATAAATGCAAATAAATTAGACATGAAGGGGTTTGGGGTGGTGGAGGAGATGACTTAGTTTTTCAGCAGTGAAGGAAAGAGACCAAAGACCATTGCTAACATACAACCACATCTAAAGATTGGCTATATTAGTGGGAGATGTTAGGGCTGTGACTTACTGACAAACCTGAAGAGTGAATTGTTCATCCACAACACATGAAATAATAGTAGCTCAGCACTGATCCTAGGCTGTATTCCCAAGGGATGTATCATACTTTGGCTTCAGACCTTTGAATGTATTGTGAACTTACTGTCATGGGCTCTTGAAAGATGGGCATCTCTCCAGCTTCCTGCTGGAAACTGAACTGAAGCTATCAGGGTAGTTTTCAAAGCATCCAGCAGATACCCCATGCTGGTAATGCAGTGCACGACATGCAGTGTCCTGTAGACCAGTTTCTCCAAAGCTCTATGTTCTGGAAGTCAGAAAGGAAAAAAAAAAATATTTATCTAAGTTTCAAATAACCTTTTACATTGAGATTCTGCAAGTCACTGAGTACTAGAGAGACAGGTTTTTTCCAGTCACCAGAAAAACAAACTACTGCCAGATGTAAATCCAGCACATTTGATCAGTAAAAATTATTTTGAAGTATATTATATTTTCATTTTAACATTGAAACTTGCATGTGCTCAGAAAACTGAACAATATATCTGGCTGTAGCATGTGCTCATTTGTAATGAGTAATTATCTAATGACGATAGTGTTCAGCATGCATGAGAGCTCCTGTAGCAAGATTTGGAATTTTAAGGAAAGGCTGTAGATCAAATGATAATGTCTCATTTGTATTCTCTCAGTTTCCTAGTCACTATTGCACTTCATAAAGCAACTACAGAAATGGATTGCAAATATGCATCATTTTTGTGTGAGATGAGAAAAGGAGAAATGGCTCAATGATCCTAAAATAGTACCAATAATCCCTTTCACACACCTTTACAGTATCAGATGATACTGTTCCAAGCAAATCACACATTGTATGAAATATGTTTTCAATCCTATCTAGAAGGGCACCACTACTAAGGTCTTTGGGGATAAACGTATAACTTAGCTCTGCATGAGTATGTGGACACACAGTGTAATTTTTGTCATCCATCTGCTTAGTTGGAGGAGCCGATGAGACCTTTGGTGTAGCAGCAGTGTGCTGGAAAACTCATTTTGGAGTTTCCCCTTTCTAGTCTGGGGTTTAGGACCGTGTCATATATGGGATGTATCTATGAACTGTGACTTGAACAGAAGCGTCTCCACTCTAGGTAGTGAAGGATATTCATACCGTCTTCAGCATCAGTTTTGTAAGGCAGATTCATAACTGTAACTACATGTTAATCGGGTTTCAGCCCAGATGTCATGGGCTGATGGACAGAGGACACGACTATTTTCCTGGTGTCAGGGCCCCATGGATGCCCTCCAAATGAATGTGTAGATGGAGCAAAAGCCTTTTTGTTGTTGCTAATGTCACAAGCTTCCCTCTTACCCCACTGGGGGAGTAACTGGAAAGATGGCACAAACATGGAAAAGCTTGGATTGACCAGAGGCCCCAAATTTGTGTGTGTTTCCAGCCATCTGCTGAATCCAACTCTAGATGATTGTGTTGTATCAGGAGGGAGAAGATTTGGGTTTGAGTCTACAGAGCTGTGCTTGTCTTCAAAATCTAGTCATATCAGCATACTAAATCACATTTATTGCTCAAGAGAAAAATTCTTCTGGGCTCTGTCCCTAGTGTGACTTGGCCACATCTTCACAGACTAACTGTTGTATGGTCTAATATTGATATATCATTCCACTTGTACCACTCCATACAGCCTGTCTCTAGCTTTCCATAAAATTCAGATGACCTCATACATTAATTTTCTCTGCATTTTGCCGGCATATGTTAGTGAAATAGCATCGTCTGGACAGTAACACTGAGCAAGCAATACAGGCTTTAGACTGGGACTGCAAGAGCAAGATAAGATGTTATGGATTGTCTTGTTATCAAATCCACACCAGTTAGTTTTTCAAGGTCTTACTGTTAAGAACATTGAAGGGCCTTGTATTGATGCTGTTGTCGTAACAGCAGCAGAAGTTCTTATGTTATCATATGTTTAATAATGACTCCTTTGATACAGAACAGAGTGCATGAGATGGATTAATGAATGTACTGTACAGGCAGAACATCACTGGGAGCAATTAAATATTCTGTTTATACAATGGAATTTTATTTTTTTTTAATTACCCTGGAGTACTCTATACCTTGAGAAACAAACTATGACTAAGTCATGGGTGCATGTTGAAACTACAAAAAAGTATGTTTTTCCTGCAGGCTCGAACTCCGTCCCTTGTGGATCATGTGGATAAGGTAGTCTGTTGCAGTAGGATAAATCTATTTCATGATGTTACACTCTGTTCCAAGAGTTGCACGTATTTCGTGCAATTGGGTACTCAAGTTCAATGTTGCTTCTTCCATTTTGCAGCAACTGCTTTTTGGTGTCTCTCCCTTGAGAGTGAAGAGTGTTTATCTGCATCCGTAGGTTTATATTATGGATCCATCACCCTATATCTGACACCAGCAGTTGACAGTGTGACTCTTCCCTAGCATTCCCCCAAAACTGTATGGAAAAAACCAGATGATCTAGAAATTATATGGCGTATATAATACAAAGTGTGTGTAGTTGTGTTACTTCCTGGACTTTGTACTGCTGTTACGTGGTTTTCAGGGTCTCCTGTCAGTGAGAACCCTCTATGATTCAAGCCAAAGTTGGGGCAAAAGTGTTCCTTATTGTGGGAACTGTTCAACGTGTAACGTACTGCACCATGGTATCTTATGCTAGCTTAAATCTATGAGCATATACAAAATTTCCCTTGAAGAACTTGATGTCTTGCATTAATGCAGTAGGCATAAGTGATGGGGCGCAGGGGAAGGAAAATGTATCAGTCTGAACCAATGATGCCTTTGCACTGTGTGCTGTTATTTAGCTGATGGCATAGTTCCATAAACGACACAGCGTGTTGAGTGGATTGTAGATAAATTCTCTGCTGAGTCAGATGCCCTTCTTCCAGTGTGCTTTTAAATGTGAAAAAATGTTACTTTTTGACATATTAAAGTTGTTTAGTTTGGCTTTTCATTATGTAGTTGTTCATTTCACAAAGATAGAAGGGTTTACAGGGGTTCCGTATTAAGCCTGAATTATACGATAATTATCAGTATGCCCATGATTTACATTTAGAGTCTGTTAAGGTTTCAAAGCCAAACATGCAGAAGAGAGTAAAATGAGAATCACGAAGTCTTATGTAGTCTTAATTTGGTGTATTTTGCATATGCTGCATGATATTCAGTTGACCTTTGGGTCAAACCTTATTTTTCTGCAAAACATGTTGCTTATTTAGTCATAGGATGGATGGCATGCTTTGAATGAGCAGCCTTTCGATTTTTATTTTAAATCTTTAATAGATACTGCAATTATTGACTCTTACTTAAAGACTAATCTAAAAAAGACTGATGTCCCTCTTGCTCCTCAACACTTCTTTGGTTCTAACAAAGAGCGCTGGGGAGCACAGTGGAGCTATGTCTAGAGATAAATGCTCCTGTTGGCACTAGCCCAGCTGGCAGTCGGTGATCTTTGGGATAATGCACAGACAATCTAGTTTTGCTGGGCAGAGGAATGGGACTGGGATATGATGATGGAATTTAGCTACGTATTTCTAACAAGTCTCCAAAGGGGACCTGTATGCCCACTTGGCCAAGCACTGCCTCCAAAGCCACTGTCGGACCTGCCAACAGCTGAGACAAGAAAATATGTTTGCTCTTTGCCAACTGGCTGGCCAACCAGCACATGTGCACCGGGGGTTGTACAACCAGGGCAAAAATTAGAAAGGATTGATGAGAATATGAGGAGACTGGAATATATAACCAAAATATAATTAAGATATGTAGTGGCTCACTTCCTTTCTTGAGTCAGGGTCTCTTCTTTTAAAGAAGATGTAGAAATTATGTAACATTTTTTATAAAAAGCACAGCAATGTTAGTGAGATTTCTTTAACAGCTGTTAGTCTCAGTTTCAAAACATGTATATGTCAGAACTTTCCAATGACGACATAAGGTTTATAGCTAAAGTGGAGGGGGAAAATAACAAAAGGTGAGTGGCTGCTTCTAAAGGAGGAGCTTGGTAATCCTTTTAAAGCTTTTCTCTTTTGCAACTGTTAATTAAACGAACAGAAAAATAAAGTACAGCAAAATAAAAATGGTTTATAATGTTAAAATAAATGAACTAGAAACATGAGTATTCTGTTTTGAAAGAGATTTAGGAGTTTTCCATTGACAGGACAATAATTTGGCTTCTGGTCTAATTTTAATATTTTTCACTGAGTAGAAGATATGCTTGTTTATATGCACATATATGCATATTTATCTGCCTTTATAACGTGGACAAATTATGTGTGCATCTAAACATAAGTATATACAGATGCATACATCTCGTATCCCACTGACTCACGGCTCCGTTTTGCGTAATTCAACACTTTATCAAGACACTATCAGGGAGCGGTTCCACGCTTTGTTGGGGAAAGACAAATATGCCCGCGGAAGACAGTCTTGTAATTGGAAATAACAAAGAGCAAAATGCTTTAAAGTCCACCATGGGTATAAGCGTGCCAAGCTGTGTTTGCTGCTTAGCTTTTAACCTGCAACAGCCTACGTGCTTTCTTTAGTTAAATTACATACTCTGAGCGGTTCCAATGAATTCAATGGGTCTACCCTGAATGAGCAAAGTTAAGTAGGTGCATAAGTGTTTTCAGGCTTTAGGCTTTACAAGCTTTCATAATTAGTGCTCTAGACAACATTAATTAAAGAGTACTTTAGAAAGAATATAGCTGTTTAAACCTCTCTAGTGGTTTGCATCTTACTCAAGGATCCCAATCAATGCAACACATGGATAATCCACTCAGAAGACGATGCTGTGTTGGTATGATTATAGTTTAATACAATCTGTATACATCTTTGCAGTTGTATATAACAAACATAACTTTATACAAAGTCACTTCAGTTCAAGGATAATTAAATAAAAGATAGCGATAATGGAAGAAAACATATGTTTTCTATTTTTTTATAGAGTTTCTTGCAAGTGTTGTGATCTGTGATAATCAAATATGATGAAGAGGCAGGATTTCCCGAGGCTAGTAATATTTCTCTTATTTCCTTCTTTAGCCTTGGGCCAGAGTTAGAATTTATATCTCACTCATCCTCCTGTTATTATATAATTGAGGGAGAATTAAAAATAAAACACTGATTAATAGCTCTAAAATGCTTTTATGAACAAAAAGACTTAGTGAAATGTTCTAATTTATTGTGAAAAGGCTGTTTTGATTTTTTTGTTCCACTGTATGTGTTATACGATATATTCCTGCCTTCATGAAACCATATTAGCATCATGTGGCAAATCCTTTGATGTATGATTGAGAATTGTGTTTGACAGTATAAGATCCCCTGTAGTAGCTCTACTTAAGGCTTAAACACAGGTTTAATTTTTGACACTACTTGCCTTTTATGCTGTCTTTTTTCTCCCATATTGAGATAATTTCCAAACGCTGATGAAGAAAATTACTGCATCTTGTACTGATATAGTTGTAAAGGCACAATAAAATTTGACATCTTCCATTTAGTGAGTGTGTCTTGATCAGAAATAGGACTATCACTCAGAACAAATTATTTTGAAGCCTAAAGCAGGAAGGATATGATAGTTAAGCACAAAATTACCTGATGGGTCTTTAATCACCCGACAATTTAAAAGAAAGAATCTATGTCCATTACTGAAAGAGGAACAAAAGACCAAGAACAGAAATAGAGATGATGACAAACTAAATTATTGAGGGGGTGAGGGTCTCCTGTACTATCTAAAAACTCTTACCGGAGCCTAAAGGTGCTCTACAGTAATGGGAAACTCAGACATTTCCTTAGGTACGTTGGGCTTCTTTTCATCTGGCTTTGTATTTTAATTGCTCGAACAGAAAGATAATACTGAAAAGCCACTACAAAATTGGGGTGTCTGCTTGTTTTCCTGTAGTGTTTCCCTGGGGAAAAAAAAAAAAGAAGTGGTGGACCCAGAGTGCCTGTGGTTTGAAGCTGGAAACATCCAGGACGCTGCCCGGCCGCCAGCCCGAGCGCTGGCCTGGAGTGCCAGAGAGAGCGGGGCTGGACCAGTCCGCTGGGTTAAGAGATGGAGTTGCCCAAATCACAGAAACTCACATCTTCAAAATAGTGATAGGGTTCCTTCTTGAAGGGGAACAATGATACAAAAATCTGTAGTTCTGTAAATACTAGTCCTCTGTTTTCTTTGAAAGACCAATTTTTGTTTATAGCATGTGCTTTCCACTCCCTCTCAGCATTGTTCCCACAAATTCCACTTAGTTAAATTAAGCTCCCCTATAAAATCCCAATTTGGCATGATAATATAATAATTATTAAACGGGTAAGATTGAATCATCATTTTTCCCTCTGACCTCGACTCTATGCCAGTGACTGCTGATTATAAATACTATTAGTGAAACAGAAATCAGCACGGTGTACTCAAGTTTCTTTTCAAATAAAGGAATTTTTTTCAGCATTCAGGTTCCCCATAGGCTTTTAATCAAGGTTATGGGAAAGTCCATAAACTTGCTGCTGAATATTTAACAAGCCGGAGGTCGTAGCAGACATGAGATCCCAAGGACAAGTGAAATGAGATTGCAATCAGAAGAGCAGAGGAGACCTGGAGATAAGCAAAGCTTTGTCCACAGATAATATCCAGCAGAACAAACACCAGAGTCACGTTTTCAGGCTTCTTTTGTGAGACTTAATTTTCCCAGTATAAACATCCATAAAAAGGTGTAAATACAAATGGGTGGTTGCACTGGTTTTAGTCAGTGAATTTCATTGAAATGATGATTGAAATCCTATCTGAAAAAAAGTTTAAAAAGCAGAAGACGTTTCATTACAGTTACACACGTTGCTTTTTTACTGACCTGAAATCCCAATTCTCTAACACCTTTTTAAAATAAATTCTGTAAGCAACCTCTGTTACACTGAATTGTAATGCCTGTTTATATGTGTTTAGCCAAGACCCTTTGTTTGCTAGATCTTTATAACTGAGCTATTTTTAACTGAATAGTTGTCACTATATTTTTCTGTATACAAATGGGAAAGCAATCTTGCAGAAACTCTTATCCATGCCTATCCAGCAGCTATAAAAATACTGTTATAATACTCTGCATAATGTAGAGAGTGAATATTCCGAGAAGTTACCTGTAATGCCAGCCTGACCTGTATGTAGAGGCCACATGGAGCTTGCACCATGGTTTGGCTTTGCAGCCACGGAGCAGAGAGCGGAGTGAGGGGGTGGCACGGGGCTGCCGTGTCCCCAGCGGCCACCGGAGCTGCCTGGTGGCCCGGGTGATGGCTCTGAGATGATATCAGCGTGCGCCATCTGAGGGTTTTGGTGATCCTTGGAATTAACCGTCCAACAAAGTTCTTTCCCCATTAATTAGGGGAATTTTAGTTGTTTTTTCCTGAAACTGATGCGCTGTTTATACTTCATTTGTAGCAAAGTGTCACTGAAAATTTTAATACTTGGCAATACAGTTTCACAGCCTGCTCTGAATAGTATAGATAAAAATTCCTGTTATAAAACCAAGTTGTCCTATGGCTTTTTATCTGATTTTGTTCCCCTTGTGTACAAACTATGAAAATACTTACCCTCAAAAAATCTGCTGAACTTCAAGCTGGCTTTGGAGCTCAAAAGCTGAGTACATCCCATTTCTGTTAATAGAGTAGCACACTGTTTTGCAGTAAGTGTGGTTAGACTAGGCAGAATATACTCATAATATTGACTTTGGCTTAATTATTATCATAGGAGAAAGCCTGATACCATGCTAATTGTTTTCCCTCCTTTTCTGAGACCAGATACTGTTAAGGACCCCAAATGTTAGCAATTCTGTGATCGCCTGCGGTGATTTCCAACAGTCTTTCATAAATCAAATCATTATTTTGGGGGTTCATTTCTAAGAACTGGGTGAATTCTTCTTCAGATTATTCCATTCATAGTTTCTGTTCTTTTTCATTGCGGGGGAAAAGAGAGCCCAGAAGATAATTGTAAGCAAGCTGTTAATTTTTGAGACAAAGCATTTGAGACGTTTCTGTTACAAAGGTTCTAGTTTTTACAGCACTCTTACACCCTCCCTCATTCAGTGAATGGCTTCTTCAGTTCAAATATTTTGGTGAGCACCTCCAGCCAGGAAGGCTAAAAGTGACCCAGCCTTTTTTTTCATTAAATGTCAAGACCTGGAATCCCTTTTTTTCTCCCTAATGAATGAGGAATGGCTGGGCACTCCGTCCCAGACACAGCACTGATCCTGGCATCCCTGTCCACATGTTGTAATGATGACAACTTTATGCACCTCAGGAGTAGATATTTTGGCATGATTTCTTTCAAAACAGGGAAGAAAACACCTGTTTGGGTATTCTGCCTTGCCAGACTTAATGAGGTGAGACTTCTGCGTGGGGTTATGCGGGAAGAAGATAACTTCTCCTGTGCGGGGTTGACAGGGCATGATCCATTGCCCCTTGGTTTTGGATCATGCTGTCAAATCACATCTTTGCCACTATATAACTAACTTCATCTGGAGAAGAAGAAGAAAAAAAAAAAAGTCACTCTTTCCAATGTATTTAAAAATACCAGACAAAAATTTGAATCGTGCAATTTTTAAGTCTAGTCATAAAATAACAATCAAGCGTTGCAACAATGAAGCATGTCTGATAAAAATACTGAAAACCTGAAGGAAAGGGTGGTTAATAATAAATGTAATCTCAGTGCTTCCCTTGTAACATATTCATGTTTCACTTGAGACTGTAGTGCTTTCAAGATAGAAGAGCTGAAAAGAAGTATATCGTAAACATCCATTATATATAGTTTGTGCATATATTTTTTCCTTTGCCAATCTAATAATGCAGTGTAATACTTTCAGCAGAAGACGAAGAGGAATAAGTTCAGCAAGTGATGAAAAAATTAGAAAACTTGTGTTTTCTTTTGTGAATCTTTTGACCCCACTCCATTCAATCTGTCCAGTGAACTCGCAGAGGAAGTGGTGATGTTTTACCTGGCTTCTCAGTGGAAATATCACAACGTAACAAGTGTAAAGCCACAAAAAAGGACGGTTTTTTGTTTGTTTGAAATAGAGAAGTTTGTTAAAAATGTAACAACTCTCTGATAGTAATGCTAGGAACAAAATTAAGAGGAAAATATCAGGTTAAAATTTAAATTTTGTTTTTAAAGAACCTTTTTTTTGTTTGTTTCTGATACCAGTAATTTATAAACTCAGTAGCTATCTTACCAGTCCAGTATAGGACAATTCAGTGTGGAGCTACTGAGTTCGGTTTCTCCCTGTAAGAAACCTTAGTAGTCTCCTTATCTTTGACTAAATATGTTTGTTTGCTAGAGAACAGCAGATGGATTAAAGATACAAAACCCAAAAACTTTTCATTTCTGACCTGCACTCAACTTTTTTTTTCTTTTTTTGCATTAGTAATGTACAATAGTTTCTCAGTCTCCGTAGAAGGCATTTCATAAATTTAAACTTAATGGATTAGACTTAAAGCTATTTCTCTTCTATATATGCACTTAAGTTTGAGTATGTGTATATATATTAAGGAACATACAGAGGTTGACTTGTCTTGAAAAACAAGTATTTTACAGAACTGCATTATATATCAAGCCTTTCAAAGCGTTTCATAGTACATCTACTCAAGAGGCTTTAACAGTAGCCGTACGTGTTCCAGGCGAAAGATCATCCCAGCGGTTTCTCTTAGGCTGGCTGACTCCCGTAGCAGCACCGCCACCACCTCGGGTCCCTGCTGCTTTTGGCGAATGCTGGCTTGGGGTTGTCTGACACTTTAAAACCAGCACAAATGTCCGTGGAGAACGATGATTTCCCAAGCCGCCTCTTCTGGTTCTGTAAGATCCATGAAATTAGAAGAAAAGGGAAGAGAGAGTGAGATTAGAGACCCTCAACGTGAAACTTTCACAGTATCTCTGCAGAATATTATAAATGATGTGCTTATGAATAACACATAATCATTGCGGCTATTTCATTTATTCATATGGAAGTATTATTATGCAGTGAGTGCAACAGATACTGTGCGTATGTCTCATACGTGGAGGTGAAAGCGATCTTTTTCTATTCTTTCTGCTTCTTTGGATTTTCAGTTTGTTTTCTCTGAAAATATAGAATGGTTTTAGGAAATTTAAATTGTTGGAGATTTTGGGCGGAGATGTTTTTTTTTTTCTTTAACGCTTAGGAAACACTAATAAGCCAACTGAGGGAAGGTATTAGAAAGGATATAGATAAAACTATTTCAGTATGAAGCTGACTGAATAACTATTGATCTTGTGAGAACTCCAAATGTAAACCCTGTCTCTGCACAAACTATAAGATAGATATTAGATATGGATAATAATCTCTGTTAAAGGAAATAGTAATGTGTTGATAGAAATGAGATGTGTTGATAGAAGTGAGATACTTCCATTCCACTTTCAAAATAGTAAAAGTATGTATATTTTATCTGGTAGTTGTTGTCACCTAATAGAGAACTAGCAACAGTGTGGCTAACAAATCTGATAAACAGGCTACACATGTGGAATGAAGAAGAGCATCTGAAAACCTGGCAAGACTGTGACAAGCCTTCCAGATAGCTAAAAAGCGGTAATGAAAGAATGTGCAGCCTTGTCATATTAAAAATAATAATAAATCCTGCATAATGTGACAATGAAATGGTTTTCAGCAGGATTAGGCAAGGAAGTGCAAAATTATTTATTTTTCCAGAAAATGAACTAGACTGCAAAAATGGGCAGGATGACATCCTGTCAGCGTCTCCGAGAACTTTATTTAGCCCACGTCCTTCATACCTGATCTATATTTACAAATAAGGATATTATGGAAGGATATATGAAAGTTTTCCCCATTACATGAAGTTTCATACTGTGTTTTTACTTTGTTGTAAATGCTCATTTAGCCATATCTCTTGATGTAATACAGAGAGATATGTTGGGTTTTGTACTGGAAAATGGAGTAGACACTTCCCTGCCTTCTCAGTCTGTAGGCAGGATACATCGCCTCCCAGAAGATATTCATCAATATGAATGATAACTTAAAACAAGATCTCTTTTTCAAGATGAGGCAGGTAAGGAAAAATAGTGTCGCTGTTTTGTCCTTGATGCTGTTTCAGATTTTTGTTCCATACTGTCTCAAATGATAAAAAAACCCCTGGTTTTGCTCAGGAAGTTAAAAATAGTTTAATGTGTTTGCATTTGGTTTTATGAGACACTAATAAAATATATAAAAAATGATAATGCTAAATTGTAGTCTTATGAGGGAATTTTGAAAGTATGAAAATGGTGTTACATCATGGGAAAACTGAGAGGTCGGTATTTATAGGAGGGCTGTCCAGCAGTGAAAATGTCAGGGATTTTCAGAAATGAATTTGAGAGGTCAGTATGTATATTTTTCTCAAATACTTTCTCCATGTTCATATTTTTAAACACTTGTCATAGATTATAATTATAATGAAATAATTTCCTAAATAGCCAGCCTCAAATGGTGTTTATATCAAGATAATGTAAGAAAAGGTTATTAAATTTTAAGGAGCTTTATTTGATTTCTGTTGTTGGCATATTTAAG
The DNA here is from genome assembly GCA_013400195.1 of Aramus guarauna. Taxonomy (NCBI): domain Eukaryota; kingdom Metazoa; phylum Chordata; class Aves; order Gruiformes; family Aramidae; genus Aramus; species Aramus guarauna. The sequence goes on along the minus strand of VXBL01008385.1, from coordinate 317,554 downwards.
AGTTGGAATTTTCCTAGCAGTTATGAAAAGAGAATACTTTTTTTTAACGGACATTTTGCTTTAGAAGCAAATATTAAGTAATTAATAAAAACACCTACCCTTCTGCCAGCCCACACTCAATAACTAAATTTTCAGATGAAATTATGGAAGAGAAGGAGATTTGAAGTAAGATTAAACCTGCAATTTCAATAATAGAACATAAGAAAAAGCTAAGAATAGTCCTACAAATAGAAATGAGTAAAGAAATAATTCTTCACATGTATTTTTCAAAGCTATGCTGACATTTTTCATTTTGCCAATCTGTTGTTTGACATCAGTCATTCTCATTATTCTGAAACATTAATCCAGCAATGGCATCTCTGCCTTCATAAACTTCCTGGCAGGATTGCTATATGCTGTCACTGATGTCTGAGACGAAAATAATTTTAAGAAAAAGTGATGTATGTAAGATTTATAGGTGGAAAAGACGCATTTCATGAAAACGTAGTCAAAAAAATCATCAAACCCACTCATCCAAAATGGTTCAAAAAGTTTCTGGAATAATGACCATGGAGAACGTTTTCAAGGGGTTTGGCAAGAAACAGACACCAGTGATTGACTGAACTTAGAGTCCAACTGCCAGTGTTAGCTAGACACAGCGTTACTGCCAGCATTATAAAATCATTTACTGTGCAATCGGAGTAGTAAAGGTGACAATGGAAATTGGAGTTGAGATCTATATGGCTTGCCAGGGACCTGTAGCCACTGTTGTTCTATAAATCTTAATTTGCTCGGTTTAGTTTTGGCTGTTTTATTAGGGCATGCAAATACCTTCTTACTTGTGAAATTAGAGTGACATTTTCTCCAGTAAGCTCAGAGACACAAGCACGTGATGCTGTAAGCTATTTCCTTGTACTTGCAATTAAAATGGTCCTGAAATAATGTGGAAATCACAGATATATATTCATGTTGTTTCCGTGTGAAAAAATGCTGTTCGTCATTCAGCATAGGTAATTAGTTTTAGTTATAAGAAATTCTAGGTAAGGTCTCTGAATGGAAGTCAGGAGATGCAGACCTGTTGTCTCTTTTAATGGGCTTTGCGTCCATGCAACGGTTGAGGTGTTAGCTACATAAATAAGGATTTAAATTAATCTGTGGTTATTACTTTATATTTGTGATTCAAGATTAAACAAATGCATCCTATTATTTTTAAGACTGCCTGCTGGCATCCTGAAACTGGTATCTGTAATTTCAACTTAGATTCTTCCAAACTTTCAATAGTATTCAGACCATATGCATGGTTTGGGGAGGGGGGGAAGAATCTGTCCATACACACGTTCAAAAGGAGAAGGTGCCAACTTTGTTGGTTAACAGTTTTTAGAAGAGTCACTATCTATCTCTCATAATAATTTTTTTTTACATAGCTTTTCTCTTTCACCTGAATTCTGTGAAATCCCCACTTGGACATGTGTCCTGTGCCTTTGCTAGCGTTAGGAAATCATACTCTATTGGTACAGTTCCCCGCAAGGAATTTACTATTTGTTAAATGTGAATAAAGGATAATTGGTGAATGCTTATGTTTTCAGCTTCCTGGACTTGTTAAGTGAAGCTTTCTTTGGAGTTCAGTGTGGCTTTATGAGTACAGTTTTCATAGCACAGACTATTATTTCATTAGCAGAACAGAAATCTCGCTAATTTATTTTACCGATGACAGTGCCAGGTAGCTGGCACTAAGGCTTGTTTAAGCTATTGTATTACCGTTTTCTTTTGTGCAGCTTTCTGCTTTCTGCTGTGAGTAAATGTCATCTGCAGACAAATTAATAATTTGTTATCGTTTGTTGAAGCAAGAAATAAGAGAGCTGGAAGTCAGCTAAACAGGCAGGGCCACTACAATGGTAGAAACTCAGTAAATAGCACTTATAGTCAACCCTCAAAATATACTGGTAGAATGCAATAAACCTGAAATAGTTTCTCACAATTGTTTACCACCTTCAGTGCATTAATAATAGATAAACATTCAGCGGTGCTATCAGGTTCTGTTTGTTCTGTCGGTGTGATTAGGGAGAGCATCCGTATTCCGAAATGGAGCGTGCTGGAGCGCAGGCAGCGGACGGAGCCCCAGCTTGCCGCAGAAGGAGCAGGAGTTTCATCATCCGCTTAACTGGGCGTCTGAACAAGCTTGTATAGCCAGTCAAGTAATTAAACACATACACAAACGACCTTTTAATATGCGCTCCAGACTAGGAGTTTCTGAAGAACCTGCGAGTCTGAGGTGACTAGCGCCCATTGAATATTGAAGTGAGTTTCTTACAGTGTCCTGTGGAAATGTCCTCTTCCAAATAATCGGCATTACGTTAGCCCTTGGGGAGGCCAGGCTATCTCTCTTTAAGATGCCGAGTCCCTTCGGAACTCTTCGACATGGTCCTTGTTTCCCACTGGGTTCAACCGGAGTTTGATCAGGGAGTTATTAGCTAGAGGTGAAGGCTGCACTTGTCAGAAAGGAGGTTTTGTTCTGCAGGATTTGATCTTGCCATGCAGAAGGACTTGCTCGTAGAGGACACGGTGAAACCATTCACTGAGCTGCAGTTGAACGTAGCTAGCTGTCTGGCTGCTGCTTTTAATTAAATCGACCACCAGCCAAACAGCTTGGCTTGTTTCCATGGCCTTGTTTCTTAGAGGGTTTGTTGTTTTTTTTTCCCCCAGTTTGTCCGAGGATAATCGGAAAGCTACAGTGTATTTGTGATTTTGACTAAATAGCACATTGCTTTACTCTTGGTAGTTTTATTAATCTTTATTAAGCTCATGACCAATCGGAACATAGTCCCTTGGTTTTGCTTTTATTTTTTATTATAGTCCTTAATAAATAAAATCACCTTCATCATTGGCAGAGGTACTCTAAGGAGTAAAAAATGTCTCCGAACAAAAATACTTTCACTAAATGGGTGTGTTTGTTATAGAGTTGTAAGATAGCTGAAAAAAAAACAGTAAGCTTATTCAGTATATCATTATTTGCTGGTACCTTGATGGATTAGCTTACATATTATGGCGGTCAGACATATCCTATTATTTATACAATGGCTTTTTTAAAGAAAGTTCATTTTTAAGGTAAGCAATCAAGTTATTCCTTATATGGAGATGGGGGAATACTTAACCTTGAGTACAACAACATTAACTCCAGTGAGCTTAATGAATTATTCATGCACCTTGAGAGACATCAAATCGCTCTGCACTGTCTGCAAAGTGCAGTTTACCAAAAAATGATAGCTCGGTGAATTATATTTGTATATCTGCACATTAAACTAAAGACCGTACTGTGAAAAGGCATTGGCAGATATACCTGTACAAGCCATGCACTAGCAAGGTCCTGCATGTCATTTCCTAATCCACTTGCAGTCATAACTCATTAATAATTTGTTTGCAAGGAATGGCCTGATAGACAAAAATCATTTAATATTCAAAGATTCATATACCAGCAATAGAGGATGTGATCACTACAAGCGCTAACCTTTTTACAAAGAAGCTGTTCGTTATGGTTTCTGGAGTTTGGTACATCTTGAAGTACAAAGTTGCCTTTCTCTCTATTGTATTTGGTTTTTTATAGATGGAAAAGAAATGCTATTTGCCTTTCAGAATGCAATTCTGGAAGGAAAGTGTCCATTTTAAAAGCTCCATTGAGACTGGTGCTGGCATTTTTGTTGACAATAACAAAATTTAGTCTCTTCAAACTATTTTTCTGAGGTCTTCAGACATATGCTCTTCACAAACACTTCCGACTTTTCTCCTCCCATTCTAAAATCCCAGTCTAGCAGGTTACTTAGGTACATATACATAATTATGAGGCACACAGAGAGTATCAGTTTCTGAGTTCTGTGTGTGTTTTTACACAGAAGACTTTATCCCAGAATTTCCTTATTTAAAAGCATATATCTCTGTTATTTACATCTATAATATTGTTATAGTTTATTTTGGAGAAACTTCACTCAAGGAAGTCATGCAAGAGACTGGGCTCTGTGGATTCCTTTTCTGAATTTATTTCTTAAGATGTAGAAGATGCTTCAAATTCTAACCACTACATCATTTACACAGCAGTTTCAGTGACACATAGACATGTGTATGCTTCATACTACAACAAACCGTGGATGGAGTTTCTGCTTTTTCTGATGATTTGTATTTCTTACATTTTCCTCCCCTCACATTTTAGTTTAACAAATAAATTATCTCCATATTTTAATATTGCATTGCCATCTTGCTGGAACTGCTGATCTTAGCAGGTTGCCTGTAATGAGCACAACTCCTTAACCAAAATTAGAAACTCCCAGATTAGAAAAACGGCTTTAAACCACTTTGACTGCAAAGGTTTCTACTTTGTAAGGTCAGGAGCTGTGGTCCTCCAGGCCTGTTGGCCAAGAGCCTTCACAGACGTACAGGAGCGCTGAGGACAAAGTGGGAATGCCTGCAAACACAGCACGCTTCCTTCCTTCTTTCCTCCCAGCTGTCTCCTGCTGGCAAGAGCGTTCTCAGCTCAATTTTCTACCCATGGAATGCACATTCTGCATAGGTGTGCAGACTATTTTTCTTAATAGCTTAATGTTTTAAGACATTTTTTATATAAAAATATTTCTATTTTTAAATACCACTAAGAATGTCATCTATTTTCAGGGAATAGAGGAAAGAACAAGAACAAATATTACATTTCTATTCAATAGACTGCTTTTTATAATCTAGAAAGGCTGCTTGGATAGGCTTAACATATGATGAGACAAGGTTTGAATACCAAATTGCATGCTTCATTCCAGAACATCCCCTCAATAGCTCAAAGACACGTCTATGTACAAATATTTACACTTTTCACTTCCTTTATGGGCTGTTCATTCTCTGGACCTTAGCAGAAAATGAATATACTTTTCTGTCGTATTTATCATTAGCATTTTAAAAGTTATGTTTTCTAATCTTAGTGACTACCCGTAATGCTGAGAAAAAAGGAGTGGGAGGTGTTTGAAGAGGCCACAGACATAATTTTGCTATCTGAATATAGATAGATGCAGAACTCCCGCAGAAAGAGATTTATCATTAACTAAAATTCAGAACATCAAAACGATTCAAATTGAACCCTCTGGCATCTTCAGCTCCAAATCAAGATGGTATTACCAATTTCTGAACATAGTCACTAATTGCTTTTGTCTGTGAAATGTCTTTTAACCCATTAAAAATGCTCAGGGCAAAACCCATGTATTTTATGGATTTAGTTCCTAATACTTTGTAACTCACAAGATCTGATAACTATGATAAATCTCTAAAGACTCCCATGATCTGAGCCTCATCTTTTACTTGTGTACTATGCTTGTAGCATCAATTATGATTTTTATATATGTACTAATTTTGAAATAGCCAAATAATTTAAAATCAAAATGCTCATGAAGAGCCATTTCCCATCTGAATATCCAAGCACAGATAAACTTCCCGAGCTATAGAAATATCTAAATTAATAGGATAGAGACCAATTTGCATCAGTTCCAACCTTTCCAAGAGACGTTCAATCAAAAGATGTAGAAGTTCTCCAGTTAATGTCTAGGCTGGCAGGAGGATGTTGGGACCGCTGTAAATCCTTGTCTCTCAAAGTATTATGTGTGTTAAGGGATTACAAAAAGAAATTGTAAATATTAAACTTGACTCTATGTCACAGTGAGGACTCACAGGGTGAATGCAGCACTCTCTGGTTCTGCAGCCACCTGGAGTGTCCTGTGGGTTATTTACCGGTTCCTCATAAAGCATTTATCAAGTCTACCATTACAAAGTATTTTTTTATTTGGCTTTTCTTTGTAGGCATAATTTCAGTCTTGTGTTTTGACTACTTAGGGTGTTTGGCACATCTTCTGACTGATTTCAGAGCTTGTAATTTTAAAATTATATTGTCTGGAATATGGAAGGCTCAGTATGATAGCTGACAGTTGTGTATCTCTACAAAAAGACCTATTTTTTTAATGATTTAAATAAAACTATGTTTATCTGACTTAACATTTTTGCCAATAGAGATTTTGCTCATCTTAAAAATGTTTGAGAATGGGAGGAAGGAGCTTTTCTTTTTCTCTGAAAGCAAAAGAAATAATTTACAGAAATGATTTATTTAAGTCTGTAGTTGTTTGGTTGGGGTTTTTTGTATCTCAATTGAGTGGGATACCCCAGGTACCCTTTATCTAACTCCATAGGCGATATTCTGAATATTGTCACTGTAGCAAAAGAATTGCAGGTGGAGAATTAGTACATTGGGGCTTACAGAGATGGTCATGAATAGAACGGAACGGGACTATATAGCAAAACAGCCTTTTTGTTTCTTTTACAGTTTTGATTATAGTCGTAGCTTTGCATTAATTGGTTTAATACTAGAATACGACTTTGCTGACAACATGAATTTGAAGAAATGATGAGGTTTCCCCACGTCAAATGCACTTTTAGAGTAACACATCATCTTAGTGCTTTTGTCTTTGTTTCCAGATTGGGTAGGAATTTCTTTCAGATAGAACTTGCTAGAATAGGTTGTATGTATACTGCATTATCTGTTAGAGTGTATCTATATGTATATCAATGTATTTACATTTAACATTTCTCATATCAATGCCTTTTATTAACTATGCTGTTTGTGATTTGTCAAAGCCTATTTTAAAAAAAAGGAAGAGGAAATGTTAGCTAAAATAAGGAATGAGAAATAAATGCTGACACTTATATTCATTAGAGATCATGCAAGTATTTTCCATGATTCATACTATATCAAGAAACTTCCTCAAAAGTTTGGAAGATACTTTGGAAAAAAATGTTCACTTTAGGTATTTAATATACTTTCAGTATATTTACCATATTTTTAAACACAAATCCAAGAGCATAGAATGAAAACTTCAGTGCTTCAGAAGTGAAAGAATATTTATTGATATTGACCTATTTGCAAATCTCAAATGCAGATTTTTTTTTTTAATTTCAATCACAATAGTACTGATGAAAATAAGAAAAATAAATAAATAAATAAATAAATAAATAAATAAATAAATAAAAGCTGTTTAGGTGTTTCTTTTGAACCGGCAGAGTGAAACCAGGATTTGCTAATTGCAAATCACCCTACTATTGTGCAAAATACCCTGGAAAATAGCTCTTCTAAAGTAATCTGTAACCATCTGCTCTTTTGCTTTTACAAATTCCAATAATTTATACAAAATTTTCTTTTTATTAATGTCTCCTATCTTATTTTCTTTGACTGTATGTGTACCTACTGAAGTTACAAGTGATCAACTGCAAAGCAGAAGTCTCAGGAAATATGTATGTGCCCCAACCACACTTTCCTTAGGCTTAGTCCTTTTCCCAATCCAAAACAAAACAATATCTACTTAATTTTCTTTTGCCAGTGGACCCAAGGTAAAAATTTAGTGCAGATACTCCCAGATACCACATGATATTGTGAAATATATAAGTATTGCACTTACGCCGTTACTTTGGCTAAGGTCATCTATTATAGTATTACTGTAGGTTATATATGTTAGCTACTACTGGAATTGATTTCTCAGTTCAGAGAAGTTGTTTTGCATGGTTTAACCAGTTTTGGAATTTAGTTGATAATTGTTTGATGAGTAACGGGCACGATTAACATAAAATAAGACAGATGAAATAAATTCCATCTATTCTGGGGATGGAGGAGAAAAGTAATACTATTCAAATACAAGCTGACAGGTTTATGGATTGTGGTTTAAAGCAGGCTCAGCAGATGGACATACTCAGGCACGTACAGCTACCTGATATTTGGTTGTCAAGGACCTTGGACTGTGCTGGAAGCAGACATATTTACCTCTCACATTTACAGACGGGTCAGGACCGAGGTCACGAACAACAGAGTGAAAGAAATCTCAGACTTTGCCTGCTAGCATTGTATCTTGGGATGCAGCTCTGTTCTGTCTGAGTTCAATTTCTAATGCTCCCTGACCCTTACTCTGTTATAAATAATCAGAAATATTCATTACAGAATGGCAATAGCTTTGGAGAAGTGATGGAGTGTGTATTATAAAAGGAAAAATACATCCAATTCTCATAACTCCTTGCAAATTGTATTGGAAAGCCTTCAGCTGAATATATTCACATCCTGCTTTAAGAAATGCTACAAATAACGTGATGAGTCAAATTATCCTCAAAAAATTCAGTTCATGTAGATGTGTGTGTACCTATTTCACAGTGCAGAGGGTTAGCAATTTTCTGTTTTCAGACCGATACAGCATATTGAAATATTGGGAAAAAATCCTTTAATTTAAGGTCAGGTATCACTATAAAAATCATATAGATTGAGGAGTACTAACATGGTACTGCTTTGCTTTATTTCTATTTCTGTGCCTTTTCGGGTTCCTACATAAGCTTGAATCATTGGCATTAACAGCCTGGAAAATTCTACTTTTCCAGAGATTAATGAAAAAAACCCACCCTAATTGCTGACTCTGACTCCACAACTTGATCGCTTGCAACCGATACAAAAGAAGAATGTGCTCTTGGTAATGTCATTCCCATGTATTCAAATTTAGTGAAAGGTGCTCTAGAAAGAATCATGAGGCTCTTTTTTTGTATTAATATTGAATTTTGGGGATGGCTTGCTTTGGGTAATTTTGCACTTGTGAGACTTGCTACATTTTCTGGTTTTTTCTTCTCTGCAGCTATAAATGATAGAAGCGCTGTTGGGTTTGGAATTCTTACTGCTGCTTTGTTTTTCTCACCACAGAAAATGAAATTCCATAATACATTTGTAAGCTGATGCTTTAATAAAAGAAATGAATTGTACAAGAGCAAGGAATGCAAGATTCAAAGGCTTATTCAGGCTATGTTATGCTCTATAACATACGAGACCAGCTGAAGTTCTGATAGGAACGCTAAGAGAAATTTTCTTTTCTGTTCAGACACAAGAAAGGCAGCCATTAGTTTCTGTTAAATAATTTAATTTTATTGTTAATTCATTTAATTTTATTAACTTTATTAAATATCTGCCTTAAATTCCTAGCTTCAGCATTTGCTTTTGAATAAGACCACAGAAGTCTGCTAAGTTGTAGCATTTGCAAATGTTCAACTTGCTACTGAAAAGGCATAAAATCTTCCCTTGGAGGCCTCAAGCACCAGAGGAACGTAGAAACTTTAGCAGAGCCAGTGCTCAAAACTACGTTCCCATTCCATGCTATAGCTCTTAAAACTTCTGTGCATTTATCAGTATTGCTATTAATATTCAGGACAAGTCATAAGGTTACTGGGAGCAGCACTGTAGTCTGTGCGCAGTGTTGTCTAGAACATTGAAGCACAACTTACTATTGAGGGCAATATTGTCTGTTTTGCAATTGTTCCTATGATGTATGCTTATATTTCTATATTGATTTATATTTGGTTTGGTTATTTAAAAAGGAGAGACAACGTTGATGTCTACAGCAGAGTGAAAGCTGATCCTGTTGCACGGGGCAGGGGTTGGTGGAGGCTCCTGGGATTAGGAAACCCAAGCAAGTGCTCTGGCACGGACAGATGGAAGTCTACTGGTCTTTCCACGTAGATGAGTTTGTATTTGCAAGGGAGTAAACGTAGATGGGAAATGACGTCCCATTCAGCGATCCCTGCGGATCCCCCACGTATATTCTCTGTGTTCGGTGTTGTTCGCTTTTGTAAAGGGAGAGTGAACTCTCACAGAGAGTTCTTACGGCACATTAACGGTGTCTACAAGTGGAGTACGTGCAGAGTCCCCTATAAATTTACAGCCTTATTTACTGCATAATAAGTTCCCAGGGGAGATAAACTCTCAGGTGCAATGATCCGTAGAGGCTAAGAAGAAATTGGAGGCAAGCGGACTCACCAACATTCTTCAACTCTGTGATTACTCATAAACATTGGAAAAATACCATTTTAAACTCTAAGACAGCCTAATTTTATCCAAACAGTGCACTGTTTTCACTTTGTGTTACCCTGGAAATCTTCATGTCCTGCCCTGGTACTTTACATGACGTTCCTTTGCAGGAGCAAAAATCTATCTTACTCTTTACTCTTTTTGATAATTAATTCTCTCCCGTCTGCTTACAGCTGGTATGGTAGAAATGTGCTTCCTTTTCTATATTTGCTCATGCCTTGGAGTCAGCTTTTAATTTAAATAGCTGTGAATCTCCCAGTAATTTTGAAATGAACCTTTCTCAGTTTCTGGCCAGCATGTCCAAGTCACATTCCTTGTTGCAACTTCTAGTATGATGTTAGGGGAACGCAACCTGACCTTTTTCTACTACTTAATAGGAAGGTACAAACTTTACTTCATGTATGATCCATCCAGCACTTGAAATATATTTGTAAGAGCAGTGTGATCACATAAACAGAAACATCATACCTCTGCGTTTATCTGTTTTCTTCTCTCTGAGAAAGTCCACATTTAAAGTACATTCTTTTTCCAACCAGGCAATAATTTTTCACCTAATAATTTCCAGCAGTCTTGCTGCTCTAACCAGCTTAGTGTATTTAACACAAGATAAGGCACTCCATATTTCCCTTGCCGTGGGTCATGCATTGTGCATTACGTAGGGTAGGGTTTTTTAAACATTTCTTAAAAGAGTTATCTTTTGACTCAGTTTTTAGGGTAAATGTATCCAACTTCTGCCTTGCATGTTTATTGTAAAAGCCTGCAACAAGCCAGCAGAGAATTCTTCCAAAACAAAACAATACAGGAACAAAGTAGCTGGCCACAAACCAGGCTCTTCTTAAGACCTCGGCAAATGAGCTGTGTTGACTTGGGATTCATTGCGGCTTTGCTGCCGTGTCACGGGCTGCAGTGTTGGTTTGCTTCTCACGCAGTGAAATAAGCAACAGTCTTACAGTGGAAAGAGAGCTCTAAACGTATATTTAATGAAAAAAAATGTGTGCATGCAAGATATGGATGCACCTCGTGGTCTGGAAAGAGAAATTTGCCCTTTGTAGTTACAGCTTCCAGTCACAAAGGTTTTACTTGGATTTTGCACGACATAAGTAAGGTGATTCTTTGCAACTTGACCGTGTTCAAGGAGGTCTAGTGTTCATTAGGCTTCTATTTTAAAGTATTTTATTATTTTATATTAGTCTTAACTGGTGACGAACAAGAACTGATATGTATTTATATTTTTTAAATGTTTGATACTTTTTAGTACTTTATACATTCCTTTAAAATTATCCTCACCGAACTCAGTATTGAAAACTCCTGGAAGTCCTATTTTTCAATTAATACTACAAACCGAGACATGCATCAGTCCTTATTTATGTGCTGTCAACTACTCTGGTGAATTGTTCATTTGTCACAGTAACTCATAGTTTTCTAATCCAGCTAAGACCTGCCAGAAAAGGACTTGAGCTGTTCAAATAGCTTATATTTAGTTAAATAAAAAATTCTAAAGGAATGTTTTAAAAAAACACTGGAAATTTGGCTCTGTAAAATTAAATTAAAGTACTGCTTTTGGATGAAATCACATATTTTGTTGTGGCATTTTCAAATGAAATTTTTTGATCTAAAAACCATAATGAAGATACATTTTGAAATTATTTGAAGTAAATGTTTTGTTATTTAAATGTCAAAGTCTTCGATCTTTTCAGGGTGTTTTGGTTTCCACAAACAACTGCATACAATCAATGAAATGGCTGTTATTTTTTTTGTAATTTGAGTAAATATAATGCCAGCTAGAAAATATCAAAGCTCTTCTAAAATGAGTGGAAAAGAACAAGGATGATTTTTCTTTAGATCAAGTAGTTATTCCCAGACAGGACACATGGCAGGGATCCTAGCCAAATGCACAGCAGTGTAGATACTATTCAGTGTGACTACAGGAGAATGTATAAATCAAACCATGTTTCCGGTTGCTTTAACTTGTTCTGCCCACTCATGAGGAAGGCAGCTGGTTAATTCATGCTGTGGCATATATAAATGTGGATTAAAGTCACCTTTGGTTACTCTTAAAGTACAAGACTGAATTGAATATTTCACATTTCATTGTCCTCCATACCCAAGCCTCTATACAAGTGCAGTTTTTCTGTTAATATGCTAGGGAAATGAATGCTTTTGTTTCACCTACTTTAAAGTTAATTTCTGCTGTAGAATATAAGACATAGAATGAATGAAAAAATAATTGTGAATTTTGGCGTATTCTGCAGAAAAGACATACTATGTTCAGCACTTAACTACATACAATGTACCTTATAAAAACCTTCTCATTTGCAGGGATCTGGTGAGCAGAGTGATACTAGCTAATGAGATTTGGATATCTGACTTCAAGGAGTTACGGTTCAGTAGCTACTGCTTGCTCTGGAATGTGCAGGGGAAAATACTAAACTTCTGTCAGGAGTTTGTGTGGTTACTGTTGTAGGTCAAGTAACATCAAACGGTAAAACATCATCATCACTTCCTGAATTTGCTGCTCTATGTCATGTCCACTGGTAACAGCCACTGGGAGATCGTCTCTGATCTTTGGTTAAACAGTCTCAATTTTAAGTGTACTTTTATACAGTTTCTAGATGGATATGTTTTATTTCTATCTTTAGGAAGACAAATGTGCAGATTTCAGAGCCACTGAGCTAGCGGATTTCAAGACGACAGAAATGCTTTGTAACGTCATTTTGGTGTTTTTTCTTATTGTAATCTTAGTGCAGTGAATTAGCCTGTTCAAAGAAATACTTATTCAAAAAAAGGCTTGTTCAATTTTCTTCTTGACCTTTTTCCCTACATTATCCAAGTACTTCATCAACACTATTCAGTTTATCTCCATAAAGCTTCTTGTGTGGGTTGTGATCGGATTGGATTCCATTTTAAAGCTGGAAACACAGAGAGAAGCTGACTTAATAAAAAAACTTTTGTAATTTAGAAACTCTGTGATGGACAGGAAATTGTCCTTACTGTAGTCCAGTTCTTTAATCAGCAGACCATACTATTCTGACTGGTTTTGACTGAAACAATGTGTAGTGACTCTGGTAACTCCATAGTTAAATAATTTAAATAATCTGTTAATAGGCAGTTTCACTTCATTTAACATTCCTTATTTTCTTTGATTCATATTTCTTCTTGAAACAAAAACTTATATCTGCTTCTTTCTATTTATTTCTTAAAACAGCTTGTCTTTATTACTGGTATTCTAGCCATAAACCTAAGTATGAGCTTTGCAATCAATGTTACCAAAAATGATGACTTTCAATAAGAAATTGGGATTAATTGCAAATATTATTGTCTAGTTCCAAGGTTCTGATTTAATTGCCTCATTTTCATATGAATAACTTACATGGCTTTAGAAATGAGTACATTTTCCTTTGCTTATTTGAAGGTAGACTGGACAATTTAGCAAATGTAAGATTTTGGGAAATACTGTTTCCTTCTTTGTAGGAAAGAAGTAAACACCAGAGTGATCATGTTGTAGGAGCACTTTACCGTACACAAAATAAATTTGAAAACAAAGTACATGAACGAAAACTGAAAAAACATTCTCTAGTAGTTCATACTTTTTGTTTTGTGAGCCATTATTGAATAATATTTTATGTAAACAAACTCCATACATTTCCATATTCTATTAATCTCTTAAAACCTATTGTTTTCTTATCTTTTTTGTTTGTTAAATGTAGATTAAAATATAGTTGTAAGAAATACAAGCAATTTTATTAAAAAACTGATATCAAAGTATAAACATAAAACTGTGATAAACTACCAAAAATTACAATGTTATTAAGTTTTATAATTAGTGTTGTAGGTTTCTTGGGAAAACACACCTGGTGAGTAAGATCTTCTACTTCATTACTTTTGTTACCAAGTTCCAATTTCACTTGAAGGCATGGCAGAGGTAGACTAAAGAGGGCTTTGATATGGCTGCTTACTCAGTCATAGAATGGGAAAAGGATAGATTGAGGGTCTTGTTTACACAGCTATCTGCGATCTGCGTTAATTTTTCTGAGCAGTCCATAAATAATTTCTGATCCTCCTCTCTAACTATACAGAGACTGGTTCAATCATTCCCATGTAATGAACTCTCTAAAAGTACGAGTATTATGTTACTGCTGGTGGTGATCCAGTCCATTACATTGAGTCAACGCTTATCAATACCCCTCAAGTTTCAAGTGCAGTTCTAATTAAAACCTGGAATTTGGATAGTCAAGTGCCAATTGGTTCATAATTCCCACAGAGCACATGGAAAATCTAATCTTCCTCCCTTTTTTCGTACCCTTTAGATGGCAGCGTAGCAGATGCAAAGCCTTGTGCTGGTGAAGCACCATCTGCAAGGGATACCTTCAGCGGAACAGCCTTGAGCTGCACGGAGCTGCCGTGCTAGCTGGGGCTTTGAGAGCGTTCTTACGCTTCCCTGCTTCGATGGGGAGCCTGCTCCACTACCCCAGTTTGCCCAGATACCTCTTTGCCCAGGTCAGACACTTCTAAACTACCCCAAATTGTGTATAAGCTACCACTAAATCGTAAGATTTTTTTTTTTTTAAATAATGAACTTTCTTTCCTAAGAGATGATTTCATCTTTATTTGTGCTATAATGCAGGCAGCCAATAGAATTTTTTTTTGATACAGAAAGTCAGCTTCAAATGTTATCCTAGTAACAATTCTTTCTGGAACTAGTGAAGCAAAAGTTGCTGATAATTATAATGAGCCTATTAAGCCTAGTCATGACTTTAGTTCCATCAGGAAAAGTTTTAGATTATTTTCTCATCTCTTCTATTCTGTTGAGAATAATTAGTGGCATGATAATCTGCTTACCTAAAAGAGGAATAATAATTATTTTCTAATCCCAATACAGCATGTGATTTAACACAAGGCCATTACACTTTTGAGTGTTTTTTTTGTGGGTTGTTTGTTGTGGGGTTTTTTTTAAATTAGAATTAGGAAAGCCATGTGTAAAACAGGTGATGCGGTCAGTTAAGTTCTTTTGGGCTGCTTTTCATGAGCACAGTGCCACTGAGCTTGCTTGGCTCTCTCACGTCTAATAAGGCTACAAAAAGTTCCAGAGGCTTCCAGATATGGCAGATTTGCAACTGCAATTACAAGGATAAGTCCCCAGCAAGATGACTATTCAGGAATGTGCTTAACATGGCATTACGTCGTAACAAGTAGTAGTAGCCTTGCCCTTCCCATTGTCATTGCAGCTGAAGTATGTAGAACCAGACGCCAAGGACACTTCCAGGACTCCGATTCCAAAGTGAATAATCTGCTACATTAACAGCAGCATTATGTATTTGCTGAAGATACAGAGATACCTTGTAATGTTTATGACTAGCAATGTCTGCTGTCTAATGCTTCAGCTGCTTTATACACGGTAAAATCAATAATGGTCTTAGACAGTTTTATAGTTTTAAATATTTCAGGTACCCCGGCGGGTGCAGGAGCTTGTTCTTTCCGAGGAAAAAAGGTATGCATTTGTGTCTTAAATGCTATATATGCTACAAACTATTATTTCCTCTTAAAAGCACAAAAAGATATAGGTGCAGAAAAATTTCTGTCACTGTTTCTGTGACTAAAAGCGGAAACAAAATGACTAATTCCTGAATTTGTTCTTCCTAGTTTTTAGAGCACTTATAGGAATAGGCGCTTTGTTTCATGCCAGCTCTTGATGACTGGGAGCACGGTGATTTCTGGGTCGTTCCAAAGGTGTTTGGCCTTGGTTGGAGCAGCTCCTTGTGACTCAACTTTTCTGGTACTTTCTCAAAAAAGGTGCTATTCAGGAAAAGACCACGATGACTTCAGAATACAAAAGTTTTTATGGTAATTTCTGCTATTGCTTAAAAAGGGTTTTGAGGCAGCAGCGTTGACTACAGAGTTGGTGTGCACATCAAAGGTGTCTAAAACAAGACAGCTTGGTCTCATTTAAGTCCTACTCACTTCTGACGGAATCACAAGAAACGACTATTTCTTTTCTGGAACGTTAACCAGTAACTGTGCTTAGTTTCTTATATTCTCTGGCAGGAAGTTACTATTTACTCTGGCATTGATAATTACAAGTTACAGTTTGAAGGCCACTGTGGAGGGAATTCTGTGTGGAGTAAACAAACTCCATATTACAATTATGACCATGTTTTCGTGTAGATCATAAAGAAAAGGACTGGTACCACCCTGCTGCTCTCTAAAAGAAACATCAATTTCTTGCTCCAAGTACACCAAAAATAAAAGATAATTTGGAAGTAAGAATAGAAGAGCTATGACTAGGTGACATAGATTATGATAATAAAACAGAAATCTAAACTAGGTTATACGTATAGCAATCACATTAATTGTGGAAAAAGGTACTGACAAAACTCCATGTGCTTTTTAATACTTTATTTCTCCAAAAGAACTAAACATCAGTACTGATTCTCCTCCTGTGAATAGTAAATATATTTTTTGTGATAACATTAGAATAACGTTTCTTGCCATGGTTTAATGCCTCGTTTCTGCATCACTAGGGAAGCTGCTTAATATGTGCAGAACAGCAGCAAAATTGTTAATAGAAGAGAAGCAGCTCACAGTGTAATGCTTAAACAAGTACTATTGATAGAACAAACACTGATCTAGCCTTGTAAAGCGCCACCTTCTAACCGAAGAAGCTTGCTGGTTTTATGTAAATTTTCACAGAGAAACAGACCATGAAATACGTTCTCTATAGAATACTTCTGCAGAGGATGGAGTATGTGCTTGCTGAGAAATGGATGTCTGAGACTGCAGCGGAGATGCCTGCTGCATTTCTTGGTAGACTATTTGTGAGAACTCTAAAAAAAACCACGGGCATTTCATGTTACCCAGCTGTTACCTTCGGCTGCTTTCCCTTAACTGCTTTCTAAGTGCTCTGTGTGTGTAAGTATGTAGCAGGTTTAGGTTTTAGTGTGTTGACAACTCCGAGAATAGAGCCATTTCTTTAACGTATTATAGGTACCGTCTTGTTTTGTATTCACTAACTTGTGTATCATATTTATGTCCTTGTTATTTTAACATCTGTACATGACTCAGAGAGATCAGAGGTTATATTAAGGCAGTTTGTCTCCTGCAGAAGTTACAAAGCAAAAATGATTACATACTGAAAAACTGGTTGTATCTAATTGCAAGAGTAGTGTACTCTCAAAATCAATATCCTTGAAAGAAAAAAGAATTAAAAGCAATAATAAAATCTATTAGAAGTTAAATTGCTATGATATATTAGGGTATGTTACTAAAATGTCTTCCTACCTTTTCAATGGTGCATTGAAAAGCAAGACAGGATGGATGGATGAGTCATAATATCCATTATGAAGAAATGGTTAGGACTCACCAATATCCTAGGGTCATTAGGCAGCTTAATGGGAAATAATTCTAGATCCAGAAAAGGACTGTCTTGCCCCATACCTTCTCATCACTGGGTGGAGTATCTATCGCAATGCCTCCTGGTAGTCCAACGTGAACACGGTATAACTTGGGCTATGCATCATCCTCCTTACCAGATAATATACAGTGCTTTCCTGAAGGAAGTAAAATAGAAATAAGGCTTTCAAGAAATGAGTAGAATGGCTGCCGTGCATGTAGAAATGCAGAAGTGAAGTATGTAATGCAAAAGCAGAACTTGATAGAATGACTAGCAGCTATTCTGGCAAACTGCTTAGAGCCTGCCTGAGTATAACCATCTTCTTCTATACCTTTTCTTTTAAGAGTTTAAGTGGGAAATATATTGTACAAAGCAGATGACATGAATACAGATTAATCACAATTGTCTTTTTCCTTTCCCTATTCTGACAATATTTTCTTCTTACCAGTACTGCACTTATTTTTCTTTCTGTTTAGCAAACTGTTGGATTTATTTATACATTTCTAGATTGAGTGTCTATTTTAACAACATGGAGACTAGGGCTACCTAATTCCTTTAATGCATAGCCATAGAGTGCAGTGTTACGTTAGCACACTATGGGCTGTTAGTGGAACGAACGTGCGGACTCGAATACTTCTTAGGTAGGATGAATAGCATTTGGGTATAAAGATGATTTACATCATCTTTTATAAGGGTGGATAGATAGCAGGTTGTACCCTTTTATAAGGGTGGATAGATGGCAGGTTGCGATTTAATTTTCCATTATTTCTTTAATTAAACATGAAGCCCAGACCAGGTCTAATTATGCCAGTGAAACAGTATATTTCTCAGTATATGTTACAATTTTCTTAAATCAATACATTCCAAATTAAAAGTTTGCTGTAGAATTTTTTGGACAAGCTTTATCGTAAAGGGCTCTACGTACTCTGAACTGCTGGGCGCTAACTGCCTCAGACTGCCCATCAAAAATTTGTGAGTACCTTTAATCTTAATTTCTCTCCACCTTAATTCCTTTACTTCTTGTCCGTCACATATCTCGTCTCACAGACTCTGTGAAACTAGATTCATTATTACTAGTGAAGAGTCAGATACCCCAGTGATGAATGTTACAAAGTGGTAGTAGCGATGAATAATTCTCCCGTCAAGAAGTGAACAGATCTGTCCTGAGCGCTGAGTTTGAAGTGTGCGGTAAAAATTACACAAGTCACACACTACAGACACACTGACAAAATGAACTATGCGTTAAATACAAACTCTGCATCCAAGACCGTAAATCAAAACCGTACCAACTGCATACATAGAGGCCTCAGAGGTTGCAAACACAGACTTAATTCAGGCATATCGTCTCTTTGAGTCCTTGACTTTTTCAATCTTAACAATGTTCTATCTGAAGTTAGTGTGTGAGGGAGTATATGTACGCACACCTGATTCCTACTGGTTGGTCAAAGCTTACATACTTCTACAGCAGGTGGGAAACTGTATATACCATAATTCATAGTTTTGTTTTTTTTTTTAAACTCGCAAGAAATACAAAGAGGAAGAAATGACAACAATAGCAATTACAATCCATTCTGCCAACATCATACACTGTTGCAGTGTGCTTTTGACTCTACTTCTTAATTTCCTAGATTTTTGGGGGCTACTGACATCTCTATAATTAAACAAAGGTTGAGAACTGTCTTAGAAATAAAGACTTGGAAAAAAACCCAAGAACCTCCCACTCTCGTAACTTTAGGCACAAGCATGAAGAAAATGACTCTATGTGGGCAGTAATGACAAAGGCTACTTACCGCTTATTTTGTCTTAGCAATCACCTTGGATTGAGGCTGTTTTCTTTTTACACCACAATAAATAATACTGCATTTAAATAAGAAAGCAAAAATGAGATGAGAATGCATAAAAGAGTAAATTGTGTATGACCCAACCAATGAACAGTGCAGACAGTACATGTTCTGAATAAAAGTTGAGGTAGTTAGCTCCCTCTGAAAACTAATGCAGTGCTTATGAATAACTCTTGGGAATGAACAATGGCAGATGAATGGTTGTTTCTGCCATTGCGGTTTAGGTTCTTAACCCTCAGAAAAGAAAGACAAATTGCATACAGGATTTTTAAAAGCCTTGATGGAATTATCCTCATGTTTCTCTTAATATTCCTTGAGGTAATCATCACATAACTCATTTTTAAATAAGCAAAAATCTCTGCTCTTTTTTAGAAACAGTTTCAGTGTGAGATACAGAAAAGGCAGACTTACAAGTAAAATTTCTTTTCTTTCCTTAGTGAATTAGAACTGTGCTTCTCTGGTTCTGCATATCATGGTAACAAAAAGTGCGAGTCTGCTGAGGTGTGAGGAGCATTAGAGGGATATAATTTACAGGATCACCGTGGATCTGTAATTTGCATTTCTGGCTGAGGAGTATGGAAGTAGGAAGTTCAAAAAAGGAAAGGAAAGGAAAGGAAAGGAAAGGAAAGGAAAGGAAAGGAAAGGAAAGGAAAGGAAAGGAAAGGGGGAAGGGAAGGAATTGAGATTTAGTTATTCTGTAAAATGTAAACATTATTAATAGGAAATGAAAAAGACATAAAAGTAAACTTATAAGGAATGTGGAAGACCTACAGGCGATCTGGATATGCCAAAATACTCTTCTTTAAATGGCAGTTTCACCTGGTATTCTTTCTGCTGTATGAGATACTTCAGGTCATGTACAAACATCTTAGACACATCTTTGAGCGTAGCAGGTATACTGCAATTGCATCTTAGATAGGATTGTAAAGGAAAGAATTTTCACTCACCATATTGCTCCTAACTCAACTTCTTGTTGGATTCTTGACCTGCAGGTTAGCGATTATTTTTTGGTGCTTACCTAGCAGAATCTCGGTTTCTTGCTTTGTTCCGTGTACATGCAAGATAGAATCAACAACATGTACTTACTGCTGAGTAATGTAATTGTCAGTTAATGTTGGATAGATCTTACTGTGAATAATGTGGAAAAAAAAAAAAATCAAAGGTAGGTTCCACTCAGAATTATCATCCAAATTGGAATTTCCTTATGTACCTGCTAACAGAGATGTCTGTTAGCTGCAGCACTTGAGTATGCAGATTACATGTAGTCTTTAGCAGAAGTCCTGCTGGTTCACAACCAGTTAGTGAATAGGTTGTCCAGAAGTTATTTTAGTTTTTAATTAAGCCATCAGAACTAAAGGAAATAATAGGAAAGCCATATGACTTTCAAAAAATACTTGTAATATTTCTAATAAATCTGAAGATGTATTTCTAATAAATCTGAAGATGTAAAATGGAATAACTGCAAGTAAATGTAATTTAGAATGCTTTCCTTTTTTGCAGTGTTTCCTTATATCTAGTACATATGGAAAATACCTTTCTGAGAAAGACACGATCAGTCACTTCAGAAAGCTCTAAACTCAAAGAGGTTGTTTGTTGTCTGTTGAAAATTTTCAGAGAGACTGTTGTTACTGCCTTCAGTGGAAGATAAAAGGTTCTTACTACAAATACGTTATTTAATGAGTTGACTTTTCCAATTCTTAAATAAGTTCTTTTTAAAATATTTTAAGAAGTGTCAAAAAATTCACATTGGATAGTATGAAAGCAGGGGGATAAGTACATGAAAGAGAATGTGTTTGCACACAAAGAATGAGTGTCAGTTCAAAGATACCTGTGACCTTCCTATTTAATGAACACAAACCAGGCATAGTTCTGTTTTATAATTGCAGTCAGACCAGTAGCAATCTGAACTAATGCTATTCTTTATTCTCTAAGTGCTCTGATTGCGGTGGAAAAGCAGCAAATACTCTGCCAAAGCAGTGTGCCTAAGATGAGGAAGACTAATGGTAGTTCAAAACTACAGTACAAATTGTGTGTGGTTTAAGATGCAAAACATAACAGAAAGAACATCGAGTCTGATGGGATCTAAAGAAAAGCATTACATTCTGATTCTTTTCAAAACTGTCTTTTAAATCTAGGGTAATCTACGTCCACTGTTTTCTACGTGTTCATTTTTCAGTAAAGACTGCAGATTTTTTTCAGGCATTCTTCTATTTCTTGAGAGAGCAACTGAGTGCTATGGTGAGCACACCAGCTTTGAAAGTATTTCTTTTAATTAGTCTGTCAATAATCGAATTCTTATTCAGCTGAATGATATTTTCTTATATTTCTTTTTAGTTTTATGTATCATAAAGATATATGAACAAATACTGTTTTCAGTTGAAAAATGGAGAAATTGAGATAGAAGGAGTTTAGATACCTGAGGTCACACAAGATACCAGTGGTAGATTTAGAAACAGCAAGTGCCTTGCCTGATTCCTGTTCCTTATCTGTTAGGTACATCGTCGTGATATTTTATACCCCTTCTTCATAATAGTATTCAGTGAGTTCCGTCCTCACACAGGATAAAAGGCAGTGAGAGCTCCATTCAAAAAAAATATCTTCAAAGCACATTCATCACAACTTTCCTTGAGCAAAAACTAATGTAGCAAAGTTTTTTATATTTAAGAAATATTATTCTTTATCAGTCTAACAGTAGTACTAAATATATAGCTCATCTCTGTCCATGTATCCATAATTAGTAAGATTCAGCCTTTGGCAGGTACAATGCAATTTGCAATTATTTTATTGGTGAAATGCCTCCTAATTACTGCATAGTGTGGTTCTGGCCATTCAGCGCACTGCTCCTGTAGTAGTGTTATTCAGTGAGTAAGATTTAATTTACCTATTGTATTATTGCGATCTCTGGTTGTTTTCAGTGGAACTTTTTTTCACACAACAAACATTCCTACAGTTTTCTCATGTGAATATATTTTTGACAATCTACGTGTTCCTCAATTTTGATAAAGAAATGTAAAAAATTTTCACTGGAAGCAATATCCTTTAAAGTATTTTTAGAGCTCTTTTTATTACAAGTGTTAGACAATTGTGCTTTTTGCCAATAATGTGAGATAAACTGCCTATGACTTTGGATTCTGACTCATTTCTAGCATTTTATTTAGAATACCTGAGTTATATCCTTAGATTTCTTTGGAACTCCTTTTTCATCATCCATTTACTGAATAACCTCAATATTCTGCCTTCATTCAGCAGGACTGCTGAAAAATTTATTTGATCTTAATTGTATGTTACAGAATTCCACATTTTCTCATGTGTTTTACGCTCACTGGCCTTTAAAGAAGCATGGCAATCAGAGCATATATTGGGTTTTGTGAAGAATTTTTGCAAACCTCTTCTATCTTTCGGATGCTATTATTTCAAAGATGAAATATGTATAAATCAGGATGCTTATAATATTTTCCATTTACTCTCACCCACTTTTTAGTACAATTGCATAAAAAAGAATTTTCTGTTAAAGGAATTTCTGTTTCTAAAGGATTTTAGAACTTCACAAAGCTAGTAGATTTGTGGTCTCCACTATTCTGGATATTTTGATCATGTTAAACGATGTCATAATGAAGAGCTTATGTCTGAAAACCAATCTCAAAGTTCTGATGTATTATTGATAGACTTAATGAAAGTGAATGAGGTTTTAAGTTTTAGGATCTCAGCGCTTGTTTACACATGTGTACACAGGAAAATTAATGCAAATGAGTTCTGAAATTATCTTAATTCATTTTATCTTTAGTTTAGGAGTGAAATAAGATAAACTAAATTAAGATCATTTTAATTTTAAATAAGAATATCTACACAAGGACTTAGGATAATGTAATTAATCCACTTCAAAGTTCATACATTTTACTTAATTCCAATTAACCTTCTTGAGTGTCATCATGTTGGTAAATTCCTACGAACAGCCTATCGCTAATGTAGTAATGTAGATGAACAGGAGTGCTTCTGGCATCTGTCTCCAGAATGAGAGCAGGGAACAACTTTCTTGAAGATGGTTCTTTCTTCTGGGATACGTTGCTCTGTCTAACTAGGCTCAGTTTCTGAGGGATATTACAGGATTTTTTTAGATTTTCTCTTCTAAGGAAGAAGAAAATGCTCCAAACGTTGCTGTATTTACGTAACTGAATGTGCAGTACAAAAGACTGTAACTTCAGCATTATCCCAAATATCAAGAGTCCTACTTTTTCTAGACTTCTGAGCAGTTGTATTAGTACAAATGTCTGCTTCTCTCATCACTTCACTGGATCGTCATTGGAGTCACACTCCTTTGTCATGTGTACGGATATGTCCCGTCTTGGGGTTTGGGGGGCTGGGTTTTTTATTTGTGTGTGTGTGGTTGTTTATTAGGGAGAGGTTGTCTCCTCTGTCTCTAGTCAACTATGTCAATTGAGTGAGACCTTTGGAAGACCGTTACGACCCACCCTGAATCCTCACTGCAAAGAGAGCGGGTTCTCATTGAAATGAAAGCGGACCCTGTGTTATAAGCTGTACATCTACTGTTAGAGTCTGTCAGGATTTAAATCACTTCCAGCGCAGGTAAGAGGTTTTGAGATAGATAAGTTGTGATGTAAACCCCAGGTAAATCTGCAGTGCTGACATAATCTAAATGATTAAATGTTTTGCAGAACACATAAGGAAACCCTTTGAAATTTCTGGCTTCGTGCTCAGATTTTGGATCAGAATTGTGTTCAGTTAGTCCCATTCAGCCCTACTTACTATTTACATTATCTGATCTTGTCAGGTTTGGAATTTTATCCTTATCTTTTATCCTTTTTGCCATATACAGATTGCAAGTTACCTAGTTCCTATCACTTACAGTGTGCACACTTGTGTGTTTGTGCACAGGGAATAGATCATGGGTATCCCATAGTTATTTTCTAATGAGAAGATGCATTTGGATGAAATAGAAAGTAATTTTGCGGTACATTCCTTTCAAACTGAATCAGTGCTTAACTGCACAGAGTTTTCATTACACTGAACCTCATATTTAATTGCTTAGGACTATATCGACTCTGATAGGTAGGGCAGAAGTACATGCAAAAAAGTGGAGTTAATCTTAATCTCTTTTTCTCTAAAAACTTTTAAAGATGACTTTATTAAAAAGCAATAAATTTCACATTTATGAGGAACTTTCTTCAAGACCTTTAACTTCAAGGGTCCACAAACTTTTTCTGTACTATGATCTGCCTAAACATCCTAAATGTGAGAATCGTCTCTAAAATAAAATAACCAATTATCTATCTTTTAAAAAAGTTTAAACATAATCACGTGATACTGGACAGGTTATTTTCACACCCCTCACCTGAAATAAATTTTACTTTATTTTCCAGCAAGTTTGCTCTCCTCACAGGGTTTCTCTTCCCCAGAGCGATATTGCAGACAGCTTCTCTATCCCCTTCGTGCTCTAACTTACTGACATTTACTCTTCAATCAGCTCTTCCCATTAGCAGCAGCAGATTTCCACCTGGTTCTCTGTTTTCCTCCTTGCAGTATCCTGCACTCATTCTGGATGCTTCATCTTACAGGCTAATGACCAATTTCTTTTGAGCTGTGTATTTCCTTGTTCGCATTTTCATTTAATCTACAGCCCTACTACAACACTTCTCTGCACCAAAATAGCTCTTCTTTACTATTTTATTGAACACTCTTCTTTCTTTGAGGCATGTTGTTGTTTCTCCTTTTCAGCAGATGTCTTATTCAATACTGCCATCAGCTTTTCCCTGCATGTAGCAGTCTACATTTTTTTGGACTTGTTTTAAAATTCTCTCAAATCTGCACTCCCTTCTTATTCTTCTCTTGCTTCCATTTATTTTTATATCACTGCATAATATCTTGTCACTTTCTTCTGGAAAAAAAACCCTGACAAAACAAGGTGTTTATCTATGCCTTCCCATTTTTTTGGCATTCTTTTCTCCGTCACAAACATCCTTCATTACAAAGAAGCTGAAGTTTCTCATCTACTTCCTATTCTGTTCTGCTTGTCCCATCACATTTCCTTATATTTCTTGCACTGTTTTCATCTTTCCTTTTATTTCCCTTGACAATAAAAACATGATTAAGCCTTAAGCCTCTCAACCTTTAAAAAAACCAAACACCTGAAACATTGCTTCTGCTCTTCTCGCCATTTTCTTTTGTTCCATGCTGTATTCTAATTGAGGTTGTCTGCAGCTCCTTTTCTCTCAGTCTTAGCCCACTCCAGCTTCTGCACTCAGCTAAAACTATTCTTACCAAACTTTTTAATCACACCTTTTTAGTTGAAAGTCATTGTCATCTTACCTGAGCTATCAGATGCTTTTACCAGTCAGCCATGAGGGTTTTGGGTTTTTTTTTTTGATATCTTGTCATTCCTTCTGTTTTCTTATTGCATTCTATTATGGAATTTGTCTGCATCTGCCTTCCATTTGTCTTACTGTATTTTGTTCTTTAAGAACACATACCTTTTTATTTCATAATTAGGGGTTCTATTTTTATAATAATACAAATCATAAAACTGTAAATGAGCTTAGCTTTTTCTTAAATCATATTGTTTCATTCAAAGACACAAGTATAGTTTAAGTAAGAAAAAAGTTTCAGAACATGTACAGAAATGGCTTATAGATCTATAATGGTTAAAATGAAACATGGCACTAGCATAAACAATTTTAGCTACTTAAAATTCACAAAGGAAATATGTAAAATTTCTCTAAGCCACAAACGATCCCAGACACTATCTAAAAGTGTAAAGCTGAGTAATGTTTCCATGTAGTAAGTAGCATATAGAGTACTATAAATTAGGGATAGCTATAGGGTAATAATCACACCTACCTGGAGGCAGTGTAAGTATTTTATCCAGTAATTGCAATGCTACATTACCTTCATATTATACTAGTGATGTTTCGTCACATAAGCAAAAATAAGAGAGGAAAAATAAAATACTTCATGCTACGCTATATTCTATAGCAAGTCATTCCGAGTAATTATGTTGCATTTTTTCAGTGACTTTGTAAAAATCCCAAACATTCACTTATGTTAAAGTCCACAGGTAGAAATCCAAGATTTTCAAAACTGCATGAAGTCTGTGCATAATTTTCACCACTACCTTTGAGAATTGTTCACTGAAATCCACAATACATCTTTGAAAAACTACCATGGAATATCATACAATCTGTATACAACAGAATCTCATTGTGTAAACAAAATGTTTCTAAAACATTTCATGACATGAGGGGAACGAAATGGCTTGTAAAACATCAACTTCTGCTGTTGAGTAGATTGAGCTGTTCTAATCAGAGCAACATGCTGCAGTTCTGTGGGTTTCAGTGAAACAGCATTACAGCAGGCAGAGTTGCAATTTGTAGCTAATTGGAGGGGTTTGACACAACATAGAATTAGCTTAAAATCTGTTGGCATTGCAGTCAAAGTCAGTAGGTATCTCATTTTTTAACATATGCGCATAAAACTTTTAGGTGAGCCCAGTCTTCCACACATTCTTGTTTACAATAAGATTTTGAAACAAATATTTCCTGAACCTCAGCTGAAAATTTAATCAAGTCTTAAAAGGTTTACATTGAAGCCACCAACATGAGTACAAGACAACTGTTGCATATGAGTTTTGTAAGCAGAATGAGCCAAAATATACATCAAGAAAGACTGGTTTTGCACCTGATATTAGTGTTAGAACATTATTAAAATTAATATAGTTGGGGAGGCTGGCACAGGCAGGATGCAGGAACAACCACAAAACCACGGATGAAATGCAAAGAGTAAATTTATTGGCGTTACCTGTCCAATGGGGGCATCCCTGACGCAGCACCCCGGCAGTGGCGCACAAGCGGGGACAGAGGCACCGCAGAGCTCGGTCCACGCTATAGGATCACCCAACCTGCAGTTTTTGCCTGTATTTCAGGGATTTGCAGAGGTGTAGATTACCGCTGTGCTTTGATCTGTCCCACAGCAGGGCAGGAATCTCATGTGTGTTCAGTAGGGTGCCTCTCAGTCTGTCACAGGCCTATGTAATCGAAGCATAGACGTTCCACTTGTCCAATACACGAAGCTAAATAACAATTAGTATGTGTTAGTATGTGTTTTTCTACACCTTAGCTGCAGGTCACTTGAGCATGTTTATAATCCTCCTCCCCAATCTTCCATTATTTCCCCACAATTTCTTACAGGAAAAACACATACTGGATTGTTATGGCATTGCATCTTCCAAGTGTGTTCTTTTTTATTTGGACTTTTCCACATGATTTGACCTTTAGGACAGTAAACTTTGTTCTTGAACATTGAGAAAAAGTGTTCTAAGGTTAGTCCATAACAAAATGAGAGCATAAATTACAAGTAAATTCAGGGCTCATCAGAGATTCTCTGCAGTGGGAATTAGCATATGAGACTTTTTATATAAAGTTAGAAAAGAAAAACAGCTATGCAATACATATTCATAAAGCTATATCCATAAAGCTTACTCTGTGTAAGGATTATTGCATTAAAGTAATTCAACTTTTCAATGAGAATGCCCTTAAACACCAAATAACCATTTCTGCAATTTTGCTTACTATTGTCCACATAAGATTCAATAACATTTTACTTGGAGTCTAAGATTAAACTCATGAATCTGTAATCTCAAATATTGTGGGGTTTGATCAACATCAGGTAGAAAATAGCCAATAATTTACTTTTCGTTCAACCTTAGATAGAAACCAACCAATTATCTTCTTTCACAACTAACACTGATTTAGAAATGAAAACAGAAAGAAGAGCCCTTCCCCTGAAAAAAAAGATTCACTGTGATCTAGAGGAGTAACAAGAACAATGAAGAAAAAACTGTCATAATTATTACAAGTGCAATAAGCCTAAGCAGACTTTTTAACATTCTGTTCCTTCAAAACTTCATTAAAGAATATTATTTCACTATTGTTTCTCTTTCAAGAAAAACTCTGCTATGGCAGGAACATGCAGTAGGGAATCCTATAGAGAGGCTTGTGGGCTAGAAAGGGAGCTCGGGAGAGCAAGCCCTGAGCTGGGGTGGGTGAAGTGAGTCTCCCCACCACAAGGCACCTTCTGGTCCAGCCCATTCCCCAGCTTTAGGCAGAGGTTAGAATCATAGAATCATGCAATGGTTTGGGTTGGAAGGGACCTCAAAGCCCATCTAATTCCAACCCCCTGTCATGGGCTGGGACACCCTCCACTAGACAAGGTTGTCCAAAGCCCCATCCAACCTGGCCTTGAACACTGCCAGGGATGGGACATTCACAGCTTTTCTGGGCAACCTGTGCCAGTGCCTCACCACCTTCACAGGGAAGAATTTCTTCTTTATATCTAATCTAAATCTCCCCTCTTTCAGCTTAAGGCTATTACCCGTTGTCCTGTCACTCCATGCCCTTGTAGACAGGCCCTCTCCAGCTTTCTTGTAGGCCCCTTTAGGTACTGGAAGGCTGCTCTAAGGTCTCCCTGGAGCCTTCTCTTCTCCAGGCTGAACAAACCCCTCAGCCTGTCTTTCTTGTACTGGGGACCCCAGAGCTGGATGCAGTACTGCAGGTGGGATCTCACGAGCATGGAGTAGAGAGGAAAATCCCCTCCCTCGACCTGCTGGTCATGCTTCTTGTAATGCAGCCCAGGACACAGTTGGCTTTCTGGGCTGCAAGCGCACATTGCCGGGTCATGTGGAGTTTCTTATCAACCAACACCCTCAGGTCTTTTTCCCCACTTGGGAAGTTAGGGACAGTTGTAGGTTATAGGACAAAAGTTGTCTATGCAAGATGTGGTGAGGGGAGTACAGGCTCTGTGACACATCTCTACTTTTATTACTTTTACTTATATATAACCCAAGCTGCAGCTGAATCAGCTTTTAAAAAATACCAATTGGCTACAGACATGAAAATATGGCTTATGGAGCTAGAACAACAAAAATAAGTCACATTTTGAAAAAACATGTAGCTAAGTATTTACTATGTAGCAAGGATCCCTAAGAGTACAAGTGAAGGAGGATAGCAGACTCATAGAAAGAACAGGCACTATACACCAAATGTATAAATCCAGGTTACAAATGGCCAATTAGTATTCACTAAAGAAATGAAAGCTGGGTGGAACTGGTTTTAGGGCATAAGAAAGAACACATATGCATGTCAAACGTGAATATCTTATGGTGAAAAGAAGACAAAAATGGTGTATTTAAAAAAAAAGGATGTGCAGCCCTTACAAAACACACAAACAGAGGAAGAACAGAAAGAAATTCTGGGCTCCAACCCTGTCTCTGCTGTTAAGGTCTACACATCTGCTTATCTGCAGTGATGGTATTTGATTTGCCGTTCGGCACAGATTGCTACTGCAGATTCAGTAATCATTTATAAAGTACTGCCTTTCACTTTATGACTGGGTTAAATAAATTAGAACTGTTAAGAGCTGTGTGTTTCTGTATGTATGTGTGTTTTCTGCTCCAGCCCCTCCACATGACAAGGTGATTGATGCTGCAGTACCAAGTCAGGGTAAACTTGGCGGTAGAAATCATTCTCCTGTGTGTGATTTTTGTTAATCTTTTCTTCTTTCGAGAATACGTACTAGTGTTACAAAATGCCACTCCTCATTAAAAACTGCAGAATCAAGACACTGCTGTAAGAATATCAACAGATGTCCCTTCAGGCTGGCACCAAATAATGCATGTGCTTCTTCGGGTTTCCATTTGATTTGTTCTCAGGGTTTTCTAAAGGCATGGTTTCGTCACAGGAAATTAAGTAACTGTAACATGAAAATCAGAAAGGACTTTCATGCTAAAAATCTGAATTTTTAAATCAATAAAATAGGAAAAAAATAATTTTCATATCAGTTTGATGCAATTTATTTTGAGTCAGAACTTTTTAATCAGTTCACAGTAATGTGAAACTGTTTCTCTGTTAGCTCACTTCTCTCGTTGGCTGTGAGAAGCCACAGTTCGGGTCATATTTTCTGTGGGTTGGCAACAGAGGGACTGCAATTTCCCTTAAAACAAAGTGACTCTATTAAAGCATAGACTGCAGAGTGTGTTTTAGAACTTAAAAACAAAACCATAAAAAAATTTTTAGGCTCTTTAGGTGTGAGAATACTACAAATGGGAGATGTAGTCAACAAAAGGTCTTCAAAGAATGGAGATACCAAGCTTTCTGTAGCTCATATGAAGCGCTACACCTATCAGGAATGCTCTTTAATATCAATCACAGAACTATGAGCTGAATTCAAATGAAGCAAAGCATATTGGTTGGAAATTACCAAAGTATTTGTGGAAAATATTTTGACTTCCTGCGGTCAATGAGCTATGTGGGAAATGGTTTTTATAAGCCGTTTGTTTCAAATGCAGTTCCAGATCTTTCTATCACACTGCAGCAGAAAAAACCAAGCAGAGCTAGATCATCTGCTGATGTAAATTAATGTGTCTGAAGTCTGTGTCAGCTCAGGATCTGCTACCAGAATTTTATGCAGAAATTTACACATAGCCAGAAGGTTTGCTTTGCAGAAGCAGTTCGGGCTTTATTTTATACTGCTACTTGGAAGAATATGTAAATTGTAGAGGCACCAGACTTTTTTCTTCTTGCCTCCAGATGTACTGTTTCAATTCTGATATTGCTAGTTTGTCTAAGCAAGGTTGGATTAGGTCAATACTTCATGCTATTCCTGAAGCATCCTAGTTTTCCTTAGAGTCTTTTCATTGAATAAATTGCACTTTAAGTCAATACTGAGCAAATCACTGTGTTCGGAGGCACTACTGCAGACAATGTGTCAAACAAGTGCCTCTTTAATTTGAAACTTATTATGGGTAAGAGCCAAAAAATAAGCACTGGAAAAATGTGGCCAAAAGAAACTTCTTGAACTATGTAAATATATACAAAAGCCTCCTGTACTTTGGCATACATTCTAAATTCAGTACTTATCTACCAAAAAACTCTACACAAAAAGTCAGTTTTGGAGTGTTTCATAAGTGTCACTGAAAAAGAAAAAATAATAAGTTTAAAGACAATCAGTTCGACATTTTTTTGCTAATATTATGTGTTTTCAAACAGTTTCTCTATTTTTATTCTTCTATGTATAACCTATTATTCTGATAATGATAGGGGGAAATTACTCTATGAATTCCTGCATTAAAAAATTATTACAAAATGGAAAATAGTTTCATAACTATTGTGTAAGTCCATATGATAATGCTGTCTCCTCATTAACATTGCCCAATACTCTGCCTATTATAAAATTTTTTTACACGTGACTGTAATTCTGGCAGACTTCTACCTCTTGCTCAAATCTAGCATGCTAGGTAACTTCTAGTACCTTCTCAGGAAAAAAATCCAGCAATTCTTGTGCGATATTATGACAAAGACTATGCTCAGTTGTTAATACTAGAAGTATGCACAAGAGGGCCTGAAATAGAAGGTCCATGAGTCTTGTCATTGTTTGTCAGGAAGCAGTTTAAAAGTCTCTCATTCAGACAACTTCTTGGTTGTTGAAATACATATCAATTTTTTCAGTGTGATTAAATTTAGCATAAAGCAAAAATTCAATATACAGCTGAGTTAGATACACCTGCTGTCAGCTGAGGCAGAAAATGGGGAAAAAAGTAAATTAATAAAATATTTCACATTCTTTCAGGTATCTTATTACTCAAATGTACCATACATAATTTTCTGAAAGATAAAAATATTCACAAGAATAGGAAGAAAGCTCAGTTTATTTTAATTTTTTTCTTATACGTGTTCTTTTTTGTCCTATTATCTGTGTGTTATTAAGTATATCAGCACTATTTTTTTATTTCTACTCTTTATATAATAATATTTAAAAGTTTGTACCTGTTGACTATGTGGAGTACCTTAAAACGTACTTGTGTGCAGTAATATTCCCCTGTAGCCCCTGGAATTTGTGAATATTCTCACAGTTAGTGTAACACCTCAAAAAGCAAGTGAACAGAGGGGTAGGACAATTATAGTGGGTACTGCTTTCTGAGATACTACTGCAGAATGACACACATTGTTGGGAAAGTAGCAAATGTTAGCTGAACCCCTCCATGCAAATAATGAAGTTATCACTGTCAATGGCACAAAAACCTGAGACACTTTCTGTTTGTTTTGTTGCATATCAAATTCATATCGTTATAACACCACTATTTGAGAGGCATCAAACCTTAAATAAGCAAAAAAACCCCAAAGCAACAAACATTCTAAGTTTGTGTTAACAAAGTTTTATTAGGTTGCATGAAAAAGTACTACTCAAGTACAATTTTCTTTAAATTACAAAAAACCCTATTGTTCTCCAAAACATAAAAGTTGTATAGACAGAAATAAAATCAAATAGCTTCATTCAACATAAAAGCATACCACAAAGTATGGCTGTTAATTAATAACACTAACACGTATCTTCTCCAGATGGAATGGGAGGCAGGAGGTAAAAAAGGCAAAATGCTACAAAAAATTTCAGACAGGGCAGAATTTAAATGAGTTTTTTAGCATGATAAAGGATATTACTAAAGTAACAAAGAGTTACACAAAATAATACCTATCATGTACGCACACACAGAGATATATATATGGAGTACTGATGTCTTCTCTGAAATAGAAACCTTGATAGGTGAAATAAGCTTAGTTATGTAGTAAATCCTAAACTGAATATTCCAAATTTGTAGCAGAATCTGTAAAATACTTGTGCTTTGTAGTGGAACACTGAACTCCACTCACACAGCCATTAAGCAGGTTCAGCCACTTGTACAACAACAATAAGCACTGTTGGGTTGGATTTTGTAAATTAAGGATGCCATGCAGTTCCTACTATCCATGACATAAAGCAGTGTTATAAAGTCACTCTTTAGCAGGTAGGCCAAGGATAAGTTAAGACTGATGGTCTAACTGATAAGAAGCCTACTGTTTGGGGCAGGTCAGGGGCAGGTCACCTCCGAGCAGTACAGAGGTATGAAAAACCTGTTTTCTTGCGTTTGTCATTGTCCACGCCACTTGGCTAAAAGATCATACAGTAGGAGTTAATATGTACCATTTGAAGGAACAAAAGTAGCAGTAATTCCAACCAAGGGATGAAAAGAGAACAGCTCTTGGAAGAATCTATAAACCAATTTCCAAACTGTGATGTTTCACAATTGTTATGATTAGGAGCAATCTCAATTTTAAAACAAAGGTATGTGTTACTCTCAAATCCGCGATGAGCAAGAGGTCACTAGAGATTTAAAGATCAGATGCTTTTCCCTTGGAAAGCCTCAAGGTTGAGAAAACTGAAGAATGACCTTACTGTAGAAATATGAGGCTGACAGCTGCAGCAGCATTAAAGCTTTCTGACTTAAAGTCAGTGCTGGAGGTGGCTAAGAAATGGCAGAAAGATTCCTTGGCAATACTACAAGACATATGTCAGGGCACACTTCTGAAATGACTAAGTAGCTATTTTAACATACTTTGGTTGGTTCCACTAGTGATGTTGTCACCCATGTCATATGTTAGTACATCAAACACTATGTTATATAAAATAGATTTCTAATTCAGTAACAGGCCTTCAAGTCAACTACTGTGCAAAGATTCATGTTTATATCAAATCTGGCCTGTCCTGACAGATATCATTTTAACATAGCTCTGTCAATCTGTAATACTCAGAATATAGAGAAAACTTTTCTCTCAGCTTATGTAGTGCAGCAAAGTCAGTGTACAAGGAAAGAATTGATGTGATTACACTGTATATTGTGGCAAGATCGTAAAGTTATGAAGTAAATAATTTTAAGCAATTATTTTTCTCTGAGAAGACTGGAGGGCCAAGGGGGAAGACTTTAAAAAACCTCAGTATTTATTAAATATTTCCTCAGGTCTCAATGACTCAGAACTGGTTTCTTAAGTGTTTCATAAAAGTTGTCTCAAGGAAACTCATCTGTCAGAAGTTTACTCACTTTACACAGCAAAACACTGAACGCTTTCCAAACTGTAGCAATTCTTTTAAATAGTTGCACTAGGCTGCTTTATCAACAGCCCCTTCAGGATGCGAAGGATTCTGTGAAATGATCAAAGCATAGTGCCGGTGCCTTTACTGCCTAATGATTTTTGTTTCTAACAAACCCTTTGTACCTTCTTCCTAAAATAGCAATAGGGCTTTTCATAAATGCAGTATTAAATCTCAGTAATGGCATAAGTACTTTTTGCTTACTGTACTCAGATGCCTGTTGTTATGCAAAAGAGGCTCAATAGTAAACCAAAAGATACCCTATAGGCTACACAACTCTTTCTTCCCTGGGGAGAAAGAAGCAAGTTAAAATAATATACGGCACAGGTGAAGGAGTCTCATTAAAAGCATTTACCCCCTAATGGCCTGCCAGGTAAAACTGCTGAAGTGTCAAGGAGAAACAACTATTTAGACTGTAGAAAATAGAGCACTACTACAATTATATTAAATTCAGGAAACAGAAGCAAGACACAAACAGTAAAAGAGGATGAAAAATGCAATTTATAGAAAATGTGATGACAACTTTAAGTGTTTCACTTCCGTCTTTACTCATGTCCGATAATGTTCTGTTCAACCTTTTTCATATGTGCTCCATGACTCAAAATGCAGAAATAGGGGAAACTGTGTGGCTGAGGAGCTCTGTGACAGAGCTTAGAGGCAGATTGTTCAAGTGCAAACTCTAGATTTCAGCATTCAATAGGCCAATAGATACTACCAGTTTTGGCACATTGAAAAAAAGGAAAAGTAGACTGCACAGTTGTGAAATAATGCAAGTTACAGTTTTCATCTGCGTCTCAATAGGTAAAGGCTAGTTTCTACTGTAGATCATAAAAGTTTATGGTGGTGGTGTGGTTCAGATCCATCAACAGACAAATACATAAGCTATTTTTCATGCTTTCTTGCTGTTTTCACTGTTTTTAAACAGTTCAGGACTACAGTCTGTTCTGTGAAAACTACGTGATGCATTTCTTGACATCTGTATCAAACAATTCCACTTTTGTTGTGTAATTACACTTTTATGAAAAACACTGAATAGGGTAATGGATTAAGACAGTGCTATGGGAAAAAAAAAAAAAAAAAGAGGGGAGGATTTACAGCTTGGGAAAAAAAACAAACCCAGACATAAACCAAGAAAAAACCCAACCTAACCTCCATTCCAGAGAATAAATTTATTGGAACTTTTGTGGGGAACATCTTAAAATCTGGTCAGAGAGAATGTATTGTGATTTAGAAATTGTTGCAACTTTCATAAGCAATGATCAGTTGTTCTTGTGGTTTCTGTTGATGAATTTGAAGCACTACCAGAATGAAACAGAAGTCTGGTTTTACTTCTTTGATTTTTTTTCCAAAGAGAGAGGAAACAGAACTTAAAGGAAAGTATTCAAGTGGAGAAAGAATAAGCACTTAGATTCTAAGAACAAAAGCAAAGCAAAGTATAATATCTCTCAAAAATATCTCTCACTGTCATAAGTCTATTCAATACAATGAAATTACCTCACTCCTCCTATTCTATTTGAACTAGAATAAAAACAAAGCAGAAGAGGTGGAAAAAGAAACCGAAAAAAGAACAGCTAGGCTTAACAGGGAATATCAAGTACAAGCTGATGCCCTGTTAATAGCAGATATTTGCATTCCAACGAATCAATGTGCAGAAGTGGTAAAAATATATGGAAGCCGGTTTGTCACCATTTTGATTTTTATAAGATAAATGCAGTCAGTGATAATATGGATAGTTAAAACGCTGGAGGCGTGAGAAACTAAACTACCAACAATGCATGAAAACACTTACTGTTTCAGTGCCGTATGTGCTATCTGGATACTATTTTAACACAGGCTGTATACAAGTAGCATTTCTTTGCACTTCTCTGAGTCGTTAGAATTCGCTGGATACCAGATCATCTGCCAAGCTGTATAGAAAAGGAGAACATCTATAGATACATTCCACAGGAGCTTTGGTAATAAATTGGTAAAAACGAGTTCTTAATGGTAGGTTATTTTGTGGGATGGAAACTTGCTATATCATGACCTTGCTGTCAGTAGATACACTGTTCATGCCTGGATGGAGTTTCTGACAAAATCAGCTTGTAATCATGAGCATTTTATCAAAAGTTCAGAGAGATAAGATACAGTCACTATGAGTTTGACAGGGTCACTTTGAAAATGCATTCAGCGTGCACTCTTGCATACCTGCTGTAGCAATGCAGTTCAATCAAAGGCATTTCGAAAAATGACTCCGTCACTAGATGTTTCATCTATGGTAATATTTTTGGATCCCATTTCCTTGGAAAGTTAACAAGGCATATTCTAAGGATAGATGCCTTTGGCTAAGGTATATCCAATATAGTATATACAATTTTTCATGAAAATGAGTAAGTCACTTCAAAATTAACATGTATGCATTTCTTCACTATCGAGGGCCACTATTAAATATGTTTCTTAATATAGAATATGGTGAAAAGCAGTGTGAGAGAGAAAGCGTCTAAGGCTGACTTCAGTAAAAAACGTTCTGTGTATTTATTTTGGTCATTTTTGGTAACTTGCCATGCTCTTCATCTGATCAGATATGAGAAAAATAGACACTAATGAATGAACAGATGATTAAAAGCTAAAATGAAATTAGGTTCTAATCCTGTCAAATTGCCAGTCGGCTTTCTCATGAACTAAATGAAGAAAGAAGCAGTAACTTGCCAAAAGCATCCAGCCTGGGATCCTTCTTTTCTGGTTTCCCCTGCAAGGCACTCAGCAACGAGTGGAGTTGTGGCCAGGTGGCCAGTATTTACTGCTAAAGGCTCTTCCCCTTCCAAAAATAAGTGAACTGATAATTATATTCCTCTTCCTGGAAATGCACGCTTTTATATACATTGGTAGCTAAGCTAGGATAGTGAGCCAAAAGTTACAAGTGCCTCAGAGGAATCTTTCTTCTCCCACTTAATTCATGGTTAACATGAAGGAATCCAAGATTAATCATAAAAACCCAGAGAAAACTAGACCTGCAGCTACTTATATTCTGGGTTTGTATGGTCTCTGCTCAGGGCCTGAAGCCTCTGGAGTGAAGGAATCAGCAAGACCCACCAGCCCAGCTTCAGGTTTTTGGAGAAAGTGCACATTTTCCACACAGACAAGTTGTGCATGCAAAGTAAACCTGATGTTGGACACATCAGATTTATTGTGTTTGCACAGAATGTTTGCATGTCAGATACACCACAAATCTAACTGGGACATGCAGACACCCAAACAGTGCTATGCCAGAACTGTGATGACAGCTACAAATTTGTATGCAGAAAATGTTTGAGAGTTGTGCCATACTTGACAGAACTAGAGACCAATATATATTTTAAGAGCTTTTTCTCACAGAGGCAGAGAAAACAATGTTGAAAAGGTCTCACCCAGCAAACGCAGTCTCAAGCATGAGCCAAGAAGTAACTGGGTGTAGGCCCAAAGTGTAGTTACTCCTGAGAGTGGCTTACTGACGTGCTTTATTGCATTATTACTCTGAGATCCTGACAGGCATGGGTATTGCAGAGTAAGAAAATCTTATTGTTATATAGCTTGATTTGGCTAAATAATAACTTTCTTGACAGTAATGCGTGATTATTTAGTTATTTCAGTCATACTATAATATAAATAACCCTGAGACAGGAGTCGTCCTTCAATTTTAGGATGCGCCAGTAAAAGCAGGCGGTGTGCACTAATGGCTTCCTTCCACACCACTCACCCAGCATATGAAAACTCATCTGCATATCTGTCATTGGATATGTGATAATAGCTACAAATCTAACATTAAAATTTAATTCTCCCTCTTCTCCAAGATGACATGGCTCTGGATAAAAAACAGTCAGAGTTGTATACAATTCTTTTTTATGCTTTCATTTATGCTTACCCACTAACAAACTAGTACCACTTTCAATAACTCTACTCTCACATCATTGTATTATAGTTTATGAACAGCATGTTAAAATTCTCCAATACTGGAGGAAATTCTGCAAATGTAATACTAGAACCACAGAAACACGTAGGTTTGAAGGAACGT
Source organism: Aramus guarauna (assembly GCA_013400195.1). Taxonomy (NCBI): domain Eukaryota; kingdom Metazoa; phylum Chordata; class Aves; order Gruiformes; family Aramidae; genus Aramus; species Aramus guarauna. Next base: position 279,449 of record VXBL01008385.1, on the reverse strand, counting down.
CTGGAGGTCATCTAGAGTGAAAATTGAAATGCCACTGGAAAATCAGCACAATTGTTCATAAGTAAAGATTTTATTCTTGATCTTTATTTATATAGGAAATCCAAGACAAATCCGGTTCTTCTTCCTGGCAGAATGAGAAATATAATAAGCACTTTCATGTGCCACAGGAAAGGCTGTCTTAACTACAGCCCGGAAAGGGCAAGCTATGTGAAGTGCTTTGTGGAGAAGCAAAAGTAGTGGATGTCCAGTAATATCGCTACTGAAGCCAATGTCTATAGGAGTGATATAGGTCACTCCTTGCTCTTAGCTGCTCTATTGTACCAGTAAGAAAGAGTCTTAGAAAGAATCTAATTCTTAGATTAGAAATTATATTTTCCTGGAGAAAGACTTTGAGAGCAGTGAAACTTTAATAAAATGTCATACCTGGTAAAGTTATTTATGAAAGACTACTCCTAGTGAACATAGACCAATCATATGGATGCCGATGAATGCTGGAATTGCATGATTGAAGAAACAGCATGATGAAGATGTTTCTATTTCTACTACTTCCCTGTATGTGGTCTAAAGAATTTTAAAAGGGCTTTCATTTCTGCAGCAGAAATTGAGTATTTCCTTCAAGTGACTGGTCATGTTCTTCATGTTAATGACTTTGGGTGGTTACTTCTAAAGCAAAGGTAATTTTTTAAGTGCTTCTATACTGGGCAGACACTGTGTTTTCTAATATCATTGAGTTTAATTAGTTTAGGTTAAAGGTCATAAAATGCCAAATTTAAAGTAAATATAATGTACGATTGCTTTTAGAGTGGATTCTGTGTAAGAATTGTACATTGCAGTTTCTAGCCACAGTCTTATTTACAAATTATTAATTCAATACTAGTGTTGCAGCATATACCATTCCCATTGCTTGAACTTAATTAAGAATGCATCCCTGCTAATTGATTATGATAGTACTTTCATAGAAGTTACTCCCTAATATCTATCTCAGGATATTTCCTGCTAATTAATTAGCAAATTTCTGTTCTTTCCTACATTATCACTAAAAGGAAAAACAATCTGAACTTCACCTTTGTACCGTAACACTTATAAGTGTTCTCCTAAAAGTTTCGGAGAAATCGCATACCCTTGCTTATGGTTTTGACTGTTTCTTTTTCAAAATCAGGTCAGTCATATTCAAGTTTTTTCCAAGACATTAACTGAATGACCAAAATCTAGTTTGCAAAGTGTATTTATAAGAATGTTTTCCTGCTCTACGGAAAAAAAGGGCCGGACTGGATCAAGGCTGACTTACATTTGATTCACAGGTACTATCAGGAAATAAAAATGACTGCATTCAATTTTGCAGTAATTTTCTCACAAGTGAGAAAAATTCTCAGGACAAAAAGGAGGTGGTTTAGCTCTATGCAGAGGGACAAATCAATAAGGTACAAAATGGTGAGTTTGTGTCAAATACTAGAACTTCTTGCAGATTAAAGGATTGTCTCCCAAAAATTCAGATCTGACATATTATGTCTGAATCATTCATTAATGAGTACCTAATCTAAATAAGGGACTATTCAGGTTAGTCATTGTGTTTTATCCTCTGATGTTTGTATGTGATAAAATTCAATGACACTTTCACCCTGTTTATACTTGCAGATTTAGGAAGGCATCATGAAAGCTGTTGCAGCACTGTTAGCAGCACCATTCATCCTGTCAAGACCTAGTGTATAATGAAATAAGGACTACAGTAATAACCAAATGTTTTAGGGCATATTCATGGTTTCATAACTATATATTTCTCATTACTTTGGTTTCATATATCTCTACTTCTGATATAAAAACTGACAGAAGTGGACTCGGCCCCCTGCATCCAGCAACTTATGTGATTAAGATCCCAAACCTAATTCATTTGATGTGAATTTTTCAAGATTTCACGGCTCCACATTTGAGACAAATGAGAAGTGGCCTAACAACTGATAAACTACGTCAAAATAAAGACATATGTCTGTGCATGCTGTGCAACAAAATATGTTTGAGAAAGCTGATTTTAGCCCTGTTTTCTCAGGCAAACTGTTGCTTTCCTCATAGCAGCTCAGTAAGAAAGGTGATCTCACATTACCAAAATACCAGCAGGTGACAGAGAGTATTAATAAGTAAGCTCTGACGAATCTCATTGCTAGGTTGATTTAAGTTCAGTTTTCAGACTTTGCACTGAAGTGCTGAAGATGCACGCAGACGTTTCCTTTTGTCGACTGCTGTGGGTGTGAGAATCTGTGGAGCCACCAGCTGTTCTCACCATTCTTCCGCCGACTCCTTTGTGTGTGATAACTTCCAGGAGAAGCATTGCAGGAGCAGCTGGTAACTCCTTAGATTATCATGGGAAGACCTGCCAGAACTTCTCTTTCAACAGTCTCCTTTAATGCTCAGGTTTTGTGCAACCACCCATGTGCTGGCTCTGGTGATTTCTTCCGACAGAAGTTTGAATATGTCCGCATATATAATTATGGAGATTGTCAATAGTTGTGATGTAAATTTAAAAAGTCTATTTGAAGGAAGCCATTGGAATAAGTTATGCAGTGGGGAACCCTTACTTTTCCTTGAAGTTTAAAGGAAATGGAGCTATAGTTCTACCTATCCATTTTTCAGATCTATTTATCTATGAGCTTGCTAGTATTTCACATATAAATCTGGTAATTTGTTACATGCCATAAAAGCGCATAGAAGTTTTGCATCTTACAATGTGGCCCTTTCGATCAATCATCTAATGATAATCACTTACCAGATATATGTGGAAGGGAGAACTACTCAAGAAACAGAAGGGAAAGAACATATCCATGTACAGATAGAACAATTAAGATTTTGTCCTTATGTGTCAATAAATTGCAATCTGTAAGCTGTAAAATGGAAGTGTAAGTGTGCTTTTTTCCTGAATTGAATTTCTCTGAAAGGTGTCACAGGAATAGTTTTTTTATGAGAGTTTACAGAAAAGATCATATTTTTAAAGATACTTAGGTGGTCATACTATGAAAAAAAAATCAAAGCAAGTATTTGGCATTCAGCAAATATCTCATTTCTTTGGTAATTTTGTTCGGAACAGTCTGTGTCTTCCAGTAAGCACACTGACTTTCTGATTTGATTTTTTTCCCCTCTCTTGCATTTATCTTTGACATTTAATTTCCAGATGGGTGCTTAGTATGACTGATGCTTTTTTTTTCTGTGTGTGTAATCCAATCCTGAATTCATTTTCAAGGCTGCAGAAAGTTGATGGCTGCCAGTTAGGTACCAGTATTTTTGTATATCTGTATGTGAAATCCTAATTTGATTGATTAATTATTAAATACAAATTAACATACCAGGAATCACACAATCTCCATACATCTCTGGGTCTCATCATTTCTATCTTATCTGATATATTTTGATCTGTTCTTCGTTGACATCACTGTCACCATAGTTACCACCAAGACAAGTTAGAAAAACGTCTCAGTAAAAACAAAGGAGAAAATACCACTAGTGTGGAGTCTAAGAAAGCAAAAGATTGTCTAATAGTTATAAATTGTAGGCAGTGTTCAGATTTTTTGCATTGTGAGTTAGAAACGTGTCTTATTTAAAGTCGATGGACAGGAAACTTGCATAAGTGCTTCCAATTTCAGTGTGAGAGTAGCCACTATCATGGGCTAGTAATTATTTTTATTTGGCTTGGAAAAGCCTGAAGGTGAATACTTGAGATGAACAAAGCCAGAAGAAAATCTTTGAAAGGATTTTTAACAAGTGAGAGGCTTTTTTTTTAAGGAACAGTCACTTGAACAATTGAAACTGAGGAAAACAATTTGGCAATTGAATAGGCAGAATACAGTTCACAGGAAGTGCTCTTTGCAGAAGCTCATTTCAATAAGATGATTAACGTTGTAGAAAACAATGATTTAATTTGCAATAGGCCAAGTCTCAGCATAGAAATAGTTTTGCATGGCTTATGGGAGCATTACATACATGGCATGACAGAGACCGACCAACGGACAGCCAGTCAGCATAGCTGTACCTACATCCTTTGGATCTACCATTTAAATTTTCTTCTCTATTTCCAAAAATTAATATTGTACTATAACATTGTAATTTGGAAGGCTCTCTGATTCTGTGGATATACATGTATTAGTTAGTAGATACTGCATGTAAGATAGTAAATAATGGAGTGGCTGTACTCTTTTGGATAATGTTATGCAGTATTGATGTAAAATTATCAAAGTTAGTTCACTTTCATAGATAATTCAGTAGTCCCTCTCCAGTCTAGATGAATGAAAAATTAACTATGACATTTTATAGCTCTTAAAGTATCTGACCTGAACTTTTTTTTTTTTAATCCCTGCTGTATATTTTATATTGATTGGTCTCACTTAACCCTGTATTTTGATGGAGAAGGACTTCCTTTGAAATTGCTATGAATGTCCTGGTATATATTGAATTCAGAAGTCAAAATGCAAAAACGAAAGTTTTTTTTAAAACAAGAAGGGCTTCTTTTAGAAACAGATGATTGTACTAGGTGAGATTCTGGACTCGGTATCAGATGAATACTATTCACACTACAGGTGGATGTGGACATAGAACGGATAAATACGTACATTCAAGTTGAGATACTGAAATGTGAAAATAGGCATAAAAGTGACTAATGCTGTAGATTCCATAAATCTGGCACATGGAGATTTAAAGAAGCATCTTTAGTTGCTTTATTTTTGCCCATCTATCTTTGTCTTCTAATGCAAGATCCATCTGTGGGATTAACAATGCTCGATCATATGCTTAGTGTAGTCTAGATATTTTCATTTATAGATCTCAGTTATAACCATTATAAAGTTTCTCTGAGTACCTATCAACCTGTTAATAGTAAAACTTGTTTTCTAGCTCATATTCACTTTAAAAGACAGGAAACAAGAGGTCACACATGAATTTTAATATTACAAATAGTTTTTTTCACCCCACTGAAATTTGGGAACAGAATTTGAGCACACACACGTTTTCTAGTTAAACTGAAGAAGATCAATGTAAACTCTAATTAAAAACTTTAAGTTTAGCATTTCTAATGTGCGGTTGTGTAGCTAGGTAGCCTTGAAGTGCTCCAGATATATCAAGAATATTATCTCAGTGAATATATATGGATGCTAATTATATTAGATTTTCCTGCTTTACATGGAATGTCTACTGCTTTTTGGCCATAAGTAAACAATTATTGGAGACAGAAGAGAAAGAAGATCTTAAAGTAGATTTCCAGCACATGAAGAATATGCCTTTGGTGGTCATGTATACTTTTAGGAGTGTTGTGGTTTAGACCCAGCAGGCAGCTGAGCACCATGTGGCCGCTCACTCACTTCTCCTGCCCAGGTAGGATGGGGAGGACAATCCAAAGAAAAAGGGAAAACTCGTGGGTTGGGGTAAGGTCAGTTTACTGGAACAGCAAAGGGAGAGGGAAATAATACCACCACCACTTAGAATATGCAAAGCGGGTGATACACAATGCAATTTGCTCAACTTCAGAGTCCGATGCCCAGCCTGTCCTTGAGCAGCAACCTTTCCTCCCCAGCCAGCCCTCCCACTTACATACTAAGCATGACATCATATGGTATGGAATACCCCTTTGGCTGGTTTGCATCAGCTGTTCTGGCTGAGTCTCCTCCCAGCTTCCTGTGAAAATTAACTCTATCCCAGCCGAAAACGAGGACAAGGATGTCCTCTAGGATTATATTAAAATTGTTTAAAAGTCTGGTTATCCTTTAAATTTTAAACTTTAAACAAACTTTTAACATAAAAGCCTGTAATAAATCTATCCGTAACTCTGGGTTTTTTAATCTAATGACATTAGCTTCTTTAAAATGGACAACACTGGTACAGCTTCCACTTACTGATATTACAAAAACTTGTACTCTTAGCACTAATTTATTCAGTTGTAACAAGATACTGTGTAGTTATTACCATACAGAAAATCTAAAATATTTTAAATAATTTGTGTAATCATAATTTCTTACATCATCTCTCATGTTTATTAAGTCACTAGTTAGACTGGTATAAAGCAACATTATGCCTTTTTACAGTCAGCTTCTTTTGGACATCCAGTGATTAAGAAACAAAGTTCAAACTACACCATGTGGTTTTAAGTAGTCTATTTTTTGTTTTACTTAATGATTGTATGTAATGCAAGGACAATCAAAGCTTCATTGTGCTTGGAGGTGTGTGTACATAACAAATCAACAATACTACATTAAACAACCAGCAATCATCAGTCTTGCTTCACCTTGTCAAATACCTTCTTTGGAAACAGATCTGACAATAAAAGGGTTTAATAATAACAGCTTCCACACTGATTTGTTCTTTGTTGTACACTTATGATGTGAAAAATGTTTTGTTGACTTCCTTTTAAAATGAATAACCCAATATTAATAGCTGTACAAGTTAGAGCTCGTATGTCAGGTTTCAGCATTGCATGATTATTTTTATGACTGAGTCACAAACCCCATCATGACTGGAGCTAAAAATGCTGATAATTGTCTAAATCTACTGTCATTACAGGGCTTCAGAGATCAGTAAGGTTTTTCAAGACTGCAAAACTGTCACCATCTCTGACCTACAGTCATGGTGAGAGTGCAGGAGTCAGTAACTCGCTGAATTACGAGGCTTAGAAATGGCAATGCATACAGCACTTCCAGGGCAAGGAAAAATATAGACACATTTAGTGAAAATAAGATTATTCGTCTACTTTGAGAACTCTGTGATAGTTTTACAAATTGTTACTGGGCAAAAAGAATTCAGCAACAGCCAACTTGCTGTTAACACAATTACAACTCAAATGGCTGACTAGAATTTTGTTGTGTGACAGGAATCTGATATCCTGCCACAGTATATTATCCATGGGAATTTCTAACCACAACCCATTAGATAAAGCCACAGTACTGCTCTTTTGAGTTCCTAGCTGCAATTAGGCAGCAATGGGACACTGATGTGAAGCCTTTATGAACAGAAACCAGCATGGCCCTGGGCAAAAGAAGTGTATGAAGTGAAGGGATGGCTCGGCAGCAGCAGGGGACAAACTCACATTTTGAGAAACATTCTATATTGCATGAGAAATGGTTTTTAATGTGAACAGGCATCTGCATTCACCTGGGTATTATGGGAGACCAACTCCCTGACAACATCAGCACTACCATTCATGACTTGAGCAAGTAGCAACGATGGCTCTTAAACAGTGAGGTGTCAAATTTGTCTGTTTATGGAGGTTTGTCCACAAGTTAACCTCATAAATAGAACTAGTAGCACAAATGAATCTTATTATGTAGTAAATCCATTCAGGGCGCTCTTCAGGTTGGTTCCAAAACTGAGGAAAAAGTAAGGAAAACCTGCTTTAGAAAGGTAAGAGGTGACTCAGTTTGCAACGTTTGCCCACTAAGTTTTCTGTTATGTTACCTAAGGGCTTTGATTTGTGGTAATTTCTTTCCGTGAAGACTGAGAGAGATTGGGTTGTACAGCCATGATTGGGCAGATAAGAATAAACTATCAAGACCTGTCAACATATGAATGTACTTAACTAAGATAAATCAATGAAGGACCTTAGTAAATGTCAAAAGATGAAGAGCTTGAAACAACTAAATTATCAGGTTACAGAGACAAGGTCTCTGCTAGCAGAGTAAGGGAAAAAATCAAGAATGAGCGAGGAGGCTGTATATTTGTACACTCTCAATTTCCATTGTAATTTCAGAGTTCCTAACTCTGTTGTTTGTTTTTTAAATAAATACTGTTCTGTGCAGTCCCAAACATCAACCGGTTGCAGAGATGACAAAAGGGTAAAGCCTCTGAAATGATGTTTCATCAAAAAGTTATATAGAACAATATTTACTAGGGATTAAGTGTTGAAGTACAGCATCACAGGGGAACTACCTCACCATCTTGAACAAAACGGTGGAAGCATGCATAGTTTATAGAAGCTGGAACAGGGCTTACCTTGAGGATACTAGACAGATACGAAGCTGAACTGATGTTCATACAGCATGTTAAAAACACCCAGAGAAGTACTAATCTGTCAAAAGGTGGTGTTGCTGATACGTAATATCATCTGTTTAGATGAGTAGTTCTGATTAAGTCAGAACAGCTAAGTAAGCAAATCCCAGTAACATGGCTTATTTGTCCATTATCTGCATATAAGCTATAGTTATTTATCATCTAACCCTAGCAGAAATGTACAGCAGCATTCAGGACATCTATATGGATAGATCTGTACGCGTACCACAAACAGATACCCCAAAGTCAACAGTTTTACCATAATCCCTAACTGCTGGTTGTAGTTAGGCTTGAAAGACTCTTGATTTTAAATATTAAATGTTAATGAGTTTTAAATCAGAACTATTTTGATCACTACAGGTATTTTTAAAACTGAAACACTTCAGAGGTCAAAATTCCTAATCAAAATCCAAACATAATTAAATATGTACTCAAAAAGAAGTGAACAGAACTCCATAAACAAAAAATCAAATGGAACAGTACAAAAGCTTCCAGAGATACAAGAGAAAAGGCCTCAGATTAGAGCCTCCAGAGTGGGAAAAAAGCTTAAAGAACTCTATTTGGAAAATTATCTTCCCTAATCATAAGTAAAGCTTAACGAACTCTATTTGGAAAATTATCTTCCCCAATCATAAGTAAAATTTTGGTATTGTCAAATCAGTGCAAATTTTGTCCTTGACACTTTGAGTCTGGATTTTATCTGCAAAAATGCACATTCCCGTCTCACTTGAATCGAAAGAGTAAAGAAGTCGTTTGACCAGTTCTACTTACTAAAAGAAATTCTATTGTATCAGTTAAAGACAGGATAAGGTAGTCAAGTCAGAATTTGTGAATCTTGACTGCACCTGCCACAATGCATTGTTGCTGCCAACATTTAGCTTTCTATGTGTGAGTTTCTAAATCTACTTTAGAATTGCTCAGAGCATAACAGAGTCCTTTCACTCTCATAACATGTCTTAACAAGATCAGTAAATTAACATTTATACAGTGCTCCCCTTCCAAGGAGCCAGAGCAGGCCAACATACAGATGAACTGCTCTGCTGCACCACAAGGTTTAACAAAGAGCCGTATGCAGGCAGGTTTGAGACAAAATTCTTTTGGGCAATGGTGTGTTTAACCAGATCAACACTAAGCCATCTTCTAAATTTCCACCCAGATGCACAAACCTTCAGACAAGCATACACGTTTGTGCTTTTACAATATTAAAAGGTAATTGAAACTGCCAAAACAGGTAGCAGTGTTACTCGGGAGAAGTAGAAGTTACATAAAATGCAAGAAAAAAGACACAAGAAGCCTGTTCTCAGGCTTCTTGTGTCTTTCAAAATTTTCATTTTGAAATCTTAGATTTATATTCACTCTAAATTAATGATGATTTAAGGCTTCTCCTCTGTCAAAAATTGCCAGTGAAGTTACAAAAAGGGGGCATATCCCAAGTCCCAGGTTCCTGAAGAGGTACTAAAGTTCAAATGGTTAGCCCTATCAGAAGTATTCAATATGCGAGAAGCATTTATTATGAAAATATTTTTAAAATCCATCGTTCTCAAAAATGCTTTTTTTCTGTCAACATAGCAAAAATGGAAACTATGTAAAAAGCCTCATTATCCCATAAATGCAGATCTGAAAGCCTTGTCAGGCTGTCTATTGAATTAGCAAATACAAAAGTTGAGCACTCCGATTGATGCTGCCCTGCCAAAGCAGCAGCCGAGAGGATTTAGGTAGCTTTATTAAAGCTGGGTTGTACGGCAAGACTAAGTATTAATTCTTAATATGGTCGAACACAAGGTTGGAGCATGTCTGCTGAGACTGCTTTTTCTTTCTGTTAGATTACCAGATTCAAGCTTACTGTCAAAATGCAGAACAGAGGTTTAGATGTAAAGTACTAACTATATTCCACACAAAAAAAAAGCTTTCTGTTTTAACCATATGACAATTTTATGAAAAGAACCCAAAACCCACCCTCAAACTAAAAGAAATAGAATGAATGAGGCAAAATATAAAAGATGTAAGAAAATGTCTTAGATGATACTATCTTTGACTTTTGGGGAAGACGCTTGAGTCTTCAAGAGAGTGCAAGAATGGGGTCTATTCTAATTACTAACAAAACAAGGAAAGGAGTAGATGTGGCTGCACTGTCTTGTTTATGGCAGAGCATCAGAGAACTGTGCCTACTACAGCTGCTCCATCCTGCTACAGCAAGGTGGGGTTAGGGCCATGGGTCACCACTGTTAAGGCAGCTGCTGCGGTAAGAAAGGTCCCCATCCCCACACACTAACATTTTCAGGAAAAAAACCCACCTAAAACTGGTTACTGTTTTTTTCCTTGGATGGTGAGACTGAGTTTCTCTTACATTCGGAAGGCTTGAAGTACTACTTGTAGTATTATGTTGGCTTCATTTGTCTACAGCACATTCTGATTAAAGGGGACTTAACTTATTTCTACAGGAAAAAAGTCTGTAACAAAAAGAGCACCATAGTTAACTTGCTCATTGTTAACTGTTGCAGACAGAGCAAAAATTGAGTAGGATAGAAACAGAGTTTTCAATTTTAAAACAATTTCTCAGGCTGCTCTTGTCGTGTCTTTAACATGAGTTAAATAAGAAATGCTTACAACTAGAGGACTCATACCTTTTCATCAAATGGTACTTTATTGCCTATATATTTTTCTACCAGAAAGTGGTAGAAAACAAGAATGACGTTCAAGTACAAGCTTACTGCTCATCAACACCAAGGCTGCGAACTATTAAAGTGTCTGGAAAGATATATCTCTATGAAATGCATCTGATTGTGTGTGTAGACTGTCATGTTCCTATCCAGCTATCCAGAGCTGATGATACTGTGCTTGTGTCCCTTGTACACTTGATGCTAACTGCACAGTGTTGGAGTGCCACAGACAGGGGATTCTGAGCGGGGCTATAGTCCCTTGTGGAGAAAGGTTAATTTAACTTTCTAATCCACATTTAAATTTTCCGAATAAGCTTTCATCAAAATTTTAGAGTCTTAGCTGTCTGTGTTTTTTCCTCCCTTTCTCCTTTTGTGGGGCTAGTTTGAACAGAATAGACTGTGCAAGCTTGACACCTGTTAGTTTTTCTGCCAGGGATTTTGTGACTATTTTCCCATTATGTACAACTCTCACTTATTTTGCAAAGTGTTTTACTTGCATTTTATTTTTCAATGATCTTTTTAAAAAGTGTGGGTATAGGCTACTGTCTTGGCCTACTGGCTGCAAACTGGGTCACCTAGTAAGAAGGGTAGAAAGTAATTCTTCCATATCTCCTCTGAATTTAAGAGGGCAAAAAATCCAACTTCTCAAGTTGCTTTGGCATAAGGTAAGAAAGGGAGAAAGGATTGAGAATGGGAGACAACCAGCAGGGAGCTGAGACGCAGACAGATGTGGAGGCCTGAGAGGCAGCAGACAGAAACATCTTAGGGACTTAGAGCAGAATGAATAGAGCTTGTAGCAATCTCAGAGTTGCTAGACTGAGAGCAAGGCTGAAAGAAAGGCTCTTTCAATATCCTGTAAAACACAGTGACAAAAAGGGTGACCTCTTTATAAATCTTTTGGTTTTATTGTCTCATCCTGATTTGAACTATTGAAGAAGTTAATAGCTCCAGGTGTGTTCTAACCAAACTTGGATTTTGCATTTGAAAGCCCTTTTTTCTATGTTCCTCATTATAAATAGAAAATCTACCCAGATCCAGGCTCTCAAAGCCTGACTGAATTGGAGTCTTGCATCATCTCAAGCTTAAAACGCTGAAATAAGCGCTGCATTGTTGAGGCATTATTGCAGCACACTGGCAGCACTTCTGAGACTAATGAAACAGCGATTTCTTACCACTTTTAGCATTTTAAATAAGTTTCCCTACTGTAGTTTGCAGCCTGAAAAATGGAAAAAATACCGCTCATAAATGCTGAGGAAACTTTGCTAGAGATTTTGGGAGTTCGTTTTAAACTAATTAAATGCCTATCTCAGTTTCTGGGAGTTGAAAGCAGTTTTGGGTAAGTTTAAATCTGAATTGTTATCATAATAGGTCACAAAATACAGGAACAAGCAGGATCTAGAATAGCTTTATACAAATTTAAAAAATCACTCTGTCTGTGCAAAATAAAATGAGTATCGTAGTTTCCCTTTCCGAACCATAACTTACCAGTTAGAATCCATGTCCTACTATAAAGTGTGGCAATTTCTTCAAATAACTTTGGCAACAAGGAGGACACCTATGTTGAGAAGTGCTTGGTGTCCAAATTTGTATGAACTAACCAAAACGGAGAGCATCTGCTTAAGCACTAAGGTGTACCAGTAATCTGCAAGCTGATCTTTGAACAGAAGCATATTATAAAATCAGGAAACATGTGCATAACATAACTCAAGCTTAGCTCATATAGTTCAGAGATAATTTTTGCCTGACAAACAAGGATACAAATTTGATGAGCTTTAACATACAAGATAATAAGAGCAGTCCCATGATAGGGAACACTACACAAAAAAAACCAGAGAGAAACATGAAAAGCTAATTGCTTTAAATTCTCAGCAGCTGTAATGAAATACAGTAAGAAACATCCCCAAGCCATACTGCATTAGATTCACTTGCATAGAAGTCAAGAATTGGCTAAACAAGCAAAACTGAGATTGAACATTTCCTAGCTCAATGGCTCCAATTTCAACACATTTTTTACAAGAAAATGTATGCTGTTTACCCAGCATGCACAAATTAAAATTAAGCTAAAAATGTTTTTCTTTGTTCTTTTCTACTTTACTTTCCAATGAGCAATTTTTCTTGCACAAACACTGAGCAGAGCAAATAACAAGCTCATTGAAAATATGAGTCAAGAACAAGTAGTTGATTTCTTACCTTTGCACTGTAAATTAGGCATACAAATCAAGTACAGTGTTGTCCTTCTTAAAATGCATCTTTAAGTGTCTGTGAGATTATCTTTCTTTCCAAAAAAAAGGGGTTTACCAGCTGGAAGACACATTATTACAGTCAGTTTTCCACTTCTGTATAATCCTGGGTTTAGGTCCTCAATGGAAGCATACCACTCAAGCCATTGAATACTCACCTGAGGAGTAATACATGGTTTCACTCATAGTTGAAATGTAGTCAGTGCTGGTGCAAGTCATTCCAATTTTCTTATATCTGTAAAAGTAGTGTTAGAGTTAAGGATACAACACTTCTTAGAGAGAACAAAAACCCCCATGTCCTCAAACATTTTGCTGCCAGCTTAATCAAAGTAGAAGAATTAACCAAATCACATAGACTGAAAGATTGCAGTGTTAGATTATTCCGTGGTAACTGAGGTTGCTATATACACTGTTACTACAGTCATACCTGTCTGGCATAAGGGCTAATGTCCATGAAAGTTAGAGTCTGTCATGGTGATCTGATATGAATTTCAGCTTATTTCAGTCATTCAATATAACAAAAGTCTCATACTTTCCACTCCAGAGTTTTAACCATAACAATAAGCAATATTTGTTTCTTGCTCATGTGACGTGACTGTGTAGCAAGTTTCTGGAAAACTCTGGAAGAGGATCTGTAACTCTCCCCAGCACTAGGGACCAGCAACTGCTACTAAAACTAAATTTGCAAATATTACTGCTTTTTAGTCCAGATAATAGGTACCAAATGAGAATCTCAAAGGTATTTTTTAATAGCTGGCATTTGTGAAAATCAGGTATACTGGATATCAGGTATAGTTTAGTGCTCTCTAGTAGACTGATAACTCCAAGAGACTGAAACTGGTATGTTTTGATGACCTGCCTCTGTTAAGCATCTTGCCAGTTTTACCATTTTACTCAAAGTCTTAACTAGCATAACAAAGTCCATTGCTGTCTGATTAAAGTCACCTTCCCTTAGGAAATCAATCTGGTGAAAAAAATCTGTTAGTATTTTGTAGTTAAGTCACTTCCTGTTTTTCATTTGGCAGTTGAAATAGTAGAGATTTATTAAACAAAAAGCTTGTGGGTGTTAATTCTCGTACTCCACATTCTTACTGCAGTTGACTAACATGTTGAACAAAAAAATTATGCCCCTTTCTTTTCCAAAAAACCACATAATTAATCATTTTCCACTTGAATATCAGGTGTCAATCAAATGTGGGCCTCATAATTACTGTTGTGCAGTAATTTCCATTAATTAAAATTATACGCATAACAACATATTGTTTCTAAATTCCTCCTCAGAAAAACAGGATTCCACTTTTTAATTCTGCAGTTGATTTTAAAGGTTAAACTTTGAACTTTAAAGCAAAAATTACACTGCACCAAATATAAAGCTCTGTTTGTTATGACTTACACTGAAAAAAAATCTTGCTAATTTTATTCTGACACTTCTCATTCTGTACATGATTTTTGATAAGTTGAATATATTTAGTGCAGAAGTACTTCAAATGTTCTTAGCTTGACAGAACAATAAATAAAACAGTAAAGAGAAAAAATATTTAATGCTGCTAGCAACTGCTTCCATTGTAAGGAAACAAAAAGTGATTTAAAGTTTGTTTTCCCAATATCTAAAAAACAATGTTTGCTGGTTTACACTACACTGGCATAAAACTGTTATGTTTCATAATATTTACACAATGTATACTGTATATTGACAAGCACATTTTAACCTTTAATAACCACAAGAGTTCAATTATTACATAATTAACCTGTATGCTAAGAGGTTTTGGGTTGGTTGTGGGTTGTTTGGTTTTTTTCAAGTTCTGGTGTCTACATTAACAGTGAATTTTTAATTGGGCTATTTCAATATAGTTTTCGAGCAGCTGAAGTAACTGCATTTAAATCTGAACTTCCTCTTTCACCATCTCACTATCCTCATTGCAGAAGTAGATTAAATATTTCATCCAAGTAGGATGGATCCAAGAAACCATCCAGGTCATTCTACACTGCACAGCAGACCTGGTGCTGAGTGGGAGTTGCAAGCGCTGGCTGTTTGCTCTTCTGTGCACCAACACAACCTAGGATCAGTAATTCGGCAAAGCCAGCTGCCTTATAGAGACTAAAGACATCTTTTTAAATGGCACACAGGTGATGAACTGATGGTGTGTTTGATCTACAATTCTCCACCTGTTCAGCATAAGGTGAACTTTGCAGTGTATAGACTTTAGTCTAACTAAACCATCATTTGGGAAAATAGGAAGGAATTCTAAGCAGTAGGCCCAGGTCCTAGTCTTATTGCAAAAATGTCCTCTAGCTAGCTCACATCTGACACTAAGAAGCTTTCAGCAAAAAAGAGAGACGTGCTCAAAATGGGGAAAATGGTGATTGTCCATGAATATGTGAAATAAGTATAATAATTTCTTCTCTGTTCCTTGAACTTAGTGGACAAGTTGATTTAATTTATGCTAATTATATGCTTAGCGAGCCTAACAATGTCAGCAATTCAATAGTTACAGGGGAATATTGTGTGTATCCGGCTGTGCAATGGGACTTCCAAGTAAAGCACAAACCTAACTCTTTGTATTTGGCTGACTTGCAATAATGTGCCTTTCAAGAAAGGAATGCCACAATCCTTTAATTGCCACACATTAGGAAAGCTATTTTATCAAAGAATCAATAGGGTAATCACTTAGGCAATTTACATCCTTTCTGCAGGTTTCACACACATGAACAAGCTTTTGCCTTAATGTGAGTTAAGGTCTGGTCTTCCTTAAGTTAAATGCTTCACAAAAAGCTCCTACCAAAATCTAGGGGTTGTTTTTATGGTCCTAACATACAACTAGGGATCAAAAAGAATTGAAAACAAGTCATGGTAATACTAGTTTATGAAAAAGAGTTGTGGATTTTCAGTTAAGAGCTTTACTACACAGAATCTGCATAAAATGGGTTTGTGCCAGAGAAAGCAGGCTAGGAGGCTGGTTATGTATGGATTGCAGTCAAAGCACAGCACATAGACATCATCATTTCATTGAAATTGAGAAAAAAGTTTCTCAGATTTTAAATACATTCCTTCTGTTTTCTAGTTTTCTCTCGGCTCTGCTCTCACAGGGCACGGCCTAGCTCATCGCTTGCTTTGATCCAGCCTCAGACAATTTGGTTCCTTTCAGATAGTAAGCTAGAAAACTAACAAGAGACAACCTGCAACAGCATGCTTAAAGAGTAACTATTTAAAAAACTATTTTAACAACCGTTCCTAAATGACTCTTAGGATGCCTGAAACACTTTCGATGGCCAGTCCCGAGGGTGATGTTTCCCAGTTACAAACTGGGGCGGGCTAGGTTTGGTTTTGTTTTTAAAACCCCCACTGTTTTAAAAACTGCCCCCTTCAGCCCTGTTGTGGGGAGAGGCTTTCTGACAGGCGGGAAGGGGAGCCGGTTCTCCATGGCCCATTCAGTCACTGGCTTCTTTCTTTTCCTGAGGCTGCCAGCAAAAGTGCCAATTAGTAGCAATTGTGATGGTGATTTCTGAAGTGCAGTTTAAAGGATTTCTAACTGGGTTGGAGCTGTTGTCAGTTGACTGACTGGAATAATAATAATAAAAAAGCTCACTGCTT
Organism: Aramus guarauna; assembly: GCA_013400195.1. Lineage (NCBI taxonomy): Eukaryota > Metazoa > Chordata > Aves > Gruiformes > Aramidae > Aramus > Aramus guarauna. The sequence continues at coordinate 262,944 of VXBL01008385.1, read as the reverse complement.
CAACAGAAGCTTGTTAGACTTTCCTGTGTGATCTGCTATGGATAGCGTGAACTGCAACAGCTTTTGCATACAAAAGAGGGATTTTCCTAAAAGCATCAGTGAGCACTTGGCTCTTTTATCTGCTCCTAAAAAAAAAATAAAAAAATTCGTAATTTTAAATTCTATTAAAAACAAAAATAAATGAGGATCTGGAAATAGGAGAAAAAAAATAAAGTAACCTGCTAGGCATGCATAACTATTTCAATACACCAGGATCCCTTAAGTGTAGTCTTATAAAGTGGAAAAAATATTGTGCATTTTTTCATGTAGAGTTACTGAGATAGAACTGTAAGCACTAAATGGGTTAAAACGCAAGGGACCTCATACATACTGAGGCTTTGTGTTGGTATTTTATCATAAACATCACAAACTGACATACACTGACAAGCCATCCAAAGAAGTAAACATTTATTATTTGCATATAATAAAGGAATGCTTGAACTATATATGAATGGTATAAAGCTACCTTTTAAAAAATTAATCTTTGTTTAAAATGTTTTCCATTATGTGACCATACATAATTAGCTTCCCTTTTTTTTTTTTTCCTTACTAGTCTGTTCTTAAAGCACTGAGAGACCTGTTCTCAGGGTTAACGAGCTCACACAAGCAGCCATTTGGCAAAACAAATAACACTTGTAATTTTCAGAGGCATATGTATTAGTTGCATCAAATATCATACATACTTTTAGAGTTCCCAAGAGGCTTTATTTATTTATTAAACTTAAATGAAAAAAACCTATGTGGGCCAAATTGTGTTGGAGGAGCACAGGCAGGCCTTGCTAGGTGGGACATGGGAGGTGGCCCTGGGCTGTGCCCATGTCCTCCTTCCTGCTGCTCTCTGCAGGGCTTCCAGCTGTCCCCCAAGCACTGACCAGCTTTCCCTCCTCCCTGAGGGCTCTCCCTGAGCTGGTCACTTCTTAGGGAAAGGGGACATGACTGAAGGAGCACGAACAAAACAAACCCCACATCAGGGCCTGGCTGCCTCCCCCAGGCAGAGAGGGACTCAGGCAGAGGCTCCCAGGCTTCATGTCAGGCCCCAACTTTTCTATCTATGCTAGGAAATCTGGTGGGAAGGTGCAGGGTTTAAATTCACTGTCTTTTAATTAATGAGCTCTTGCATCTGTGAGGCAGTGTGCTCACATTGCACACACCTGGGGCAGGGCAGTGAGCTGTGATCCTGCATGGGCCGAACCCACAAAAGTCAGCCTGTGAGTAAAAATGTGGGGTTTGGGCTCCTTGTAACGTGTGGTGGGTCACTTCCTTGTTCCTTGGAAATGTTTAAACTCATGCTTTAACAAAACTAATGCAGTTTGTAATGTTTGGGGTGTTTCCAAAGTAGCAAGTCAGAAGAGTCTAATGTGTGAGATGTTACCCACTTATGTGTGGTGATTTAAGGATATTTGCTCAAAAAGATGTGGGGACCAGAACTAAGAGATAGTTAATGCTTCCAGGAATGTTTTTTGTAACTCAGAGTAGCTATTGCCTAGCATAAAGCTACTCAGAGGACACCCCCTCCCCCCCCCTTTTTTTTTTTTGCTATGGGTATGTGTTTCACAATGGGCTTTAAGCAGATGTAAATCATGAAGAGTTTCACACAGATTTATGTTACACCACTTCTGTTTCCATAAATATGAGTTAAAACTCCTAATAATGTAATGCAGTTTTTGTACATACAGAATTATGTTCTGGTTATATAAGTGAGGAGCACCTCAGAGGGTGAGGGTGTTCTGAAATACACAGTAGCTGTCCTTTATAGAGAAAAAAGGAAAAAACCTCCATTAATATTATTAAGAATTAGAGAGCCAATGGGTGTAAAATGAGGAAAAAAAGACCTCTAAGAAGAACTGCTGATCAAAAACACAGGGTTTCCCCCTACATCCTTTTTTAGTGAATATTACAGAAGAAAAATCAAAATCAGTTGTTTTACTTTTTACTCTTAAAAAAACGGGGCTTCATTTTTAAAAACAATGTCCATTTAAAAAAGTTAAGGCTAAAGTGGTTTTTTTGTCGAGTGAATTTTCAAACTGTCAGAAATAGTGCAGGACTCCACTGGGCGTGCTCGCAGATCCTCTGCTCCTGGAAGAAGTGGTGTCAGAGCATTTAATAGACCGGCTCGTAGTTCACTGAAGTTTACTGTTTGTGTCCATAGTTATAATAACAAATCCTTTTGTTGACTGCGAAAAGGGATCCAGAATAAGACCAAAAAATGTCAAGGGTTATTTTCCAAGTATATACATTTTTTCAACTACAGTTTTGTTCACAAACATGCAAGCATATGTGTGTATATATAATTGAAATGGATATGCTGCTTTTTCAGAAAACAATAGCAACTGACAATTTTATTTTTTTAATGTAAAATTATTCATCCAAGGATCTAACGTGTTTCTTCCTGGCTAAACTCTGTCTGAATATGTACATATTTTAAGGTAAATGTCTTATGTGAGTATTCCTATATATACCAAGAAAGATCCTTGTGATAAAAGTACGTCACGTATTTTAGGCACAAGCAGTTTGCCAAATTCAGAGTTATGATCACAGAACACTTCTGGGTAAACAAATTCAGCCTCTGTTTCTGGCAACCATGTTACATAATGTCTTTTATGTCAGGCTCTGTCTTAAAAATGATTCTTATGACTGCTTGGAGCTATCAAATTCCTTTAATGGTTCTTAAGTTTTCTAATTTCCATGCCAGTTTATTCATGGCATTTGTTTTGTACCAACATTATTCTTTTAATTCAACAATTTTTATTCTTCTGATCCATTTTTAAAAATAAATTATAATTGTATTATGGAATTCATTTTACTAAAAGAAGGAGCAAGAATCCTTTAGTCTACTTTGTTGTAGAGTTTGCCATTCATCAGTTGGCCTTAGTAGTTCTTCTCTACACCCATGCCAATTTAACTTATTTTTTTCATTGCTGTTTACAAGAATTGTATAAAACTTTCTAGATAAGACCCTCATGCATTGAACTAGAGCATTAATTTCTCCCAATGTCTATAGAAAAATACCAAAAATGCTTGTATAGAAAAGCAAAGTATGTTTATCTTTTTCAAGATCATGTTAACCAGGAATGCTTAGAGGGAGGAGCGTCGGGGGCATTTCTGTAGAGAACCATTCTCTCCCAGTCAGAAATACCTCTGTAATTCTTTAAATATATGCAAAGTAGGGAAGAATGGGATACTTCAAAACAGAGGTGGGAAATTTGAGGCATTCAAAAGAAGTATGGGGGAGTAAATGGGAGTTGTGAGGGTGGAAGAATTTTGGGACATAGTCATCCTGTTAATTAATATTCAAAAGATATTTTCAGCTTGTAACTTTTCCTATTAACTACCCCCTGAGCTACCATTTCCTGTTATTAGTACACTTAAATTTTAATAGTGTTAAATTTCATTCTACCATCACTCTCAAGGTCACGTAGTTCTTCATGTTTGATATTCTAGGGCCCTTCAAGCTGATGGTTTCCAACTTTCTGCCACCAGAAAACCCGCCAATACCTCCTGCTTTTTTTATGGAAGCCATTAACTTTAGATAAGAAGCATCCAGTCCACTTATTCCTTTTTCTTTTGCAATGTCTTCGCCATGTACCCTTTAAGTAGTTCCTTATCTATCTTTACAATTCTTTCACTAGCAGTTTCTACAGATTGACTGATAGTTTCCTATATGTGTCAAATACTTAATATGAAGGTTCAGATAGGTTAGTTCTACCACATTTCCTTTATCTATAAAATCAGTTATCGTTCTGATATCCAAAGTCATGAGTAAATTGATGCTCCGTGTCATCCCATTTATCATATACCTTTATGTCTTTACAAGGAAAGTAATATCTTATATGTTTCTTCCCTCCATGTGGAAGAGAAATCACAGAAGAGTCAAACAATAAAAGATAGTTTATTTCTGTGTGTTTCCAAGCCTGTTTTAGACAGCAAGTAATTCAAGCGTTTTCTTTTTTTTTTTTGTGGAATTATAATACCCATGTTTTTATGCACTATACTGAGTGCTGCCTTTCTGACTTGTTTCTCTGAATAATTCAGACTATATCTGAATTACTTTCCTTGGGAAAACCACCAAACCTTTGACATGAACATGCAAATAGAATAAAATAGAATATTGCAGTCTGCCTAGGACTATGGTATAGGAGCATTTTGATTATCTGATTCATGACAGCAGTCCAAGTATCTACAGTGGAATTTCCTGCATAGAGCAGGAAAATCATATCCACTTTGTTATTTGTATTTTTAGAATGATGACAGTCATTTCAGGAATAAATTCAAGTCTTTTGTATAGATTTAATCTTGAACAATTTTGTATTTCCTGGTTGACCTGGCTCAGCAGGTTACAGGAGTCAAAAATCTCCACTTCTCAGAGTAGCGGTCAGCTCCTTGGCAGAATCTTGCCCCTCTGAAACTTCATGACTATCAAGTTGGATTATTCCACTGTGCTTTCAGTGAAACCTGCCTGCAGCTGCTTTGAATCCAGGTATTTCACACACACAAAAAAAGAAAAAATGGTGTTTTGAAAATACTCAGAGCAAACACAATAACAGTACATACTTCTTCTACCTTGAACTCTGGGTCTGTATGTAACCAAATCTAATCAAATTTTGGAACAAAATATAGAATGTTGTCTAGATTACTGTGTTTTGTTTTCAGTATATTTCAGTATATTTCTTGACACTATTGCTGCAGAAATTAACATAAGTAATTACCTAGTATGACTAAGATACTGTAAGATAATGGGTTATTACATGTGTTATGTTAAACACAAAAATGTGTGGGGTTTTTTGCAAAATCCTTCCTCCATTTTCAGCACGTTTCTTTATTATGTTTATACCTTTTTTTCTTATCAACAGTCATTATCATTGCTTATAATCACTGCTCATACAATATTATGCTACAAACTCCTGAGAGATTCTCACTTCAGAATAGTTAGACAACATGTTTTCTTCAGCAGCATGTCCGGTTTGAGAAGGTCCTGCTCTGTTCCCCTGCTTCTGTCTGCCCTTCTCTCCCCTACATCAGGTGTGCTGCCATCTCTGTCTTCCAGTCTTCCATACATACTGATACATCTCTTTGTGAACCCTGGAAATGGTCTAGATGCACCCTACACGCATACATGTGAGGAAAAAAGTCAGAAACACTGATTTATTTTTTTTTTCAACTGTTGTTTTAAATTTGACTTAGAACAAAGGCTTGCAAATAGGCCTGTACTGGTGCGGTATGGAAGGCCAGCAAAATGAGTGACCAGAATGATGGGCTGGGCAGGGTGTGTTAAACCACTTCTGAAGAAAATGTATTGTTTAATTACATCCTGTGTCAGCTTTTCAGGGACAAGCTATGTGTCACAAAACTGAAATCTATGCTGCCTCCATACATGCCTTTCATAGTTATTTTGAAAACTGTAGTTAGCCAGACTTTAATATAGTTATGTTTGTCAGTGATGTTGTGTCCTGAATTAACAGTATTATATAATATAGTAGTAGCTAATTTTTGTTTTGAACAAACTATCCATACACATATTAACATTTAATCTGTGAAAATTGCATTTGGATGTTAACATTCTACCCAAATAAATGGGGGCTGTTCACGCCTTGGAAGGTGCCTTACTGTTTAAATTTGGTTGTGAACAGACAAGACAGCCATGAATTCTTGTGCAGTAGAGAAGCTATCTTTGGAAGCAGAAGAGCCAGAAATTTTTAGTTAAAATGTTCAAATTCTTACTGAATAAAGCATAACCTGTAAGAAGTTCTGAAATTTATAGGCTTATTTTACTGTTTCACTTCCAATTTTCATTTCCATGAAAAGCTGATTTTCTTTTTGTTTTATACTAACAAAATAATGTTTTGCCATAGGGAAACAGTACTATTTGCATTAAGTTGCATTTAGGATTCCAGAGTTACCTGGCTTCCATACAGCACAAAGGAAATCTAAAGTTTCTCTTAATTCAGTGTGTGAATATCTATATTTCTCCAATTACTTTCCAGGGATTGAGGTAAAGAAACTGATATCGTCTGGCAGAAATTCCCTTGAGGGATTTTATAAAGCTCTCCTCTCTTTGCCCCATAAAATTAAAACATTATTCAAACCGGAATGTTTGTCCTTAATTCATTGGATATGTGGCTTGCATGTTCTGAAGGCAAACTATGAGAAAACTTGTACCTGAACTTCTAGGATATTCAATGCCCCTTGTAAAGCAGAGTATATAGTTATGATGAATGTGAAATATTGATTGATTTGAAACATATAGTGATTATACCCTTTGCTGTAGAGTTATTGAATGAGCCTATAAATATGTAAGTTGTAAAATCCTGTCTATTGTCTCTGAAAAAGTGAGATTTTATTCTGCCCTGACATGTCTGTGGTATCCTAGCCTGTTTTTATATCTAAGCTGTCAAAGATTTCCATAGATTTGAAAATCTGTCCCCTGTTCCCCATATTAAATGTCACTGTCAGTTTACTCCATGAAAAATGAAGTTTATTTGATGTGGTTGTCATGCTACTTGTATAAGCAGTGCACCTATCACTTTTTTCTGTAAAGAAAAAACTGATGTGATATGTAGTCAGACTTGTTTTCTGCAGTGACTTTTGCAGAGCAAAACTGCAGTAATGTATAGTTTCTTTACTGAGATAATTTACAGAATACATAAACATGTAATAGTCTAAACAAAAAGAGGATAGATAGAATACTTATGTACTACACAACAGGATTTTCTCTGTCCTGATCAGTATAGCTGGAAATGCTGCTTGGAAGCAGTTGTATACAACGCATGTTTGTTCTTAGCTGTAGCAAAAATTCATTGTCAAACAGTTGTGAGGACTGATCTGTAAATATTCAGCCCTAAGCATTTATATAGATTTCTCAGGCTGTTTCTTTCATTGGCATGAAAGGGTAACTGACCACTTAGTGAACAATTATTAATGAACCCTCTTAGGATCTGAGTCATCACTTGAGTTAGGCTGCAGAGCAGTGAGGAGAAGTGAAGGAGCTAAAAGCTATTCCCTTTTTCTAGGGAATTCTCCTTTTGGGTAAGAAAACTCGAATGGGAACAGTCTTCATTGTGAGAGTCTCCATTTGGCTTTCATACCAGTATGCATGTGTGGCCGAAGGTCTATGCAGTTAGCTCGTACGTCAGTGAGACTGCCTGTTCTTCCAAGCACCTGGAGGACATGGGAAAACCAAATGCCTTAGTTTGTTCACTTTTTAATTTTATTCTTTATCAGTCTTTTCCATACTTTCACCTAAAAGGATAGTATTGGTTGTTTTTAACCAGTTGACACTCCCCTGTGAGCACTGTGAATGGAAGGACGTTCCTAGCAAATGACTTGGCATGCTGGGACAATGTGCACAAACATGACCAATCTTACCTTGTCATTATGTGATGAATTCGCACTTCCAGAGCAGTGTTTCTTCAGATGATTTTCCAAACCTGCGTATGGCACATCACTCTTTTAAACTACCTATGACATTAAGCATAAATCTTTCTAATTCAGTTGAGTTATTACTTTTTATGTCCCTTGTTTTTTTCTTGTTAACTCCTCTGCACATAATAGGTGTATTCATATTGCAATTGATCTCTCTTTTTCCACTGAGGTTGTGTTTTGGCCCTTTATACTGTATTTTAGGATTCTATCTTTGCATTTCTGTATTGAGTAGCCCCTCCTAGGTTAATCAATGTACGTATACATTCTCTCATATTCATACAGAAAGTATCAGCCAAATTTCTTCAGCCTGGAGAAGAGAAGGCTCCAGGGAGACCTTAGAGGAGCCTTCCAGTACCTAAAGGGACGTACAGAAAAGCTGGAGAGGGACTGTTTACAAGGGCATGGAGTGACAGGACAAGGGGGAATGGCCTTAAGATGAAGGAGGGGAGATTTAGATAAGATATTAGGAAGAAATTCTTTACTCTGAGGGTGGTGAGGCACTGGCACGGTTGCCCAGAGAAGCTGTGGATGCCCCATCCCTGGAAGTGTTCAAGGCCAGGTTGGATGGGGCTTTGGGCAACCTGGTCTAGTGGAGGGTGTCCCTGCCCATGGCAGGGGGGTTGGAACTAGGTGGGCTTTCAGGTCCCTTCCAACCCAAACCATTCTATGATTCTATGTATGAGAGTCACTTTATTATGTATGTTTGACAATTACATTTGCAAATGATTCAGTTCTTTATCCTCTGTAGGATTCCATTTAGTATTACAAATTTGTGTGGGTCCAAGCTACTGTTTCAGGAGTGTATGTATATGCTAAAGAATGATTGTTTTCCCACAAAAATACTCAGAATTTAAAATGGCCAGTATCTAGTTGGCTAAATGGTTAGTATCTAGCAAGACCAGCGTCTATCTGTACTGCAGTACTATTGCTGTCTGTGGGTGTTTATTTTATCTTATTTGTTAAAGAATAGTATCTACTGAGTTCCCAGGACACCTTAATTCAGGTCTTATAGCATGACTGGGCTTCACTGAAATTTCTTTCCTGTACAGCTGTTAACACTGCTTTTAATTATGACATGGCCCAAATCACCTGTCATCAGTGAGAAGGAAAACAGGTATTTAATGAGCCATATAGTAGCCAAGAAGCAAATCCCACACCTAATATTAGTTTAGGTATAAACTTCCTAACGAGTGTTTACAAGTTATCATGAATTAAGTGAGATTTGGTGCTTTTAATTAAATACCTTTCCTACTTTAGGAAGCCTAACTTAGTGTTACTGTAAATTATGGCATACACTGGCCTGCAATATGTTCCGGTAAATTGAGGCATCATTTAAGTGAATATTGTAGTCTGTCAAACTTGCCTGAGCAGTTAATAAATGTAAAAAAAAAATAATTTACAAGTCTATATGGATTATATATTATTAATAATAGCTTCCAAGACATATCAGGCACCGTACAAAAATGTGACATTGGCTGTGATGCCAAAGGGCTTACACAAAAAATCAGGCAGATAAGAAGCAAGGATGTGACTAGAAATGTGTAGTTTTTCCTTTCCATCACTATAATTTCCCTCCATTTAAAAAAAAAAAAAAAAGGCATCGGTTGTCTGTACTTCTCTCCATCTTTTCTAAGTTTCATTAATTTTTGTAGAGCAGCTCACTCACTGCAACACTACAGGCCTAATTTGTTTATCCTTATATCTGTGCTTACGTGTTCCTCACTAATGTTGTATTTGAGTACTTCAGAATCCTTCTGAACCTCATAAAGCAATTTTGAGGTCACAACTTAGGGAGAACTGACAGAAACAAATAGTAAGGTGATGCAGAAGGTACAAAAAACTGGAAGGTGTCTCCAGATGTAGGACAGCTGTCCAGCTATTTGGTGGTCTATTCTCCCCAATACTGCCTGTGATGTTCTTTCTCATTGTCTCCCTGCCATCACTTAAAACTACAAAGTTCTGATTGTCACCTAACATTTAATCTGGTACGCAGCCAAAGAAAACAATCTCCAGTTTATTTTTCAGCAACCTAGTCAAGTCTTCATTTTTGTTCATTGCACTCTCCTAAGAGAAGGGAGAGAATTAAGTTTGGAGAGGAGATGTGGTAAAGCTGTGATATATCACGGAAGATGAGGAGAGGATAGATTCCTATTTTCTAAGCTCTTCATGTCCTAAGGAGGAAGGGCACAGAAATGCAAAGCTGGCCTGTTCAAAACCAGCACAGGGAGATTGTTTTTCTTTTGGGACTAATGATTAATCTGCATCACTCATTGCCATATGGTATCCTGAACTGAAAATTAATAAGAATAAAATAACACTCTACTTGAAATGATTAGTATTTAAAAATATGTCAGAGTATTGAAAGGATTACAAATCTTCATGCTTCCTTGCATAAATGGTCTTGTGGCACATGTGGTTAAAAGGACACTTTTCACAGGGTAGATTTGTCTCCTAAATGAAGAGTTTTGGGTTTTTTTCCTGTAAAATGTCACTGTTCAAGACAGGATTTGGGATTAGATGGATGACTGCTTTGATCTGTGCTGGCCATTTCTCTTGACACTCCAGTCAAGGAGTTCTAGGAGTAAAACTTGTCGCCTTGAAGATTTTTGATCATCTGGCTGCCTTGGGAGATGGAGGGTTGCTCCATGATCTGACAAAGTGCTTTGATGGGTTGAGATTTTCCGTCAAGTTTTAGGCAGCAGTGAACATTTACTGACAAATATCGCCTACTCAGAAGTAGTTGATAGTAATGAAAATGCTAAGGAACCATTAACTCTGAGTAACCTGTGCTACTGTAATTAAGAGGGTATCAGAAAATCTACAAAGGATTATTTTAGAATCTACTAAAGATTTCAGTTTTTACTTGTTTCATGTCTTTAATAGTGACAGAAAAAAAATACCCTTGTTTAGACTGAGAAAGGTTTCAGAGAGGAATAAACAGATGTCTGAAGTTATTCCCCAAATGCTAGCATTTTACATCTATTCAGAAGTGTTATTATTGTTAATGGAGGTCAGTATGCCTTTGACAAGTAGATAATGTCATAAACTGGGCTATAAATTTTGGTGAAAATACAATGTTTAATTAGTACATACTTAAAGAATTGTAGAATAAAGTTTATGTAAGAAATGAAACAATAAGATCATGGTTTTTTGTCTAGAAGTGACATGATTTTATTTTGATTAACTGGAGGAGATACTAACGGTACATGCTTGTACATACACATACTGTCTCCCTCACTTTCCTTCTGCCCTACATCTCTTTTTTTATAAAAGAATGATCAAACTTTTTTTAAACTCAAAACACTACATAGTCCCTTCTTTTAGGACACCTTCACAGCACATACGGTATGCAAAGCCTCCAGTCTTTGGAGAGTCCTGTGCTACAGTATGGTAGTCAATAGTGCTTAACTGTGACCATCCTGGCTCAAGATTTTTAAGTTAAAGTTTAAGCAGCTCCTACTGTGCAAGTTTAGCTTATCTAATGCTCCCTTGAAAAGTGTAATCCAGAATGTCAGCTTGTAGAAGAGTATATGGTGGTATGAATTCAATAAAAATACTTTGTAGTTTTGGTAAGTGTTAAATTTGGATCATAGTTATTATGGATCAGGGACACTGCATAGAAGAACAGCTTACCTTGAAACCAGTAGGCTGGAAGGAGATCTACAAATATTTGGACATACCATCTATTGCAACAGATGCTGATCCAGAAACTCTCATTTCTAAAATTCTCATTAATGCTGAAAAAAATTCTGGGTATATAAGCATCTATGACTCTGCTAAAAGTATCTTCTCCAATTATCAATGACAGGTGAATATATTTACTGGGGAGGGGGGGACATGATGAAGTCAGTGTCTTCACATTTGAAAAATTGAGTAGAAAAAGTAGATTCTTTCTTCACATGGTTGCAATAAGAAATTCTGCTGAGTTCTGTTCTTATGTATGCCTCAGTGGCTGTGCCTGCATTGGGTTTGGATGTATTCACATCCATGTGACCCCCATTTTGTAGGGCAGTCTGGTGCCTGCAGTCCACAAGGACTCCACAGCTGTCCCTCGCTTGGGGCATTTGCCCCATAAATGCGTATGTCCCCAGAGTCTTAAACCCAGTGGACATAGCATGCCTAAATCCTTTCTGCTTTGTATTCCATAGGACCTTTTCAGCTCTCATTACAGATCCTTAATGAAGGCTTGGGAGATTTTTTATTTTGACCAGGGTTTTTCAGGGCTCTAAGTCAGAAGCACAAAGCTGTTACATTCCTGAAAGTGGCCAAGGAGATTTTCACAGGAGCACATGTATTCCTAGTAAGGCTAGGACACTGTGAGGCACACTGTCACAAGGTCATGCACCTGGCTCAGTGCTGTAATTCTGAAACATTCAATATTTATATGGATCATTTAGGAATGTTTTTTTTAATGTTCAGCATGATTCACAGAGAACTGTATATGTATTTTTGGACCAGGACACCAGGATGCGTGAAGCATGTAGACAGTGTTTGAGGGTGGTTCTGCAAGATCATTTGGAAGAGTGAGCTGGGAGGAGTGATGCCTGACGCAGCCTCTGCCATACTAGCTTGTTGAGTAGTCCCAGGTTTCATCTAGTGGGAGATCTATTGTTGGCCATCCAAAAGAGATTTTAGAAATGAGTTCACATGTGCATAGTGTGGACAAGAACCTCAGGGCAAGATCCAAGGGTGATCAACACTGACAGAATTAGCTACTCTTCTCTCTTTCAACCACATACAAATTGCAATGTGACTTAATTGATCCAGTAAGCTTAATGCTTTTCTCTTTGTTTGTTTAATTCAACAAAAGCCCTTCCACTGACTTTCAGTAGATTCTGGATTGAACTCTCAGGCAAACACAGTGAAATAATTGTAACTACTTCAAGAGGTGAGGCTGAAAAGCTTTTAATTTTAACAAACTTAAGGGCTCAGATTCAATAAAAATACTAATGCTTTTGAATTTTGTTGTTGTTGTTCTCTATACTGTAGTAAATTATGGATTAATTTAATAAATGCTGTATTGAAAGATGATCCACACTTATGTATGTTTAACAGTGGAGCTTTATTCCCATGTTATTAAGTGGTGTATAAATAGGTAATTAAAAAAACCACATTTGATTGAAGATGCTTGTAATACAACCATCATTAGAATGCACAGCAGTCACCTTTTATTTTCCAGTGTCTGAATAGGTACTAAGTATTGACTAGCTTTGTCTAGCCTAGCAGCTATCCCAAACTATTCTTCGTGAGTGACAGAGAAGAGATAGGAGTGGAAGGGGAGATGAGATGGAAACATTATCTCCAAAGTTCAATCAGATTGTCATTTTATTTTGCGTTAACATTAGAAATCAGTTTGATTGTTTAAATGCATCTGTGTTTGAGAAGACTTGCAGGCAGGGAGCATTATAAGAAAATATATAATTCTAAAAGAAAAATCTTTTCTGTTTTTCAAAAAAAAAAAAAAAGAAAAAAAATTAAGTATTGCAAAGAAGTGCTCGTTACTTCTTTCAAATATGCAGGGAATGCGACATGGTTCATGGATCTCTTCAAAAGCATTTAGCCATTAAAGGCTGTAACATAATCATAGATTTCAATATGATTCAGTAACATCAGATTCAAACATGTAGGCTGTTCTGATACTTTATAGGAAGAAGCAAGCATCAGTTTTCTTGTTTTCTGTTTTAAAAAGAGTTTCTTTAAAAAAAAGCTGTAAAATATTTTCTGTACCACCTTTGGAGCAAACAGCTAATAGTCAAATATCTTAATTTCAGTTTCTGACAAGGACTCCCTGTATAACCCTGAGAGAAGTAAATTAACTTTTGTTCTAGTCACATCTAAGGTAGTCTAATATCTGATGTATAAGTTAAGTATCACTGTATATTATTTCTTGGGCCCTCATGAAGGTAAATACCTTAAGCATGTTAAAAGCCTAAATATATGCATTAACTCACAACTCAGATTTAATTCCATCCTACGTCTGTAGAGTCTCCATTTAAGTACAGTATCGATATGACAAGGATTGAACTGCTTTGTGTTCTACAATTAGTTGTTATTATTATCATTATTTATTTTACAAATGGGTAAATTAACAATACTACATTACTTATAAAGTATAATTGCATCAGTTGCGTTGTTCTCACTGATTTCTTTTACAATTAGGGCAGGCATCCCTAAAGGAGAATTTTCACTAGAGGGGGAAAAACCTGTAGGTATTAGTGATTATGCCTTTAAAACGCTGTGTGTGGGTGGGTGTATATGTGGAGTCCTGTGAGAACAGTAAACGAACATTCATTTGCAGTTCTCATGAACACCGCTCCTCCAGTGGTTCAGACAGTTCCTGAGCTGACGCTTACGGCAGGCTGGGACAGAATAGCCATCTGCGTGGTCACTGCTGGAGTCACGACGCTGGGGCAAATGGTCTTTTGGCACCACCCAGTGCAAATGTTCTTATATACTGAGGTTAAGGCGATTCTCTGAGGGAGAATTCTTTGACATTGAGAGATATGTGTATTATAAATGATAAATGCATTTGACAATTTGCAAAATTTATAAAAGATCTTGAACTGATAGGGCAGAGTGTACAGAAATAGAGTATTCACCTTGTACTAAACCAGGCCAAAACTTTCAAAAATTCTTACTCTTCTGTTCCTCACTTCCACCTTATTTACAGTAAAGTATTTCTTTAGTGTAAATACTTAGTTGGGACTGCAGAGTAACTCAGCCAAACTACTTTTGCATGGGCAAATTTAGGTACAGTAGCAGGCTGACCCTAGCAATACAGACTTCGCTCTAATTAACAGAGTTTCTCGGTGTAGATGTATAGACAGATTGGCAGTTTTCCCAAAGTGAACACTTTAAACATTGGTTTGTATACACCAGACCAATGGCAAATACCCGCATTCTTTTCTCTGTGGATACATTAGATGGAAAACGATGCACCTTATACAGAGTATTTTGTATCAACCTATTTTTTATTCACTTTCTTGGCAACCTCTAGAGGAAACAAGACATATCAAAATTAAAACAGCAGCAGCAGCAAAAAGAAAAAAAAATCAGTTACTGAGGTGATGTTGAGAAAAGCAAAAGTGACAGCAGTTATACGAAGAAGCGCTGGCTCTTGAAGTTAAGCTGCTCTGTCACATACCATCAATTGGACTATTATCTGGCACAGGAGGACTGTAATAAATTGTCAGATTTTCTTCTTAGCCGAAATGATGGGATGGAAATTGTGCTGCGTATTTTTTGGACAGGAATGGGGGGAAAAATACAGCATGTAGCTGATTTCCTCACATGCCAGACCTGCCATGATGCACAAACCCAATTTCCAAAATGTAGCTCTTAGAAATCTTGTAAGATAAAAGTTGAGATGGTTAAAAAAGAAATTCTATCTCTTCTCAGTGAAAATAAGGTCAAGGGGGAGAAAAGTCACTAATGAGAGACAAACTTTTTAATATATATATTTAAAACCAATAAAATAAGTGGTTTCAGATGTTTTTTTTTCTTCTTGTCAGAGAAAATGATAAGGAATGCAGGCTTTTGTATATTGCTGTCTCTGGTTCTGTAGTATTTTCTTTTGAAGTAAATTTTACAGAATTATACTATCAGAATATTTGGTTCTCTAATAGCTGGATCTAATGATCATTGCTTTTGTGTGGGTCAGGATATGGAAAAGATGTTATTACATATGGAAATACTTTGTGGGGTTTATGTGATCTGATTGATTATGTGAACATCTGTGATGTTTTTGGAAAGCAATTAATAATATGTAGTGATGGTATGACCAGTACATAAAAATACTCTTTCAGAATGTTATATATTCTCAGAAGCAGAACTTTTTCAGCAGAATTATTGTATGAATAACATATACGTGTGTGTATATTACATGCGTAATAATAGGGTATTGATACCCACTTTTAAAGCTGAATCGTAATGTAACTGCTGTAGTCAATAAACTTGAAATATTTTGCATGGCCGTCATCCTTAAATCGTGGATAAGACTTCAAGGATCTGGCATGGTATTACAGTCTCCTGAAATATTTATAATATTGTAAACAACAAGCTCTTAAATGACAACTACTCTGAATAGAAATAGATAGAAATACCATAATAAGGGGTTGAAATTATAAGCGAGTAAATTTAGAAGCCATTAAGGCTGCCAGCTTTGTTCCTGTACTTCATTACAACCATTAGCTGGTCATTCACCTTTTCCTCTGAGTTCCAGTCAGCTGCAGTAGTAGTTCAGTTATGTAAAAACTTCCTTATGAGTCTTTTCAGCAAGCTTGGGGAAGTTCAGACAATGAATCAAATGTGTATGGAAGAAGAGAACGTGAAAACCTATCTACTACCTTCCTTTTGAGTCTTTGTGAGCCATTTAATGTGGAAGCTTCAAGCTATGAACTACAACAAGGACTTACACCTCAATGTACCTTATGATGTATTCTGTGTGTGTAATATTTCCGTTATTAGATAGGCATGTAAAACATGCATGTTGTATTTAGATCTTCTTTCTTTCCAAAAGCTGTTGTCATATATCAGAATGTGTAACTTTATATCAGTTCAAAGAACTCAGTAGTGGAGTCTGAAATAAGTTTAATCTATTTAAGTCAATAAAAAATAAAAAATTGTACGAGCCAAATAAGAAAGTGTGGAACAACCAGACAGAGTACTAGAAGCCAATGGAAAACACTTCATGAACTGGATCAATGAGAAATATGAAGTCTGTAAAAGAATCAGCAAGTCTGTCGGAATACTAGGAAACAGCATAGCTGAGAGTCATGAGATTGTGAAAAATCAAGATTATTTACTTGCATTATTCCAGTGCCATTAGAAACTGAGCCAAAAATAGAGGTGCCAGTGCATGTTGAAGAAGTGTAAAAAAAATTGTCAAGTGTAGACTATATTGATCTATGAATTTTGAAGGAACGTACTAACATGAGCAAGCTGTTAACAAAAGTGTGTAGTTTGCATCAAAATAAACAGTGGTGGAAAGAAGAAGGTAGCAGCTGCTGTATCTAGTTTTTACAAAATGCTAATGATCCTAGGATCATTTCAAAATTAAAAAGTTGTAGAGAAAATGTTTCAAAAGATCTAAAACCTCCCATCAATGTGAAAAGAATTCTAAAAAACTAAATAAATCCAACATAGTTTCTGTAATAGTATGTTTTTCCATCCTGTCTCTTTAGGATTTCCTCAGTTTGTTGATTCAATAACCAATACACTAGAACCTGTTGGAATAATTCCTTGGAATATTAAAAATTAAAGTTTTTGACAGATTAGTAGAGAAAAAGTTGTCATGAATTGTCAGCTAAATTATTGGTTTTGATTAGAAACTTGTTAAGACACTAAAAATAGGGTGAGAATAAACAATTTAGAACAGTGTTGCCTCAAAGCTCTGCTCTGCTACACACAAAAAAAATGTTTTACAAAAGAAGTTTCAAGCTGATAGATTAGTGAATGTCTGAGAGGTTCAAGGGTGTTCAAAGATTCGATCTCAGCTGAGAAACTTTAGATTCACCAGTGTACAATAACTGGTATTTTCATTGTTTATACATGTACATCCCATAAAGTGTTGTGGCAATGCATGTTTTAAATCCTACTGAATATTGTAAATATATTTCTACTTCTATGTTTTCTGTTTTCTTTCTTTTTTTTTTGGGGGGGGGGGGGTGGGAAGTATGGCTTCAGAGGAATATGAACAGAGTTTCATTTTTTGGGTGCAAAACTTCTTATTGTCATGTCAAAGCCCACAATTTAACTGAAACTGAGTGTTTCTTTAAGAAAAAACTGGATTATTCTATGAGATGGTGCTATTACAATTGATTTTTTTGGTGCTTTTGGTGTGGGTATATATCTTCATTTTGTGGCTAAAGCAGCGGGCAACAAATCTTTACAAGCCTTTACAAAGCTTACCAACCATGAAACAGATTTCACGTACCATCTGCTGTGTGAAGGACACATTAAAGTAGTCCCCCATTTCTCCAAAGCATCAGCACATTCATGCAAATCCCTATTCTCCTACCTGTACTTTTGAAAGTGATGGAGTGTACTATCTACAGTTCATTGCATCATATTTGAACTGTGCAGTCTCGTTCGCAGGAAGACTAGATAGCTGGATAACACCTAAAATGCAGCACACTCAGATGTATTCAACATTTTCATTTACAGCAGAGGTAGTCAACTACTTAATATGGATAATTACTCTGAGAATTAATTTTATCCAAAGTCTCATTAAGGGTATAACAAAATTTTATAAAAGCAGTTAAAACTTCTGGAGAAGGGTAAACTCATCACATTCAATGCTGAATTAATAGCAGTCCCTCAAAGAATTAATCCATTATTTGTCACAGTTGAAGTTTCTTTATTGAAAGTCTATTTGAACAGTGAGAGAAAAAGCAAAGAAAAAAATGAAAAGGCATAAATAATGAGTTCAGTGGTTTTGTTCATATTACTGACTGAACCAAATCATTTAGCCTACTTAAAGCAGGTTACAATCGATTACAAGAAGAAATGTTTCTGGCGACATAATCTAGTGGTACGTGGACATCTGTAGGTTGCGACCTTGCTGCAGGCTTTTATTTGCCTTTTACTAGCCAGATGATCTCAGCTTGAAAGAGCTAACACATGAAGATTTCTTGACAATCAATGTTTATTACTTTCAGTGTAGTGCTCAGAAACCCTACAGTATTATTAATTGTCAATAGAAAAGTGGTAGTCAGCAAAATCCAAAAATATTAAACTGTTCATCATAATCAGTAGAACACAGCAGTTACCTGGAGAGACTTTAGACCTTTAGAACCAGAATAGCAGGCAGTCTGCAATATATCACTTCTAAAACCCTGCATATGGTCCAAGTAGCACTTGAGTAGATTTTAGTGTCGGTATACAGATATTGCTTATTCTGCTTTGATATTCATGTGAGATTTCTGTACAGTTACAACATTTAAAGCAAACCATTCCAAAAATATTCATTCCTTCATTTGGCCCTGAGGATCCAGACATTTCCACTTCCATATGACAGGAGATCCAATCCTGAGCTTTGTGTCATGGATTCTGTGCTGTTAAAATATGTACTTGGAATGGGACTTTGATTCAGGGAAGTTTTTTGAAGACGTATCGGTTTGATTGCTTTACTCAGAGTTTTTATTTTGGAGGAAAATAGCTCCTTGTTTAAAAGAAATAAGGAAGGTGCCTCCTGTGTAAAACTCTCTCTTTACTTGCTTCTAGGGCTTTTATCTCTTTTGTTGAGTAGTGAAGTATGTTTAAAAGAAATTAAATTCCGTATCTGGAATGCCTGGGTTTACTACAGATTGAATTGGGAACTTTCACTGTTTGAAGAAGTTTTCTCTTTTATTCACATCTTGCAGCTCAGAGCCATCTCTATCATATAATAAAAGAAAACAACTAGGTAACAGAATGAAGCAAAAGAGGCAGATTTTTATAAGTGTTAGCTGTGGGGCTTTCTTGTCCTTCAACATTGATTTTTACTAAATGCCATAGGCATAATTCTATTCATTCTTGGGAAGTGATTCCCTAAACTGCAGTATAAAACTTGGCTTATCACCTTAAAGACAATCTTAGTCATTCTGGAAATCTCATAAGGTAGTCTCATAGGAAACATTTCTTTCATTTGCGTACTCTGGTTGAGTTTCTTGTATCATGCTATCCAAAGACAGCTTGCTTAGTTTTATTCGGTTCTACTCATAAATAAGGCATAAAGAGGCTTTGCGGTGCCTCAAATCTATCATTGTAAACTGTATTTTAAAATAATAATACTGAGTGGGGGGTAAAATGTTTATAGTCTAGTCCAAATTTTAAAGCAGAATCCGTCCCAGATCAATGTTTTCTTGTCTGTTAACTGTGGATTAAAAGGAAAAGTCGTGTTTCATTCCAAGATAAAGTAATCCAGGAATTGTTTCAAGATTCGTGAAAACAGATGTGTCAGTTAAACTGTGTAGCAACTATATAGCATGGAATTTTAAAGAAAGAAGAATTGTGTATATTACTGGATTCTTTAGGAAGTGAATTCACCATAATCACTGTTAATAGTATGAGTAGTTAGTGACAATGTCCTGTGCTTCTGTCATTTGTCTTGCTTGAATATGGTCTTAGTGTTAGTTTATAAAGATTTGAAGTCTAAAGCCAGGAAAACACCAGGAAAATTAGAGAAATAGCAGATTAATCTCTCTTTGACTGTGTAAACATAATTCTGTATATTGAATTGAGGGGTTGCTAATCCCTTACAATCATGTTTCTTCCAATTAAGTTGCAGGGCTTTAAATACTTTCAATCACAGAAGGCTGAAGAAGCAAGTGCAATGTCAGGAAGGGGAGGAGGCTGGTAATCCTAAATGAAAGTAATTTTATTAGGAGAGAAAGCAAGCAGCAAACAGAAGTTCTGAAGTGGAGAAGTTCAGAAAATAAAAGATTCTGCAAAATGCTCTGACCCCCTAGGGAAGTGAAGAAATAAAATTGGGATTTTCAGCTTGATTAAAGTTTGATTTATGAGCTGCTTTTTGTTAACAGCAGTGGAACAGGAGGAGGAGAAAAGGGATTTAACTTGTAAGGGAGAAAATTCTTTTGGAAATTGCCTTCAAGTTCATGGAGTTTAAAAAAAGTGACAAATGGAACTGTTTTGTAAGTGCTCCCCTTCTACCCTCCACTTTGTTCTCCACCTTGCCCCCAATCCATAGTTAGTAGTAAATTATAAATAATAGTGAAATAATCTAAATCATAGCAGATGACTAATTTGATGTTTTATTATTGTTCAAGAGTAAATAGCTTAATATTGGGGCATCTCTCCTATATGTACATTGTGTGCAGTCTTTCTTAGATGCCACAAAAAAGCATCAGAAGATCTAGAAGGAGACCACAAGCTTGATTTCCATACATTGTGGTCTTTTGCACAGAGGTTATTATATGTAGGAGATCAGGAGGCAGAAAAAAAATTCAAGAGGTGATGAACCTCTGTGCAAAAAGGTGCAGTCTTTCACAAATGGAATTAAGATAAGGAAAATACAAATTAGTGTATTTCTTCTGTTTTTGTCCTGCTGAGAAGGAGCATGGCTGATGGTAGGATTGGCAGGGACTGGTAGGTGGTACACGTTTCTTCTCACTCAGTGTGTGGAAAGATTTCTCCATCCGTGTTTCACCAAGCTCTCACCGCGGTTTCAGAGCTGGTAGTGTGAGCTATCAGTCTACAGCAAATGGTAAAACAAGTTTATATTTGATACTGCTGTCCTTTTCTCTGCAAAACATTAGGTAGTGACTCCAGGACTCAGCAACTTAAGGCAGGATGCTGTTTCCACAGGTCTAGTTCTCCAAAAGGAAGTCGTGATGACATCCCACCTCAGATCCAAAGAGAGATAATGTATTAAAAGTTAACAAACCTTTAGTGCACCAAAGGGTTAAAGAAAATGCTGTCATTCTTTGTAAGTAATAATGGGTTCACATTGGCTTACAAATGGAAAGTTACTATTGTAGAATACCTGTTGAAGGTAAATGTAGGAGTAAAATTGCTTTTCAGTTTGAATTGACTGAGACACTGAAAATACTGAATTGTCATCATAAAAATTCAGGCTGCTAGTGCTTTAACAGCCATTTACCTTCCAGTTTTAGATAAAGCACCAAATCTGTGTAAAGTAATAACACACAGGAATTTTTTTTCCCACTGTTGTTCATCAAAAGTTTTAATTGCTGTGATCCATGGTAAGAAATTTTTGACCACTTTGCAATTACATGATCTCTTTTATTAATTTCAATTTAACTTGAATTCTAAATAGACTCCCAAAATTTGATGCTAATAAGAATGAAATTGTCACTGTGCTAGTTGATACAGCAATTTCATTTATAAACACTCTGATTGTGCATTTGTCAGTAAAACATACTAAGTAATACACAGTAGCTCTTGAAACCATCTGTCACCCATCATCAGGGCTTCTTTATTTCTAAAAATTTACCTATTCACTATAAGCCCAATTCTACCCAGCTTGCTAATACATACTATATCTCAGTGAAAAATGGAAAAAAGTATAAATAATTGATTTTAAGATTATTTTTCTTCCCTTAAAAATATAAACCAGTATATACTGCATATAGTTAGTTTGGTCCTTGTTAGTCCTCGAGGAGCATAGGGCTGCAACAACACTATGCCATATACTGCATATATTTGTATAAAATTCTTGGATTTAATATTATGTTGGCTGTATATCAGCAGATATTAACATCTGCCTGAAAATAAGGGCATGAACATTCATGCATCTGTTCAACCAGCAAACTGTCGATTTCACTGTTTCAGCAGAAGCCAGTAGGAGATATCAGAGTTTCCCAACTGTTAGCCAAATCAAGATTTTCAATGTGGAAGTCAGTAGGCTGCATTTTGTCTCTAATATCTGGTGATGATAGGCAATAATGTATAAATGCTCTCAGTATATCACAAGTTTAAACATCCTCTGCTTGCTGTTCTTATGCATGTGATACTTTCAGAACATTCAACTATATGTATGTGATAGCAAACCACACCAGAGGTGGTAGGCACAGGTATAACCACAGTATTTTTGTGCCTCCTTTACACCAGAGTGCAGAGTCTGGTCTAACTCCCAACTCATCTGGCAGTGGAAATGAAGGAGATCCGGAGGTGGCCATGTCCCCTTCCCTTTCCCCAGCTTCAAGCGCCTTCCTCTTCCCATCGATGGGGCATAGAGCAGAGGAACTCCATGAACAAGGGGGATGGGAGGCTGACAGGAAAGGGCAAGGCAGGAGGATACTTGCAGTGCTACAGCCCACTGAAAGAAGAGCAGAAAAGGTGGCTCCCCTCACCCAAAGTTGCCTCTGCTGGCAACTTCGCTACAGCTACATCCTTGCACAAGTTACAGCTCTATAATGAGAAAGCACATTATTGGAAAGAGGGAGAGAGAAGAGATTTGAAACACCCAAGTGCTTCACAGATATGTTATGTAGCACAAAATTAATGTTAAATGTCTATTAAAGACATAGTGTGTTGGCTGAAAAATCTCAGCAAGTACTCCTATCACAAGTATAAAACCTAAGTCCATCTCTGGGGTTTTTGCTTCATAAGTGTATAGGCATCAGAATAAAATCAGACACTATAAAACAAATAAGGATTGCATACCAAATGTATTTAATAGAGTGCACGCATATAGTATGGGCTTGGATGCAGCGACAATAAGTACTGGTGTATGTAAATTTACAAATATCAACCTGTGAAGTCAGTGTCTGAGATTAGAAAGTACAACTTAGTCTCTTCTCTGTGTTGAAGCATTGTCTTTATTACAGTATATGCAGTAGATGGCTTCTGCATGTAACGATTTGTCTCTACAATCATTGTACCTTTAAGACTATCTTCCTATCACTCAGATGTTTCCAGGCTGTCTCTTTACTACTTAAAGAAGGTGGACTGTCACCACATTCCTGGCTGCCACTGTCGAGCTCTTGGAAGAGAAGTGGGCTTAAGTACTGCTGATGAGTGTTATCTGTAATTTACCACAAAAAGCAGAAACTTTCAGGGTAAAAATTCTGCCCTCATCTCTTTTCTGGGTGCTACTTTATTTTTAATGTACTCTTACAAGGTAGCTTTGAACTCGATTCACATAAAAGAGCCTCCAGCCGTACATCTTACAAAAAGCACGTAGACCTCATTTAATCATTCTTTTTATTCCTCTGACTTGAGTGTGATCTCTGTTCCACTCTCACTGATGGAACTGGCACTTTAGCTTCATCCAAATTTATTCTTGATCTAATTCAGTAGAACGCAGAGCAGAACAGAATTCCAAAGTAGAATAATAGCCACTTAAATACTGTTTAAGCCCACCACATACAGAGGCAACAATTTCAGTTTCTTCAAAATTATTTTACATCTTCAACAAACATAATTATTCTTCCTCCTGCTTATTAAGGTACCATCTAAGTCACAGCATGTCCACTATAGGCCAGATGTAATTTTATGTGATCATTGTTACACCTTTTATGTTGGAATGATTTATTTAAAGTGCTTGCCACCATGTTGAAGGATAGTTTTTGTTTCCTCAAGCTGAAACTGAGATGGTTCTGCTTGGAACATAAGCTACTGAATGGGCCACTTCACTTCCTCATTCTCATTAACAATGAAATTTAGCATTTTTGGATCATCTAACTGTGGTTCCCAGGCCACAAAATTCTTTGGTAGTGTGAATTTCTGCAGCTGAACATTTATTGTTCAGTTTCTCAGAAATACTCTGATTACTCAGCCTATAAAAGAATAATGCTTTGAAATTTATTACTGTCTTGTGACTTTAAGTCTGGTGGGAATTGTTACCTTTTCCCATCTGCTGCTCTATGAGTAGAACTGTGGGTCACCTGAAGTGGAATTGGATTTAAAAGTTAGGACATCTTTTCTCGTTAGCCAGTACATGAAGTAGCAAATAGACCTCCATTGTGTTGATTCATCTGTGTGAAATAACTTCTCAAGAAACTTTCTTGTTCAGCAGTGTCCCTTTCCATTCTTCAGTAAGCAGTTTCCTAGACAGCAAATGTAAAATAAAAACATTATTAAGGTGAGGGGTATAAAAAAAAAAATAAAAATAAAAAAAAAAATTGTCCTCTAGGTGGTAATTCTTGGTGTGCTTTTCGCTAGGAAGGTCAGTTCTTATTATTTTTTAAATCACTAAAAAACAACAAAAAAGAAAGGGCTTTCCACCAAACTTTAGCCATACAGTAATACCTAGTTCAGTTATCCTGACCTGTTGCTTCCCAGACTTTCAAAATGGTACGTATAATAGATATCTTTGTCTTATAAGGATATGCTGCACAAGCTGTCCATCAAAGTAAACTCACAATACAAACCTGGAGTACTCTGGCCATCAGCCTTTGAGTTGGTACACGCAGAAGAGAATCACAAATGGTCACAGAGTTCATAAATTAGCAGCAGCACTGCTTTCACAATTGTGCCATGACTATGACATGTCATTTCCTCACTGTGATTAACTGTGCTTTACCAGAAACCCATTTTTCAGTAGAACAAAATGGGAGAATTAAGTTTCCTTTATATTTCGCTTACTTCATTGTGACCGTAGACTTCAGTCTGTCTGATCCAAATTGGTTAAATGTTGAAGCAATTTGGCCTCTTTTCAGCTCCAATTTCTACTTTCAGAACCTGAAGACCGTGAACTCTGTCTTACTAAAGGGTAAACTCAATTTTATTTTCTGTTATGTGAGCTAATTTGTGAGGGGTTCTCATAATGTCATGTCTTCAAGGAGATTGCAATGAGTGTCTTAAAGTTCAGGCCAAACATGTGAATTTGCTGTTCGTGTTATAGTATTAATTAGAACTAACTTAGATCTTTTCAAAATGTCCAAACTCTACAATTCAGAAAACGGAAAGTCTCATCTACAAGTGATCTGAGACCTTAGACAAATTTCATCAGAAGTGTATTTAGAGTAGAAATCGGGATTCTTCTGTTGAATCTCTAGCTATTACCATTGATTCCTTATTTTTCACTTAGCCTTCAATTCTTTCTTCATTACCAGGTGCCGTATTGCTTACATTTTTATAGGACCATGGTACCTAAATATCACATTTGGCAGACTCTGGCATAGCAGAATGTATTTTAATATATGATGAGGTATTATGATTTGGATGAAAACAGCTCATGTTTTCACCAGCGTTCTCATTGTGAAGTGTTGCATCCAGTCTTAGCAGCGAGTCCTCAAAAATAACCAGACCAATCAGATACAATGCAAGTAATTTTAAACCAGATCCTGGGATACTGTTCCTTTTAATGATAAGACAATAATTTATATATAAAGAAGCAGTGCTGTACAGGCTATCACAATGACTAATTCTGCTTAACCCAACTCTAAAGAAAAGGGAATGTGTACAGCTCACTAAGGTTTGCTGCAGTATTACTGAAGCAATTTAGAGGTAGTTTCACTTGTGCTATTAATTATGGTCAACTTTGATTCTCCACATTTAAGTTGTGTGATTCCAGTACTGGGTTAATTCCCACAAAGAGTTTCTGGTTTGTTTTGGGGTTTTGGTTTTTTTGGTTTTGCTTTGTTGTTTTTTTTCTAATGTGCTAATGTATCCATTCTCAGGGGATCCATCAAATTATATTTTCTTAGATAACCTGTTCATCTTGTGGACCATATTTTGCTATAAGTTTGTTATCTGTGAACCATCCATCAGGATGTTTGTCCTCAATAATAGATTAACATTATTTTGAACCCCCTCTTTCTCTTTTTTTTTTTTTTTTGCCAAGCGTGGTTCAAGATTGCCTTAATATATTCTTGGTCATCCAAACACTGTTACTCTAGGGTTCCTGAATTTCTCAAGGTCTCTGAAAATTCAGGTTAGGTAATAGCAAAAGAATATGTACATGTGCGTGTGTATGTGTGATACTTTTCGAACAACTTGGCACTACCATCTTAACATCTCATGTTAATGGTAGTTCTCAAAGATGTTTTCTTAAAACAATTTGTTTCTCTTCAGGCTAAAACAGTACCTGCAGGTTTGATTTTTT
>VXBL01008385.1:115641-227493 GCA_013400195.1 Aramus guarauna | reverse complement strand
TTTTTTTTTTTTTGTGGAGGAAGATAGAAGCTTACATTCAAGATGCTTACTGTGAGCCTGTGGAATTTCTGAAGCCCAGTTGTATCTAAAAATCTCTGAAGAAATGGCCTTTCTAGTGGGTACTTATGGCTCAAATTAGAAAATACGGTTTTCTGAACAAACCTCTGGGGTGGCCAGCAAATTGTTGCTTGTGAAGATGAAACCTTGTAATGAAAAGTCAAGCATTAAAACCTGATGGACCAGGACTCTTTTAGACTACATCTTGCTTTCCCTGCTTTCCTTTTTCCTTTCATGAAGGAAAGATAGTCATATCTGCTATTTTTCTTCTTTTCTTTGGATTACAAGAATATGGCTGTTCATTTCAGAACTCTGAGTCTTCAAGTTGACATAAGTATAGGGACCAGACGTGAAGCTCTGTTACGTGATGAGTTAGAAGCCCCTTCTTCCCCGTCCTCCTTTGTAGCTGTCCTCAAGCCCATTTACACACTCTGATACATAATTATTAATATAACCAACACTAACGTGAATTAGCAAGCTCTAACCCATTTCATATGCTGCTTCGTTCCTCTGCATCTGCCACACAGACTTTCTAGTGAAAAGGGCTGCCAGCTTATCCAAGGAAATTCGAGTGTTGCATTGCAGTAACATGGATGTAGCTGAAATGCTTCGACAGAGTCAGAGGAAAGCTGCGCAGTTGCTACGCTGAGCTCCCTGTTGCTGCAGCCGTAATGGTAGCTATGCCGGAGCTGACTGGGGTATAACTAATTGAGCTGAGCATATTGTGCTGACTGCAGAATAGACCTCTGTGTTACTGTACGTAGCTGTACGTGGCCCTTCTGAATTAATTCGTAACTTTCTGCCATCTGTATGACAACAATTTGTAAGATTTACTTTTCCACAGATGATGATTGTATTGGAACTGGAAAGGGAGAGCAGATTTCCTGCTATCAAAAGTATTTTATACTTTCTTCTGCATATGTCTCCTTCCCTTCTCTTCATTATCTGTCTTTGTATTTGGCTTGTTCCCTAAGGAAATAAGTATTTAGCTTCACTGCATAGAAACTGTAGCCTGTCTGTAGTGGTTAGGAAGGATAGGTTACAACCCATGTCAGAAACATACAGGGGAAAAAAAAATAATCTTCAAAATAAAATACTTAGCAGTTATAGCTAATAACACAGTAGTTCTGAGAAATACTGATGTATGTGTCTACTTTTAATTACCTATGGCCAAAACAACTTTTAATACACATACAAACCCCTAAAGATTTTACAATGCAAAGTTATAACTATAGTCCAGTCTATTTTACAAAAGACTTAAAGTTTAATTCCGAGAAGCACTTTAAGGAATTTCTAGAAATTGGTTTACCACATAAAAATTTATGAAATCATTAAATTTTATTAAATTAGAGTTAATGATAAATTTTAAGATATGTCTTTTGGAAAGATTTGATACCATATCAAATCTTCAAAGCACATATAATCCAAGGATTTGTAGTGGTTTATTAAAATAATGAGCTCTTCATCACAGGAGGACTATTTAAAGTGTATCTGTGGCTTTCTGATGTTGTATTTCGTTAGTTTTACTAACGAAAGTGAAAGATAAATAACTAACACGTCTAGTTTTTGTTGTACATTTCAACATGTGCAGAGAGAGAAAACTGAATTTTCGCTAATAAGTTGTGCCCTCCAGGTTTCTTTGGGTGCCAAAGGCATCATTCGCTACTCCAACAGATACGCTTTGAAAGCTTAGTGTATTATCGAAAGCTCAAGTGTGCTCAAATCTGGTGTAAGCTATCTCAAGTTGGGAACCCAGAAATAACAGAGGCTGAATAATTTTGCCGGATTTCTTCATGCCTCAGTTTCCCAGATGCAAACGGCCTCAATAAAACAAATTATGCATCTGGGATGTTATTCATGTTCCTGAAGCTTTTGATTGCGCTGTGAAAACAACAAAAAAGTACGCAAGGAAATGAATAAATCTGCATTCAACACAAGGCTTTGAAAGTATTAATTAAAAAGGTGTATGGCCACATGCTGATTAGAGTAGATAAAGAGAAATATTGAATAACTACTTACTGTCTGAATTGGGCCCAAGGGTCCTATGAGAAAAATAGTATATGATAATTTAATTAAAGTTTGCATCAAAACACATTTACACAAGGGATCTGAATTAATATTGCAGAATTTGCACTTCCTAACTTTTCAGTGCTGCACTGGGAAATGTTAACTCTTCTTTAATGTAGTGGTTCTTCAGTGTGACATAATGTACTGATCAGGCACTTGGCATATTCACCTCACTGGATTTCTTAGATTCAAGGCATTAATGTAATAAAGTAAGTATAGATCTTGAATCAGAAATGCCAAATGATGATAGCATTTGGAATATGGTAGAAGGAAGGGGGGAAAGGCAGCTAGGATGTATTTACTGATTGAGTCAGCCGGAGAAGCCTACATATTTACACATATTTAAGCACTGATATTTATGATTATTTATTATTATATTTAAGATCCTCTGTGAAACATCTAGGCAGAGCCTGGTGAGGGTTGTATTTCTTGGGCAGATCTAGAGTACTCACTGTTGTAGTTTGCCACCCCCACCCCCCTTCCCTGGGGAAATTTAGTTACTCAAGTCTTGAAGCAGCATAATTACTCAGTGTAACAAGACAAGGAGCAGGGAAATGGCTCCGCTACATAGAGAATTAGAGCACGAGTATATGAAGTGATGGATAAATGGAGTAACAGTCCCTTGGGGAAGTGGCCATGTCCAATATACAGCAGCTTCTAGTATAGGGGAGGGGAAATTCTCTCTGTGGTGCAGTGGGGGATAAAACAGTAACTGGGTGAAACAATAAGCTAGATTATTAACTATAATGTGATGATTAATCAAGCATTTCCAGCCTTTAAAATAAATCTCCACAACCCATATTACAATTACAGTGGTACCACATTCATGACTATCACAATGCTTTCCAGTTCTACTGTATAGTGGCAAAAAAATTGATATTTTTTTTTTTCCCCATTGTAATAGCATCTAAAACGTTTTTTAAATGCTGTTATAGCTGGCTGTTCCTGGAATTCAGATAATTTATAGATACGTAGAAAGGGTGGTATAATACTTAGAGTAGTAGATTACCCAAAATCTACTGCTTACTGTTATAGAAGGGTTATTTACAACAAATTGTAAATAAAAGAAATCAGTGCCTCATTATGCAGCATTACTATGAAGCCCTTTGCTGCATGGGTCTGTTGATTACCGGTTTGTGACCCTCTGAGCATCAGTACCATTTCTGCTCGCTTTGAATGTCACTGCCACTCCTCGTGCTCGTGCGATGCTGCCCCGCTGCATCTCCAGGCTCAATGCAAATGATGGCGAGCAGAGCCTTAATGATTCCTTCTGCCTCAAGGCAGCGCAGAGGGTGAGAGGAAGGACCCGTGAGTGTGAAAATTAAAAAGAATCAGTGTCAGGAACCTACATATTTTGGGAGTTAGACTCTGGGGGTGTTTTTGTTTGTTTGTTTTCCCTATGAGACTTTAATGTCCTTTTTTGCAGAAGTTCTGCAATCATTACAGTTTCATCTCCCGGCATTCCAACAGCCCAGTTGGTGGGAGGCTTTTTCCCAGCCATGATAAATTATTCTCTGTCAGAATCCAAATCTGCCTTTTCAAGTCTGATCATTTTTGATGAATTTATTCTGTTAACATGAGCTTGAATAGAAGCAATAGATGATAATAAATTAACTTTGAGCATATTAATGACATCTCTAGGAGACTATGGATGAATTAAGGAATAAATAGATGAAATAGGTTCAATAACAGGCTGGTGAACACTTAGTCAGCAATTGACTGGTGGCTTTTCATTTTGGTCCTTTTATATCCTATGGTTAATTAAAAACCATAGAAAGATTTTAAAGCAGCCTTTTGGAATACAGACTAAGTATGAACTCCTGCCATCCATACTTGCTGTAGAAAAACCGATTATCAAATGTACTCCACTGAAGATTAAGGAACATCTGCTTCAGAAATTCAGGTGTGTACCCTCTTAAAAAGAAATCTGTGTGCCAAACATGGCGAGAGCTTTCTGTATGCATCCGCAGAGCAGCACTTACCCCAGACTTAAAAAATCCTTTCCGTAGATTTTATGAAAAAATAAACATAAATTACGTGCTTTTGTGGATTTACTTTAATAAAACTGGAGATTAGGGTAGTATATGGACTTCTATTCCTAACAAGAATTATTGTGATTTCATCTTATTTGGTTAACTTTAACGTACGCCTGCTATGCGCAGGATTTCCAAACTGGTTTGAAACTTAGACTTTCAAAAGAGCTGGATGCTAAGCTTCAGTGACTTTGTAACAGCTGAGTGTTTCTTAAATCTGTTTCTAAGGGATCCTCTGTCATCTGCAATAGAGAAATGGCTGATGGAGGCTTAGGTATGAAAGAAAGCCATAAGTTGCTTGACAAATCTGAATGCTAGTATTTAACCTCATTTAATAATATATGTTAGGCTTTTATTCGCTTAGGTATACTCATGCTGAAGCTTATCAAACAGGAGCGAACATTACTTTTTTGCAAAGACAATTATGGTCTATTAAATGTATAAAAACATAAATTATTGTTTTATGCTAAAATATCTTGTTATTCAAATAGGACTGAGTTAAAACTTAACATCCACTCTCTGAAACTTGAAGTTCGACAACTATATGTCTCTTTTCAGAATCCTCAGTATAGACACACATAGGCAGTGGTTATAAGAAGATGATGTTTATCTAATGAAGTTTATAAAAGCATTCTTTAAAGATCAATCAATTTTTTAATTCCTATTTTAAAACATTTCTGTCCTTGAAGTAATGGAATTTAATTTCCTGAACAATTGGTACTTCATGAAGTTTATGTTCCCACAGTTTTATATTTCTTGTGCTCAAAATAAAGTCTTAAAAGAGATTATTATTATTATTAATAATAATAATAATACACTACCCTGTTTTCAAGTGTCATCATAATTCTCACGGTTGCAGTAACAGAACCTGTCCTGCCAGCTATTGCAATGGGCTGAAAAGATTACTGTCAGCAGTTGCTCACTCCCATTCTCTTGGCCGATATTACTGACCCTAAAATCTTTCAGAACAATCACAGCTGTGACTGTTCCCTAACACTGTCTTTTAAAATTATGTACGCTACGAGAAATCCTGTTCTTTAAAGAATTGTGTCAAATGTTGATCTGTCCTAAATCATTTCCATCATGTGTCAATTGTCCAGGTGCTGAGAGAATTACCTGGTTTAGAGAAGGAACTACAAGTTTACTAATGCCACTAGCTAAAATATTTTTATCTTTTAATTGAAAATTACTTAGGAGAACAGAGTTGCCCCATCAGAATGGTGCCAATATTTCTGAAGGTGCTAGCAATGCCTTTAAAGTCCCAATTAGAAAGTTGTAGCCATCACAGTGAGTAGTTTGGAACTTAGAGGTAAATGAAGGAAACTCTAGTCAGGCATCCTTTTTCTTCTTCCAAAGGTGTATTCTGACTGAGGCTCTGAGCCACTGTGCAAAGATTGCTCCAAATCACTCAGAGCCACACTTCTATGCCTGACTGGAGCACAATGAAGTTTGGATTATGCTGTTTTAAATTATCACCCATTTGAAGTAATTTTCTTTATAAAACAAGATTAAAATGACTGTAATTCAAAACATTTTACCTCAAATTGATGTGAAAATTGTAGTGTTCATATTATTTCCATTTTTCAATTTGACAAAACATTTCACTTCATGTATAAGCTTTTCTGTATTGTCACTATCTTAAGAGTGAAAATATGTATTTTACTCTTGTGCATTTTACTCTTTCCTGATGTGTCTTATTTCTTAACACTACTTATTTAACTTTTTTAAAGTATGTCTTTATATAGTCTATTGTGGTACCTGGGGAAAATATAAACAGATTTAGGAGGTTTGCTTACCTCCTTTCTACCCCACACAATAACAGTTCATAACTTATGAAATTTGGTCGCTGGTCTTTCTACATGCCTGATGGTTAGATAAGTGCTGATGGTAAAGCAAAGGAAAGAAGAATTTGAAGTTCTAGTTTAATAGAGTTGAAACACAGATTGTGGCAACTTTTATTTACATGAAACTTCCTTCTTCCATTTGTTCTCATACTAATACCACAGTAGAAACTTCTCTCCATATTTTTCCTTGAGGTTTCACGTCTCCTGAATAAATCATTTAGGGAAACAATAGTCTTTTCTCTTCCTCACAAGTTTGTTTCATGCACAGGCAGTTATAACAGTAATTCCTTTTTAAAATCCAGTAAATTCCAAGTTAGTTCCTTGAGTTCCCTAGGAATAAGGGTATTTGTTTCATTGGATATAGAGTGCTACTTACACACTTCTTGTGGTAGCGAAGTACAGAACAAGACTGGAAAACTAAGCGACTTGCAGAAGTCCATGGCTAAATCAGTGCCAGTGAGAATTACAACTGTAAAGTTCCTGGCCTAAAAATACAAGTGTACAGATGTACTTATTTTTAAGTTATACTGTATTCAACCGTAAGGGCAACAGAAATCCAAATCCTATCACTTAAAGTAATAGCAATACATACGTCAGCTATCAGACCCTCAGACTCTGGGAAAGAGCTGCTTTGTGTGCTAAATCTGCAAAGGATAATTCATTCCTTACTAGGGGGTATGATTTCATGAGCTGAAAGCTTTAACTAGTACATATGTATAGGATAGATTTAAAGTGATTATGGAAATGTCACCGCAGGACAATACATTATTAGTAGTCCCTCATATGTTGTATGCTGTCCCCTTATGTTTGCTGATAATTAAAAAGCAGATTGGGATGTCATGGTAAGAATGAGTGCAAAATGTCCCTTTTATCATTGGCAATAAATATGAAATAGTGGTCTTTCTGTATCCTTCAGTGATTGTTCTATTTGCGTTGGTGACAAATGACATCTTTCTCCTTGTAATGTGCCTGCAGGGT
The DNA here is from genome assembly GCA_013400195.1 of Aramus guarauna. Lineage (NCBI taxonomy): Eukaryota > Metazoa > Chordata > Aves > Gruiformes > Aramidae > Aramus > Aramus guarauna. Next base: position 220,514 of record VXBL01008385.1, on the reverse strand, counting down.
TAAATGACTTTATTATTATTAATGAGTCATTGCTCCGGCTGCCCAGAAAGAGAGGGAGTAGGAAGCATAAGAGATTTAGACCTAAGTAATTACAAATGTAATTATTACCTTTCAAATTTCATTTTTCCAGCAATCACAAAGTTGTTAATCAAACGTGGCCCTTTCCATGTATTCACACTTTTTGGGGGTCTTTGTCAAAGGGATGAGTAGCTACGTGGTTCCCACTGAGGGTAGTCTGTGGCAGATTGACAAAGCGGTAGTGACAGAAAACTGCTGTGAAAAATTGGTTAGAAAATGTTTTGTCTAGTCATCAAGGAGTCTGTAGTTCAGAGGGTTTTCCAAGAGAAAAACCCGCCTGAGCTGCAGCCATATGGAGGAGAGTGTCCTCTTGGGGAGGACGAAAGCTGCAGGAGATATGAAGCTCCTGTGGAGATGGGAAATGTCAAAGTTTTCCTCCTCCAGTCCGTCCTTCTGCAAGGTTGTGGATTGTGATTAAGGAGTTTAATAAGCACAACAGAACGGACTTGCTACTGGGTACTTCGGGGGAACTAAAAGGTGTCTCTTGACCCTGCAATAGTTATCCTAATTACTCAGACCATGTTGCAGATGCCGTGAACTGTGAACAGTTCACATTGGCTTTCAGTAACATAATTGGAACTTGAAATTTATTGCAAAATGGAAAATCTGAGGAAAAGCTTTGGAGAAACGAGAACATTTCCTTTCAATAATGTTATTTTTGCATACTGTTGAAATACTAAGGATTCTCATGTTTTCTCTAAATGAAAATACACAGTGAAAATGGAAACTATTAGCTCCCGTATTTATATTCCAAAATGTCATTTGAATCAACACTGTCACAAAACAGTTGAACTTTGAAACTACATTTTTGATTGAAAAATTGTTTTGTCAAAAAAACTTCAGCAAGCTTTACTTATATATTAAAGTGGAATAAATAGATTTAATATTGTTGATGGTCCAATCAAATGTAATATCTATCAGCACTCAAGTAAGTATAGTGTGTTACTTAGATACCAGCATAGGTGAATATCATAAAAACACATAGAAGTATTCACAAAACAAACAAATCAGTGTATTCCTAATAAAACCAAATCATTTTTGTTTACATTCTAACGAAGAAAAATGCTTGCCTTTTTTTTTTTTTTTTAAATGCAATTGGAGCCAGAGCATAAAAAACACAGACTATTTTTAGAATGTTGTAGGCTTATTTTGTTTGCTGCTCTAGTGACCTTTGACTTGAAATTTCTGTTTGTGTATATCTGATGAAAATAAAATTTCAAAACATCTTTTATTGTCTACCTCTTAAGTTATCACAGGAAAGATATGTTTACTTAGCATTTGGGTTTTTTTGTGGTTTCCTTTTGAAAATTAACATTTCATTGAAGTGTCTGAACCACGAACAATTGCCCGCAGTTATTCAATTAATTTAAAATAATTTCTTAGTAGATCAAACTTTTTTTTATTTTTACTGTAAAGTCAATAAAAAGAAAATGGAGCCCCATTTGTTCTGTAGATACATCAAGGAACTCTTACTGAAGTGAGTAAAGGGTGTAAATACAGATATTCGAAGCAGAACCGTAGGTCTTTTATCCCACACCTATCCCTTGAAGGAATTGCCGTATGTGAAGTATCTCAAACATAATGAAAATCAACTTCTGCTTGTCCCCTTCCTCATCCCCTTGCCTGTATTCTGCATTCTGCTGAGGATGACTCAGTCACCTGATCTGCTTATTGTCGCCACTGTTAGAATTCATCATTAGAGCAGTATGAGAGTATACTAATATTTTCATGTAGGTCTGGTACTGAGAATAAATGCTACTGACCTTATTGCACCTTCGAAATTCTGTTCCCTTCTTATCTCTTTGAAGTTCATCCTTTTTCCTATCTCCAAGCCCAGATCTTTGTTCTCTAGCCAGAGAAACACAAAAGGTAATTGATTTTTTTTTTTTATTACAATGTCCACAGCCTAAGCTTAAGAAATGTATTTTCTGCTGTTTCTACACCAAATGAGTTTATGTAGATTCAGTGATTCTTAGCTCTCCTTATGAATCTTCACCCTTTTGAGGTATTTAGTGATTTATAATAAAATCAGTAAGCTACTTCTCCTTCACACACACACACACATACTTTTCTTTAAAACTTACACCTTAAAAACTGAGTATAATATTATATTCAGTATACTTACACTGTAGATATTGTAAGCCAGAATTTTCTTCTTTTTAAAACTTAATATGTATATATATATTTGAATGCAAGTGTGAACGAAGCCAAGCAACCTCTTTAGCTAGATTTGAAGAAGAGAGAGAACAGATGTTATGAGTTATCTGTAGAAATTACTAAGTGAATTTCTTTTTCTAAGGATTAGCTATATGAAGCTGCATTTTGAAGACTGCTCATTTTATAGTTTCAGACAAACGTTTCTGTACAGACAAAACCTCAAGCTGTTTGTATTGTTTTAATGTATTTTTTCCTGCTTTTATGGGGAAAGTATAGTAATAGCCATACTTCCATGATATAATACATTTTTCTCACTTTGTTATATCCTCCTAACATGTTCAGTGCCTCTTAAAATAGTATATTGATGTGCCCCTAAATTCCCCAGCAAACCCACATGCAAAAGATTCTCCTCAATGTTGAATTAAATGAAAGAACGTACTATGTTGAACTGACTCTGGATTAAATACTAAATGAATTTACACAATACACATCTGTTTAATTGGTGGTAGTGGATCCGCATACACATTCCTAACAAGGCATTTGAATAACTATTTGATCACTAAAAAGAGATATAAAAAGGTATTTCATAGTGTACAGAGCTACTTTGTACTGGTTAAGTGATTTTTCCGTCAATTAGCCCCCATTCTGTTTTGTCATGTTTGACTAGATCACTTTTTTAAGTTAAAAAATTTTAAGGGATGACTTCCATATGCAGGTTTAAGAGCAACATTTACTGAGCATTTGAAATTTAATCTCTAGAAGTTGATATGGGATACACACCATTCTTCATACATTTCCCTCATCTCCTATTTCAAGTTTAAGGATATTTAAGCAAGCATAAAACTAGGTTTTATATATGTATACATGCATATGTGAGCAATAAGGCTTTAGAAACATCATCATATTAGAGTGTTTAGTGAAATTAGTGTTGTACTTATTGCTGCAGACTCTCTATATTATAATATAATGCTTGCAGATACAGTAACATGATGGCACTTTTTGTTTTCCTGGTGACTGTTGGAGAGAGCATTGACAAGCGCCGCTCGTCTCTGGAGAAGGGTAGAAGTTTTCCAGAGCTCTCCGTACCGCTCAGGGGGTGGGAGCGAGCGAGCCAGCCTTGCGGGGTCCTGAGCTGCTGCCCGGGCTCAGCCCAACCGCGTTGAGATAAAGATGTTATGTGAGGAGGCAGTCATTCCAGGGTGATACTTGCTGCGGATCTACGACATTCTATAGCAAATACTGCAAATAAGAGGTTGAAATGGCTTAAAGTGGTGCATCAAGAGAGAAAGTTTGCTGTGTTACAAAATGCCCTGCAGAAAACACATATGGAAATGCCTCTTCCAGGCACCAGCTGAACCCCTTTTTCATCCAGCGTATTTCTGTAAAATGTTGGGTTTATTACAGAAACTTTACGTCAGTAGAAGAGCTTAATGTATACCACCTAAAATGCAGTCTTCTCAGGTATGGGGGAAAGAAATGCAAATTTCACTCTTGACTATGTTTCCAGGTCGAAGGTTATTGCTGGAGGATAAACCATTTTTCACTATGTAGTTTCACCTTATTTAATTGATTTGAATTTAAATTTATATTCTGTGTTAAATAATGAACCATGTATTAATAATTAAGAAGCTTCAGTACAAATGTGAAGCAGTTAATTAAATATTAAATAAAGCACATTGTATTACCCAGTGTTGTAATCAATATACTAGATTTTAGGCTATTCATTTAAATGGTCATTATACTTCACAAGTTACGGTTAAAATCCTCATTGATAACTCAATAGATACTTCATACGCTAAGAAACATGTGTCCTTTGCAAATTACCCTATTTGTTTTGCCATAATTAGCAACAAAACATGGACGTTGAAGATGAATACAATTGGCATGTTGAAGCAATAAGGGTCAACGCCCTGCGATTCTACAACACTGTCGCGCCCGTGTTCATTAGGCTGAAAGAGAAGAGGTTGCAGGGGGTTTGGGGACTTTGAGGATGTTTTGATGAAATCTCTTCCTGTGGAAAACAGCAATTATTTTTACTGAAATTTTTATGGGAGCATTGCTTTTAGACCATTTCTTGGGTTTGAGTAATACAAGATTGAAATTCTAGTCAGAATAACAATAAGAGATGACTTAATGAAAGATTAATGTGCATTATTTATATGGCTATTATTTGTGAAGGAAAGATTCACTTCACTTCACAAGGATAGTTAATTATACAGGAATTACCATATGCTGTCTCTTTTGCCCGGAAACTTCCTCCATTCCCTGTCTTCCTTCTCACCAAGTTTTCCTAGCCATCTTTGATAATGTTTGCTTGACTAATTGAAGCCAGGTACAAAATACTCACACCTCATACCACTGGGATTTTATAATAAGCCTAACTCGTGGCAGTTTTTAGGATTAAATTCAAATTAAAACCACGGATGCTAGGATATAAACTGTGTTCACTGGAATGGAAGGAGAGCTTATTCTTGCAAGATATCCAGTACAATCTGGCAAGCCTAGGTAGCACATGAAAATGTGTGATTTCCTGCATGCCTGGTGATTCCTCAGTTAGAACATCTGGAGGATCAATCTTCCTCCGAGTATGATTTCTCACAGGCTTTGGTAGAGGCAAGCTCTGTACACACAGCTGAGAACTAAAGGAAGTGGTGTGTCCTACTTGTTCTTTGAATAAAATGGTTCAAAGGCTGGAACTTAAGTAACTCTTTTATGTTTTTAATTTATTGAGACATATACAGGAAATAAAATATTCATAGGGAATTTTTCCCAAAGGCATTTTATTATTAAAGCAAAAAAAGTGGAGTATATTATAGCAGCAGTTATTTAGGGTTTCTACATCCAAGCTTCTTCCTCCTGACCTTATTAAAGTAACCCAGTTTACACTAACAACTATTCTCCCCTCCCTTTTTTATTGTTAATGTCATTTCTGTTCTCTCCACATAGTGGAGACCGCTAAATGATGTTACCCAAGTGGCCACTTTTGGTCACTAGGGTAATTCTGGACTATAATTTCCCTATATTATGCTTGAACTCCTGCTTAGATTTAGTACCGCATTTAGTAAATACACATGGGCAAAAAATGGGGGGGACACAACCCATTCCTTAGGAGCTATTGGCTGAGATGAGTAGTATAAGGTTGTCATCTTCATCACTCTGGTGGGTTCCTGCTGAGCAGAGAGCACTGAAAGTGCGATGGGAGCTGTTTAATACGAAACGCTTCAGTAAATGAGAGGCACTTCTGGATGCTGACAGAATAGCATTGGCACTGCAAGCCATGTATTCATATATGTGCTGTGTTGTGAAAATATGAAAAATAGCTCAGCAATGGCATAATTATGGGCAATTTGCTTAATTGCTTGCTAATTGTTGCTTGCTTTATTATGAAACAAGAGTGCTCTAAATGTAACACTGGATGGTTTGCATCCAAAATGTGTCAAATTCAATACTGGCTTTTCATTAAGACTTCAGCTACATAGCTTTAAAATTCAAGCACTCTATATTCTGTATTTTAAGTTGTTTTCTTTTTTTTTCTTTTTTCTTTTTTTTTTAAATTATTTTTGAAATTTTCTTTGCACAATTTATAAGCCTCTAAGCCTATATCAGTACAGTGCAGTTTTTGAACTTCTAATGAGTCTGAGTACTTTGCTAATGAATACATTTACAAATGTCTTTTGATCATTATTACACATGTGGATAAAGGTGGAGATGTTTTAAGGCTTCTCCAGGAGCTCATGTTATTGTTTATTGATTGTTCAACTCTTAGAAATGCACATTTCTCTTTTAACATATACATGCAGATTTTTTTTTAAAGGCATATGTGCAATTCTGAAAGTTCGGCCTAAACTTTTGGAAAATTTCTTCTACTTTGACCAAGATGTTCTGTTTTGAGCAGAAGGTTAGACAGACATCTTCAAAAATCCCTTCCAGCCTAAGTCTTTGGGTGATTCCTTGATGCAAGTGATGACTCTTGTGGCAGACCAAGAAAGGAATGAGCCCTCTTACAGAATCATAGAACAGTTTGGGTTGGAAGGGACCTTAAAGCCCATCTCGTTCCAACCCCCNCTCATGCTGAGCTTCTTGTCCACCAACACTCCCGAGTCCTTCTCCTGAGGGCTGCTCTCAATCCATTCTCTGCCAGGCCTGTAGTTGGGCTTGGGATTGCACCGACCCACGTGCAGGCCCTCGCACTTGGCCTTGTTGAACGTCATGCGGTTCGCACGGGCCCACCTCTCCAGCCTGTCAAGGTCCCTCTGGACGGCATCCCTTCCCTCCAGCATGTCGACCACACCACACAGCTTGATGTCGTTGGCAAACTTGCTGAAGGTGCCCTCAATCCCGCTGTCCATGGCGCCAACAAAGATATTAAACAGCGCTGGTCCCGATACTGACTAAAGTCTGTGGAACAATGAAGAAAAGTCTTTTAACTATTGTGCTTTTAGTTATATTTGACAGTTCTGATCTAAACATTGCACAAAAGGTGACAGACATGTTCTTTAAAAATGTTCTTAGTTCTGAGGCAGACAATTTAAAAAATAGTTTCATTCCTAATACAATCTGGCGTTCAAATCAAAGTGGTAAACTCACATGTGCATGAATGTGATCTAGTCTATGAATTAAAAATTCTCTTTCATACTGCTAGTATGTCATGGATGAAGATTCTCCATGTAGTATGAAAAAAATATATAAAATTAAGGGTTTATTAGTGAAGTAAGAAATGGGGTAGACTGGAATGTAGAAGAGTTTGATGGAATGTATTGTTTATTCATAATACATGGGGATGTGTACACTTCTATCTGCACTTATAACCCTGTCATATCTTATGTGAGAAGATGTCACTAGACACTGAATTTTAGTAGAGAAAAACCATAATTTCTCCTGAAAATATTTAGAGACAGCAGGAACGTTCTTTTACTTGCTGGAATGTGGCAGATGTCACAGTTGTTTCCTACCACTGAGTACTTATCAGACTATGCAGAATAATTGCCTACATTACAACTTTTGAATGAGAGAGAAGGGCTCAAAACTTTTATTTTTACCTACATTTAGCAATGATGCAAAACAGAAGGAAGCTTAAAGAGTAGCAGCTAGAAAATACCATGGTCATTTTACACAGGCTCTGATAAACGGCCACGTCAGCACTAACCTTCACCCAGCTGGGTGGCTGGAATTCCTCCTCAGATGGTCCTCTGGGATGCTTGGCTGAGCCAGCCAGAGAATCCTTTGTTTCAAGTAGGCAGCAAGTGGTGGAGGGGGAGCCAGGTAGGGTGCTGAGGACATCTGCCCAATGCGAGTTACAGTGACCTCTTCCTGTGTTAAGTCTGTAACAGAGTATTTGGAAATCAGCTGCATTCTGGTTTAAGTTGGCACCAATAGTATAATATATTGCTAACATAAAGCTCTCTTCTCTGATAAAATAGGGAATTGTTAAAAAATGTAACTTTAATAAGTAAAGCATAGTTCAGGTGATGATGCAATGCCAGTGCCAAGTAGCTATTTAGTAGGATTTCAGGTGCGAAAGAAGCAGGAGAATGGTGGTGTGTTAGGAAAACAGAGAATAAATTAGACTGACAGAAACAAGCTACATTTCATAGCCTCGAAGAACAGGCAAAAAAGATAATGCCTGGTGAATATTCATGCAGAAAATTTCCTACATTTTGTTCTAGGTTCATTCAAAACCAGATGAATTATGTTCCAGCAGTCATTTTTACTTCACTGTGCTAAAAATATAATATTTCACACCGCTGGTTATATTTGTTTTTACTTGATACCAAACAGAAACTGTTTTGCATCTCAATTATCCTTGCTAGTACTATTTACTGCAGCAGATCACTTGATGAAATTTTCTGAGTTTCCTTTAGATGCAGATATCGGAGACCTTGCCTACTTCACACCACGTTCATTGTAACACCCTTAGTTAATGTGGTTTCCTACACAATACCCAGTCTTGTAAAGCCTGCCTTAGGGTTGCACTAATGCTATGGCCGATACACAGGTGATTTTCATTAAAAAACCCACAAAGCTGTTTCATTCATTTTTTTATTTATTTCTACTTTTTTTTTTTTTTTTTTTTTTTTTTAAGAAATGCACTATATTATGAAACAAAACTTGACTGTTACTGTTGGTGAAAAATTGAGTCAGACGTCATACAGAAAAGTACTTGTATTTGCTAAATACTTCTTTTATTTCCTGTTCTGAAATACTGCAGAAGTGCCTAGTAGAAAAGGGTCTTAACTCTTCAAAGTTAATGAGAACTGTATATTTTACATGTTATTAATCACAAGCAGTGATGAAAAACATACTCTGACAATCAAGATTACGTGTGCCACATACGTGAAAACATCGAAAGAAAGATTATGACTGCTACAAAAAGTGTATCTTCTAAAGAATCCTGCATTGGCAGACTGTTGTATATCAAAACCGCAACTCAAAGCCAAAACAATTTTATGCATAACTTATGATTATACCCAGGATCGTTCTAAAGATTTTGTTATTTTTAAACTTTTTTTGCTAAAATGAAAACTCAGATAAAAATATCTCTTTATTAACAGAATAAACAAGACTGTCATTCTGACAACGTTGTTACTCTTAGCATGGTAGCATGTTCCAAGTCCACAGGTAGTCTGACAACACATGGCACAAAATTACTGTCCTACTGATGAGTCGAGATGGTGTAGAGAATATTTTATAAGTGACCTTTTATTTCTGCAGTTGCCTTGTCTAAAGCTTAAATGTTAAGTTTTTATTGCCAAACACTTCTTTTGATGGTTTAGCTTTGTTTACTCTCTTACTGAAGTTTGAGAGAGCTAGTACAATATAAGTATTGTAACCGCTTGCTGTGAAGAGCTGGAAATGCCTAAGTATTATTTCCAAATAATTTTTTTTTTTTCAGTTTAACCAAATTATTAGCATTTTCAAGAGCATTCAGAAAGCCTTGAGATAAAAAGAAACACTGAGTTACTAGGTATCAAAAAGGTTTTTTTAATAAATACAGTAAAGATCAGTTTCTGTATAAAAAAGGGATAACCTCTGTCAAGGTTGTACCTGATTTCAATTAACTGCCTTGATCAGAAGAGAAGCAAACTTGGATAATTAAAGAGCTTTACAAAGACTTGTATATACTCAGATTTATGTCTCTAATAGCAGATAGTAGGACACAGAAAGATTAGACTAATCTACCAGTAGTAACTTTTTTTTGCAGGAACTATTGCCTCTGCTGAATTATTTCCATATTTATGTCTCCTACTGCCCATCAAAACTGGATTAGTATTTCAACAGCAAGGTGCCAAAGCTTTGTCAGGATTACATTGAAAAATACTGAGACAAAATGACTGAAGACATGTTGAAATACCAGTAATAGGGCAAAATAGCATTTAAAAACAATCATTTCTCTAACTGGCACTTACTCATACAATGTACTTAAGGAGAAATAATCAAGAATATAGCATTCATGATACAACAAACAACCAGTTGTCTACTTAAATGTGGTAGATTTATATATAGAGAGATATATACTGCATTTTGGATGACAGCAGCTTTATGTATTTCAATGCCTGAAGGAAAAACTTAATTTGCTTGTATTGAGATGTAACATGGAAATATGTATTTGTGCTTTGTAGCTTTACACAGATTTCAACATGCAAAGTATTTATTAAAACAGAAATGCAGCATGTGTTTAAACATAAAGCTCAGAGGGTGAGAGGCTCCTATTCAGAACTTGTATTGCTTTAAGTAATTCCTCGTGGCATACCTTCTCCAGTGGTTATGAGCCAGAATCCAATTTTAAATGTTATTTTCATGAAGACAGATATTAAAAATAGGTACGTATCTTTCACTGGAAAGTTTTGTGAAGACAACAAAGCAAAATATCTAATCAGATACTCTTCTTTGTTCCTGATGCATTTAAACCCTGTACGCAGCAAGAGAATATAAAATTAACATATACAATACAGAAACTGTTTCAAGGAATGATTCTATTAGTTTAAATTTACACAACATGGTACAGCCACAGTTTAAATGAAACCGATCAAGGTTGTTTATGTATTGCAAATTACGTCTCTCAGATTTATTAGTTTACTTTGCCTTTGAACAAATTATAAATTCTATAATCCTTTTTCAAGGGCATAAACCTTGCATCTACTGAAGAAATCTTTCGATTACTAGCGAACTATGGAAGGTTGCAGCTTCTTTTGCTATTGCCCTTTGATTTTTCAAGGTTTCCAGTATCGAATGCATGGAGAAATCAATTCTCTTTAAAATAGCTGTTACACTGTCTTTCATTCTTAAAGCTCTGGAGTGCATCTTTGAAGCCAAGGCACCATCTTTGGTTATGTGTCCAAATTAATTTTGTTTTGCCCTAAGCAAAACAAAACAATGCAAAAATCCAGTTTTAAGAGAACATTAACCCCCCCTCCCCCCCAAGTTTAATATTATTTTTTTTCAGGTAGTGGTATGCACATAGATAGAATTATGGTATTAGATTATTATAAAGCTTTTTGCTTTATTACACAAATGACAATTTCAAAAAGTGAAGAGGTAAGTAGAATGTTTAATGGCTCTAGTTACACAGTTGTAATGATGGTATCACCTGTTCATTAAACATTTTTTTTTTCTGACAATAGCCAGTGACAACACTGCGGGCCCCAAACTTGGGAACATCTAAGCCTGCACTGAAGTTGTACACCTGGAGGTATTCCGCTTCCAAGCTGTGGCCGTTACTGTAGACCTGGGATTGCTTTGTTAACATTGATTCCCTGTGCACACCAGTCTTCAGACCTCTGACAACATCTTGTCTTTTTCCACCCCCCCCAGCTATCGAAGTAAATCTGCAGAAAGCCCTGGCTGAAGCCTCGGAAACCTGCACGCAGGAGTGTCTCATCCTAGGCCATTCTGACAACTGCTGGATGCCGCCGTCCTTGACACAGTATCAGCAGTCCAACACCCCTTTGCCATCGTTCAGCTTCCAGCAAGGCTGGGGCCGAGGAGCCAGGCCTGAGGGACGACACACTCTCGGGAGGCCCCTTCCAAAGGACGACACTGACAAAGGCCAGGGTGGGCCCCGGCCCCAGTTCTACAACACCTGCGAAAGACATTGCGCCAGCGAAGACCCCGTCAAAGTCATTCCTCTGGCAAACTTTGCCGCATCCCACCAGGCACCGGTGTCTGGGAGTAGCACTACGTTTATACACGAGCACCAGCTATAAATGCATATCTGACAAATCCGCTATTTCAGGCTTTAAGTGTGACTGTATATAGTCACAGCCTAACAATCTTCTTAGTGCGTCCGCAAACTTGTTAGGCTTGTGAATATTTATGTATATAGAATCCTAAGTTTGAAATTGAAAAGCTAAATCCTTAGGACTTAGTTAAAAGAAATTTACCGTAGTTCTTGGTAAAATCCACAAAATGGGGAAGAAAACCCACAACCCAGAAATAATCAAAAGAAAAACAATAAATCCTGTTCATTTTCTTATATGGGCCACGTAGTGCAAATATCTGTTAGCAGTTCTTCCTCCCTGTTGAAAGCAATTTTTAGTACAGTTTGGGGAATATTACAGTCTAAATATAACTTACTCAAATTTTTCTTTGTTGTTATAATTTATAGCATATTCATAGACTTCATCGGCCGTTTGCTTAGCAATAGAGATCAAGTGGGCAATTTCTCATTTGATTACCTTACATCATCAAAGGAATAAGATCCTAAAATCTAATTTTTAAGAAGGATGGTCTATCTTTCCACCAAAATTTATCTTTTATATAATTAAGAAGGAAAATGTACTTAAAGACTTGATAACTGCTTTTGATTTTAATTTTTATTGGCTCAATCTACAAGTATTTATTCTTTGAAAGAATGCAACAGATGAAATAGAAAGCGCTCAGCTAGGCTTTCCTGTGTGAAATAAACAACACGACAATGATAGATTATGCAAGATCGAAACTGGAAAAAAAAATTATAAATAAGTTTTTTTAATTTCCAAGATTTTCCTTTCTACAACAATGCAAACAACAATATGAGACATATTATGCTTTTCAAGCCATAAGTCTGTTTCTAATATTTTTATTTTTTTTTTCCTTTCCATCTTGCAGAGCTTGCTTTGGCTACTGTTCCTGTTAGTTGAAAATTACATGGGCACCGCTGAAAACAGTAGGAAAATGGGGTAGTTTTTTTGGCTATTGTGATGTTGTGGCTGCAAGCTACTGGTGTTTAAAAGACTATTATAGTGATGTATATTGCTTTTTTTCTTTTTTTTTTTTTTTTACAGCTATATTTGCCTATTGTAAGTATTCAGTAAAAGGTTAGCTATAATATTAGTTACTTCACCACAAACCTATTAGATGAAGGAGTTCTCATCACTGCAGCTTAGATTATTAGAGAATGATGGACAGTTCTCAGCAAAGAAAGAAGAATCTAGGTAATGAAAGCTGGATAAATGCAATTATAAATACACCCCAATCAGTTTATTTGATAAAGTCTTAAGATGATTCTTTTTAAAGACAAGGGATTTTTTTTCAGTGTTCTGTGTACTGGAGGATATATTCTTAATAGTGGCAGAAAAAAGCTGGTAAATGCTACAGTGGTTGAAAAGGAGGTTCCTTCCTTAGATGAAAAAACACATTTTCCTTCTAGTGTTTTGTTGCTGTTTACCCATTCCATCATTTACAGTATGTACATACCAAGAAATTTTTTCTTTAAAAAACTGCATAACTTTGTTTAGTTTTATTGCTACATTAAGTGAGACAATCGAAGTTGTATGAGGGGGAAAAAAAGACAGTGTGAATAATTCCTATGAAAAGAATTCTATGTAGGCTTCATATTGTAACTTAAATCTGTAATTTATAAACAAAACTGTGTGTAAAAATGCTGTAATATTAGCTGCTTGTAAAATTTACAGAAGTTCAAGTTGTTGAGGGTTTCCAATGAATGTTAAAAGAGCTTCTCTTATGTGCCCAGCAGGTATAAGTAGCTTTATATATCGCTGTCCCTACTGTAAATCTATTCAAATCACATTTAGATTTTATGTGCAAAATAAAAGAAGCTTCACCTTTAACCTACTGATAGGGTTTAATTAATGAACATCAGATTATCTAATGATGTACTTCTTTTTTTTTTAATGTAGTTTTCAGTAACGTTTAGGAAAGATGTGGCACACTGGCTTCCAGTTGCATGTAAATCCTGGAAAAAAATAATAATCCTTTGGGTACTGACACACGTTAGCTGACACAACTCATTTTCAATTCCAGGACAATTAAAAATTTGACAAATTAATTCATATCTAATGTACAAAGCCCTTTGTTGTTTGCTTTGGAGATATCACAATGAGAAAATTCAGCAATCCTTTTCAGGGAGACGCAAAAAAAACTTATCTGTAGTTTACACAGATTTACCAAACATATTAATTGTGCAAATTTAGAATAATGCTGACAGCCAATGCTTCCTATTGTAAGCAGAGGACTTTAGTTTTTATTACAGAGGGCTGCCACACCAAATGTTTACAGAATTGGCAGCTGCGTTGGAGAACTCTCAATTTTTTTGCCTACAACATTTCCTTTCTGGCTGCAAATTGCAACTGAAATTACCTGGCAAAAAATTCATTTCTATGATTTTAGGATTTTCATAGGAAAAGATGAAAGAACCAGAATAGGTGGTTTTCCATAGGTGGGGAAAAAACCTAACAAACTTCACATTTGAACATTAGGGGGTTATTTTGGTTTGATTTTTTTCCTAAGGTACACAAGCAATTAACCATCCCTCTTTCTCTTGAAAACCCCAACAGAACCCCCAAACCAAACAACAACAAAAATTGTTTACACAAAAAGCACTGTAAAGATGAATCTGATTATAGGAAGTATTAAATGTTATATCCATAAAATTGGGTTGTGATATTCTAAAATTCTGTGAACAAGATACAGAACAATTAATTGTAAATACACCTTGTATCAACAGTCAAACAGTTTTCCTCATTTTTATATATTGCTTCCCTAATATATGAAACTGTGCATTTGAGACAACATTTTTGAGTGGCATGTCAGTACCCAGAGGAATAATGTTTCTAGAGACTCTTTACACATCTTGCCATATATATAAATAATTTATCTAGTACATAGACTGTATATTTTTGTGTAATTTTTTTTAGTCATTTAACTTATTTTATCTTACTTGTGTGAATTTGTGGAAAAAACAATCCTATATACAATATACAGTAAAATGGTAGTTACATGATTAGATTTGTTTCATACAGTGTAACAATAAAGGAAAACCTTTGCCTTCAAATTAATGTGTCACACAGTCTAGCCTAGATTATTTCCCCACCCCAACTCAGCACGTGCTTGTTGCACTTCTAAGTATTGCATCAAAGTCATGGGTAGAGGTGGCAAAAAGGAAGGTGCTTTTTTTTTCCCATGTTGTAGGGCAGTCAATTGTAAAAACCCTAAAAAACCTTAAGGAAAAAGAACTGAAGTCAAACCTTCATAGGGTATTTCTTTGTTTTCCTGAAGCATGCTGTATTCTGAAGTGTAACTTAATTCTAAAGGAAGAATAATTAGGCATGTCTGCTTGGCCAGCCAGAGACTGCTGAGCACCTGCTCTCTCTGGGCTGTGAGCTGGCCGGATGCAGGTCATTTAGCTAACGATCATGGCAGTGCGCCCACGCTAATAGGACCTGAGGGCTTATGAACGTTAGCATGACAGCTAGCTTGACGTAACATTAGTTACGTGGTTCTGAATCCAGCCAGGTCTTTTTGCTTAGCGAAGGGGCCGGAGGAGAGCAGCCACTTTGCATCGGGCATCTACGACCCCAGTGTGTATAGGGCAGTTTAGGGGTTTTGGGAAGAGAAGGGAAAATTTGCTCCGTTGTACGCTGTAATCCAGCGTGGAACCCCGTCAGCCCCGAGCTGCCGTTATCACCCCACTTCCAGCGCGGGCAAGCCAAAGACATTAGACCTAAATAACTTCTAGTCAGTAATGGTTGATTAGCTCAAGGTTATTTGATTCAAGCTTAGAAAGTTCAAGTTTTTAAACACTTGAATTTGCTCAAGTTTTGCTTTTGCAGCTTTAATACCAATCCTTAATGAAAGATTATCAATTAAATGATTGCACTGAAGTTTGCTCCCATTATTTAACTGGATAAAGAAGAAGGGATTGGTTTGTGCAGACACAAAGTAAAGTTGAAGGCAAAGATTTTATTTGGTATACGTAGGAAAATTGTGTATAACTTATGTTATCCCTAGTGAAGAAAGAGATTGACGATTTCTTGTAAATATTTGAGTTTGTATTTCTGGGAAATCTCCCTGCTTTATGACATACTCCAGGATCTGAGAGTGAGCAGTGTATGTCTGTGTATTGGAGCAGCCCTAACCACACTTTACAAATCATGCAGTTGGACATCATATATTACGGTCCAGCAGCATTTGAAGTCCAGTAAATTTGCAGTAGTTCTATTTCAGGTTTCTGTACAGCATGTTGTCTTGTTAATTACAATGCTTATTAATAAACTAGATCCACAAAAGCAGTTTGCTCCTTTGCACTGTCTTCTTTTGTTTCTGAACTACACGGGGTTTGAAAGTATTCCTCAGCTACACTTCTTTCCAGCTTTCCAAAACTCATTTCTTTGTGAAGCCCCAAGCTGTCAGAAAGTCAAGAAAATTTAACTTCCCGTGCAGCCGCTTCATGCAACCGAGTAACGGGCACAACGTGTGCACCAATCTAGCTTTATATCATCAGAAGTATCTTCTGTTTCTGTGTCACTTCTTTTCATACCAAGCTGCCTCTGATAAACTTACTTATAGAAAATCATTACGAGCTGGAGGCAACAGTGTTTATGGGTTTTGTTTTGTTAGAAAAGAAGCTATTTCTAATTGAGAGAACATTGTTAATAAGTTGCTGTTGAGCTAAAGGGATTATCCTCTCACCATGAATGTGATGTAATGAAATAACTGTCAAATGAGGAACTAATGAAACAATATTTTATGCATTTTTCTATAGTATTTAAGACCATATTTAAAAAGCAACTCTTTCGACACTTGTCCTGACACTAAGGCAGGCATATCTTACTCTTTGACACAGTTACGGCTTTGCAAGCATAGCTTTCTTGTCTGCGGGACATTTTCAGGCAGGAGGATAATATTTATTTTGGCATCAAAACTGTGCACAAGTATATTCTTTCACTGATAATAACTGTTGAAACATTAGTTGTTATTCTAAAGAACATATTCAGCCTACAAATTGGGAAAAAAAAGAAAAAGAAAAAGAAAAAATGGATAAAAACTTCTGGAGATGGTTTCCCTGGTTTGGGTGGTAAATTCTCAAGCTGGGCTCAGTAATATTTTGAAGGGCAACCTCAGGAGGCAATGAACTGTGGAATTTCACAGAGATCTGATAAACCAGAATAACAGAGCAAGGCAGAAATACGTAGCATCTGAAGATGTGCAGAATTTTAGCATTGGTGTCACTGTGCAAAACTGCGGGGGGATTGCAGAAGTCATGCTCCTGGGGACTCATCTTCTTGCTTCCCTGCCTGCGGGCACACGGAATACCTGGAGCGCTTCTCTGGCCCCACTGGAAATACTTGAATCCCAGGTATTTGCTGTGGGGCTCTACAGAGTTCAATATTTTCACCAAAATGCTGCAGCACTGAGGGAGGGCTGGCGCAGTGTTGAAAAACCATCTCTTACCTGTCAGATGTTCCCAAAGACCTCCTGCTGGGTAACTTGTGGGGAGGTAATGGCTTGTTAGAACGTACACATGGATTTATTTAAAGAAGAACACGTGTTTACCAACAGCAGGCAATTTTGGAGATACACTGCCCATATGATCCTTTAGTATTCTTGCCTTTTCTTCAGGTTTCTTCCAGGTGTGGCCTTAGGAGCGAGCTGTAGTTCGATTGAACAGCAGGTAGTCTGCTCCTCCTTACAAGTGCTATGTATCAAGCAGAAGAAGGAAATGAGCAAGAAGGTACTTTCTGCAGCGAACAGAAGACAGCTCTCCTCCCTTGTCGGGTGGTGCAAGTCGTGTTTTAAGAAGGTACATATGGACTCCACTTGCAAATAACAAGTATTTTTTCAAGATTTAATGGTTCTTGCATTCAGGAGCCAGTATTAAAATATATCATGTCTGATCTCTATGATGAGACTAATGATATATTTCCATTTTTATTTTAATTATTTTAGTGATTTAGAGGTCTTTTGCTGGTGCTAACTTCATGCTTAAAACTAAAGCTCTAACAGTGGATGCATTTATGATCTGAAAGCTACGTCATCATATTTAATTCAAAGCAGGAACCTAAACCCGTAGCTCCATGCTTTCTGAATAGCTTTTAGCTACGGAATCGATGTTACCTCTTCTTACCCTTTTTCTCCAGTAGGATTTAGAAGTCTGTATTAATAAAAAAGAAAGTTAGCATGTACACCTATCAGAGAGACAGATAAACGAAGTGCCCAGAAGCACTGTACTAGACTTCACCCATAGCTTTAAGCCAGCAGCTGTGATGTGTTCTAGAGCAGATGAGTGGGATGTGCAAAGAAAAAGACATTTTCTAAGGCACTGAAATGAAGGTAGTCATTGCTACCGCAGCTGTTATGTATGTAGTAAAAGAGTTGATTAACATAATGAGATTAAACTAAGAGAAATTGCTTTTAACCTGTACTTAGCTTGAGTTGTTGTTTAGATATCAGAGACGATAAAAGAGTGTTCCCAAAAGCTTGTCTAAACTTTCCAAATGTCAGCTGTTCCACAAAAGCTGTATTTTTGCTTCTCTGCTGTGGAGATCGAGCTTCGATTTACAGGTGTATGAACGACAATAAGTCAGCGTATAGCTCTCGGGAGACTAATTGAACAGAGGAAAGTTAAAATCAGGCTGAAAAATGAAGCGATTATAAGCAGGGTGGGTGAGGGGAAAGGTGAATACTTTGAATGTTTTAGGAAAAACACTGTAAAAAGACAGAGGCAAGCAGGTAAAATGAGCGACTCTTGCAGCTAGCAGAGACACTGGGATGTCTGCAGACTTGCAGTGCAATGCTGATTTTATTAGTTAACATTTCGTAGATATGTAAAATTTTTGTTTTGCATAAAAGTGTCAGTTAAAACCAACTTAATCAAGATCTGTAATGGTAAAGATGACCTACCTGGAATATTTTTAGGCCTATTTAAAAAGGCCCTTGTACCTGGTAGGCCTAGAGGCTAATTTCTATCAAATATAAAGGGACTCTTGCTGTTGCTGTGCAAGAGCTAATGCTTTCAAGTGATTCTAACCAGAGAGACCAGAATGGACCGTAAGGGTTTAAAAACTAAAGTTCAATGAGAAAATAAAGATGTGTAATCAATCCACGCATAAATATACACACTCTCAATTTAATTATCTTTGTTTTGAAAGTTCCTCTATGTACAAGAAACAAATGTCATCACTGAGCATCACACCAATTACTACATATAATCTAAAAATATTCATTATATTATGTAGGTGTGCACAAAGTCAAAGCTCCCTGTCTTGGCAGATACAAGTTGCTGTTTGTTTGTTTTAATTGCAGTGGAGACATTTAGCACTGTGCCTGCCTGGTAACATAGGAAACGTAATACAAGACCTTGACATCTAAAAAGATTAGACTGTCTGAGCTGACTGGCTCACAAAAACAATGCTGAGGAAATTGGCAAAGAAAACAAGTCTCTGAAATTCTAAACAAGTATTTTAAATGCAGAAGAATAATCTAAAGGGTCATATCTGCAGCTTATGTGCTGCAAATAATGTGCTGCACAGCTATAGCTATATAAAAGTAAAATTTTCACAGTGAGGCATGGTAAGAAAGGCCCTTTGTTAGCTGAATTCACTCTCTTGCAATGATTACACACAATCAATCTACTTGGATTTTTAAATGCTTTTTATCAGATTTCAGCCTATTGAATCATAAATGTATTTTTGTCAGTATAAATGCTACTGAATATTAAAGAAAAGATCAGATTTTCCAACCCAAAAGCTGTCACTTCAGTCTACAAAAGGCAGTTATTGAAGCCTGTTACTCTTTTGGAAATGCTTGTCTGAAATTCCCTCAAAATATGCTACTAAAGTACACAGATAGGACCAAGAAAACACTAATATTGAAGATGTATAGCTGTACAGTTTGAGTGAATTTGCATATAAATCTTTCAGAGGATATATGAAATGTAATGAAAATTGAGGAACGTTAATGCTTTCTCTGCTCAGAACAGCTGACAAAGTGAGTACCTGAATCTAATTGCAATGAAAGTAAATCTAGCCACTAGGCTGAATATAAACAACACATAAATAGATAAACATTTACCTGTTACGTATTGGGAAAAAGAAATCCTTTCTGTGTACTTCTAATTAGACACAATAGCCAAAGACAGATACGTCACCTTTAATTTTAGGGAGGTGTTTTGTCAAATTAATTGTCTAAAGCATCTCTGAGCTGGGTATTGGGGGACAGGAACCTGCAGGGCCAGTTCCTTCAGTTCTAAAATTTCAGAATCTACATGTGCCCAGCTGGCGATGGAGGAAAACTAGAAAATTCACATTACGTGTCTGCCTTTTAGACGGCCAAAATCAAATGAATCCAAACCCTAGTCTTTACATGAAAGATTATATTCCAAGTATGAAAATTAGGGTGATTGGTGGAGAGCAAATAAAACAAGCCCAACCCCTCTTCTCCCACCAAGCACGACTGCTAACCTCTTCAGCACGGTTTGCCTGCCAGGATGCACCTGGTTGTGTTTTGTCTTTCCTGCCAGCTTCCTGTCAGAGGGGTATAGAGAGGCTGACATTTGATGTATGCAAAAGAACAAAGAATAGGTTTTGCGTTAAAGCCAAATTGGCAAATATTTTTGTTTCCTGTGACAAGTTTTGCTTAACTAGCACAAGAGCCAGCCGCGCAGAGAAGTGTGCTCCTATAGTGTAAAACGGAATTTATTTCGGAAGGTAAGTACAGTTGCTGGGTTTCCACTTCCCTTTCTTCGCTCCCTTGCTAAATGCTGCGCTGGCACATCGCTTTCTTTTCTGTGACAAGTCTTTCGGAAAGCTAACAGGGAGCCAACTGT
This sequence comes from Aramus guarauna, assembly GCA_013400195.1. Taxonomy (NCBI): domain Eukaryota; kingdom Metazoa; phylum Chordata; class Aves; order Gruiformes; family Aramidae; genus Aramus; species Aramus guarauna. The sequence goes on along the minus strand of VXBL01008385.1, from coordinate 200,236 downwards.
GCTTAGGCATGTGCACCTGTACCATAGAAGAACCAAATGAAAACATTAAATAATGTTTCTCTTTGTGCAGGAGAAACATCAAGAGCAAAAAAAAAAAAAAAAAATTCTGCAAGAAGCATTGCCATAATGCAGAGAAATTGGTAAATAGTCTTGTCTCTTCATGAAAAAAAGAAAATTCTTCTAAATTGGGAAGAAGTGTCTTATTTTTATGAGTTTACCTGGTTGTGAAGTGCTTACATCTGAACAACCTGTGGCTGCAACAAACCAAGAAAACAATTATGTCAATGAAATTGCTTTCCCTCGGCTTCAGTTTAACAGCTGATCACCCGCAGGAAGGTCACCTGCGGGGAACCAGCACTGCAGTGAGAAGGTCATATTGGACTGACCCGGGGGATATCCCCAGGGCTCCTTCACTTGGAAATCTCTTGGCACGCCGTCACCCACCTTGTACAGTCCCACAAATCTCACAGTGCCATTTCTAACAGCGGAGGTACTAAAATCTATTTTTCCAGTGATTTTTTTCAAATTTTTTTTGCACATTTCAAACTCCTCCTCACTTACGTTTCACAAGTTTACTCCAGCCTGCACCGTTAGTTTCGACAATTTATTACTCGTAACTAATTCATTACTTGCTGGACTGTGTCAACACTGCATGTTCTCCGCACGGTCAAGAATGAGCTGCCGTAAGCCTGTAACTTCCTCGCAGCTGCCTTGCTCGTCACATCTGCCTCACATGCTAGAGAGCGTGGCACGAGGATTAGGACTTGGTTGCCAGGTTTGGCAACTTTCTGCTTTCCAGAAAAGCCCTCAGCTGATGAGATTTCCGGAAACACCTATTGTATAAGGGGATAGTTGGTTGTAGAAGGAAACAGCTGAGGTAAAGTAACACCAGCAGTAGTAACACCAGCGGGAGAAAGTTAGCGGCACATGCAACGGTGATTTCAGTCTGACTGAAAAGCATCTTTAGTAGCATTCTCCAGGTCAATTCTTAGATGATAAATGACCTGAGGTACAAGTTTAACTTTAAATGTGCACAGGCAGTAAAAGGTGGATGTTGGTAAGAAGGAAATGATTCATAATGTAAGAGTTGTATTTACCTGGTTCTCAGTTCAGCTGGGCATAAATATGCACGGTAATGTAAATATGTACTGTGTATTTTTATATTTTTAAATCATTTCCTCTCCATCTTCCTCTCAACTTTAGTGTTTGTATCATACACCTTTTTAACTACTCAAAAGTATTCCTCCTACCGCGAGTTATTTACCTTTTCCTCAAGTCTTTCCCAAATCTTTACAGCTTAGTTGCCTAGTCATAGTTACCTTCATAGACCAGATGTGACGTAAAAATATAATAATAACAGCAAATAAATTCAAAGAAGTTCTGCTTGTGATTTCAGTGCAGAAATTTCCTATCCAGAGTAGGAAAATTGTTCTTTTATACAGCTACATTACAATTCTTAACTTGAAGTGCAGGCACATGATAAAGTTACATATTCATATTGTATTTTACCCAGACTTTATAAACTTGATTTGCCATTTTCTTAAATGGAGTTTATGGCAGCTGTAGTAACTAAAGGGCTTACAGATTTTTCTGCAGAGGAATGTGCCCATTTTTTCTCAGTTTATGAACACTAATTTAAAAAGCCAGAGTCTGTGACTATTGATTCTATAACTGATAGTTTGCATAAAGGGCTTAAAATGTAGTGATCAGTTGAGTGCTGACTCTCTAGAGAGGCTTTAGCTGTTCAGCATTAGTCTAAGAAGTTTGACATAAGTAGATTGTAACTATTGCTCAATAAAGAAAGCTGAATTAATCAAGGTTATTGTAACCTTGTTTATTAAAAAACCCCAAAACACAACAACCAAAACCGCATGCATTTATTACAGTAGATGGTGTACAGTAGATGTAGTAAAATTAGATTTTAGTCCTAAGAAGTGTTTATTTATAGTAGTACTATTACTATGGTATATTAAATTTATTGAAGCAAGTAGACGAAGGTGATTTGTACAAATCAGTAAGTATTACATGACATTCTTCTATCCTTAACCAGTACAATAAGGAAAAGCTGGAGAATAAGAAAAGTGCTGTGTAATATCTTTGGATAATATAGCAGCTTGTTCCTTTCTGGTCTTTCCATACGACTACCACAATTTCAGCAGCAAAAAAAGATTTTGGCAAAAATGAAAACAAATTTACGTCTCAATTTGTGTTGAAGGGAGCTTGCATTCTAGAATAATTTAAGCGTGATGCTAGAAATGAAGCTAGCAAAAGTAACTGAGCCTTCCTAATCTTAATATAATTATCTACAAGTGAAATTAAGAGAAAACAGTTATGCTGAGTGTTCAAGGCAGGCAGTCAATATGGAAATAGTCAACCAAGGACAACCTGGTTCCTAAAGCTATCATGAAGTTTTAGGAGTTTAATTCCATAAGGGAATGAAATTAGCACTAAAATTTATAGTAACATGGTAACTTTTACAGTCAACTTCTTACACTGTCAGATGCTCCCCTTTGGGCTCTCTATCTAAAAAACTGTATCCTTAAAGGGGTATAAAAATTACTCTACTATCACTAGTTTTAACCTTGTCCTTGTCACATCTTCACATTTTAGGCTAGAATGAAAATCTTATTTTTTTTAAAAATTTAAGCACGCATGAAAATTTTACTCACAAGGGATAGCAACGTTTCGATTAGTTGCAGTTAACTTACCTTCATACTTACCTACATATCTGTCACAGCACGGTCAATAAGGGATTAGGCAAAACCATGGGCAGCAGATCTTTAAGCAGATACTAAAAGGGATGGACAGGGGTACAGCTTCTAATGTCACTAACACAAAGTGTGACCGCTGGAGGATTGTCTGGGGCCTGGACAGCAGAAGATGGTCGAAGTTCACTTGCTCCTTCTAAGCGGCACGTCCAGCTGTCCCTATAAGGCAGAACGTGGACCTGGACGCGCTTCTGGTCTCACTGAGTAGGGCATTTCTCATGTGCTTGTGCAGGCTGTCAAGGACATCTGGACAATTAACAGTGCTCACAGCTCACTGAGATTAATCACGTCTCCCAGGAGCCACTTCGTCAATATGCCTGCAGAAATGGCCCCTCTTCAGAAGAGTTTCTGCATAAGCAAAAGTCTTTAAAAAATTTTTCCTCTTCTTTGAACACAAGCTTTAAAGTGCTCAGACTTTGCAGCTGTGATTTATTTTTCATTTGCCATAACTAATATTACTACTGTTCCTAGTAATTTTATTTGGCCTTTTCCCACTGCAATTTTCAAACGGTATTTGATAATCCAGAGAACTTCCATGTACTACTTCATAAAAATACTCAAAGCTCTTCTCCAAACACATACTCATCACAGTGAAGGCATGGAATACAACTGCCTCTGTCATTTACTGTACAGAAAGCAGCGCTGTAATTCTCTGGCACTGCATCATCTGTTCAACCTGGGTTACTCACCCTTTTGCATTATCAAGATTGTATTTTTTCTCCCTGAGAAATAGCAGTTATAATAGACTATTTTGAAAATGACAGCTTAAGTGGCTCCATGGTTGCTTAATATCTATTCAGAAGTCTTGTCTCCCTGCATATTTTTATTGCTTTCTTTAAAAAGCAGCTTGTGAGAAAGGTAATACATTATTAATGCTACATGTCATAAAATAAAATAAATACTCACTTTTTGAAGAATCTGATCCACTAATCAAGAGTAAATGAATGCATCTGAATTATTCAAAGAACCTCAAATAGTGCAACTTGTACTCAAATTGAATATTGTGAATAGAACATTCACAATGTAAAAAAAAAAAATCACTAGTCATATTAATGACTCCATTTTCCTAACAGGAAATGGGATTTTTAAATTTTATTTTATTTTTAATTAGTGTAAATATTTTACCCACCCAAGGTCAAAAAAGGTCCAGGGGAGGTTTCTGCACTTTTTTACTTGTAACCAGCCTTTTAAAGTAACGTGTATGTTCATAAGAGCAGTTGTTAAGGCAGGTGTCCCATGCTTCCAATGAAGCAGGTAAAACTATTTCTGCACACCAGAATTATGTCTCAGTTAATGGTGAGCTGCAGGTAGGCGGTCATTAACCAGCTGTGCAAAGAACATGGGAAAAATGCTACCATTTGTTGTTGAGAAAGTGAGCATTGCTGAGTCGACGGCATTTTGAACCAGTGAGTGGCAGCATCAAGGGCAGGACAGGCATGAGGAGATTTGAGGCATTTAATTAAAACCAGCTCCTGCAGTCAGAGTTTGTTTCCTCCCTATTACAATCCATTGATGTCCATGAACTTTCTGGCACTGCTTCAGGAATTTTTCACTACAGCACCCTGTTTTTCACAGTGTGGTCTTTGTACCATACCCCCCAAAGATATTTGCATTCTCAAGTAAGAGTTTTCTTTGGAAAAAATCCAAAAGAACTGTGCCACATTTCTAAATGTGTCTGCAAACTCTTGTTCTTAAGCGTCCTAAGCCCTGTGCAACAGCACATCACGTTCAGATTGCTGGTTTATTTAGATGTTTCTATTGAATAGATTCTTCTGGATTCAAACGGACCTGCCCAGGAACTATTAGGGATGCCAAACTGGTGCAAGTAATCACAGGCACCAGAAAGCAGTAAAGCAACTAACTGCATAGGAGAATGGAGTTCCTGATTCTATTCCTTGCTGTTTCTGTGATCCAGTCTTAATTCCTGAGATAATCAATCCTTCCTTCTTGTCTTCAGTTTGCCCACTCAACACATGCACAGTTCCCTAATATTTCCTAATCAATGAAATTTTCTCAAGGGGGAGACAAGGCAGGAGGGGAGGAAGAAGTCTTCAGGAAGACATACATATTATCTCTCAGCATCTGAAAAGTACTAGCATGTTGCTTCAGACATACTCACGGTGACTGGCTTCATGTCATTGAGGCTGATAAGTTAAAGAGCTGCCAGAATAGTTTTGAACAGCCTTTGTGGTATGAGAATTTTATGTAAGCCTGAAAGCCAATGCTGAAGGAACAGATTTTAGACATTGTAATATGAATTTAACCTGTGTGCTGCAATATAGGTCATACAGCTATTTTTAAACTAAATCAACAACCTGGAAGTAGTACACTTCTGAACAGGATTTGAAATTGCAGCTTTCCAAATGGAAATCTGAGATTTGGCAGACATACCTTAACCATGATCCTACTACCAGAAATACAAATTAATGCTTCAATCAAGTAGCAAGTTTGAGACCTCAGACCTGATCCAATTCCTATTGAAATCAATAGTTTGTTTCCACTGAATTCAGTGGCCATCTGTTCAAACCAAATGTGCTTTGTATTTTGTGACAAAAAAAGTAAAGAGCAAGAGAATTTTTTCATCTCAGATAGTGTATTCCCTAGAGGAAAGCCACAAGCTGGAGCTATGGGATTTACGAACCCCTTTTGTTTAGTCCTGAAGGAACAAAATGTCTCCAAATGCCTATATTCCCATTAGCTTTATGTGCTGTGTCTCTGGAATAAAGATATTTTATCTGGTTGTGTTTCAAAAATATTGAAAAATCTGCAATAACGTTGAAGAAAAGCAACTTCTGCCCGGAGAATATGCAAATTTCCTTCCAACCTAACATGAATCTGGAAACATGAAATGAAGTACACATTGAGCTCTTTCTAGATGATTTAACTGAAATGTAAGAAAGAGTCACTTAAGTACTGATCTATTTTTCTAATCAACTTTGAGCATGTTTACATGCATACATAGATTTCATTAAAAATTATTTTCAGTGAATGGTAAGTGATATACTATATATCTATACATACACACAAGTACTTTTTCATTATAGTGTGAGCAGGTCAAAGCAAAGCCAGAATGTATTTGTCACATCTTATATTCAATCTCATCTGTTTTTCCATCTACATGTATTCACCATAAATCTAGTAAAACATGCTGAAATGCACTGGAAGGGCAACCTCCGTAATGTCAGTAGATTTATGTGTTAGCAAGACTAGATTTTAACAGCAGCATTACTTTCCATTTCAAACCTGTGATAAAACTTCTGCTGCGGTTTTGAGAGACTTATCTGACAAAACATTTCCTTGTTTCAAATGTGGCGGGAAGATGAATGATTGAGTTTGTAGAATGCTACAGATAAAAGGTTAGAAACATTCTTTATCCAGATTTTTTTTTTAATACTTCTTGGAGTAAAATATCATAGAATCACAAAGTGGTTTGGGTTGGAAGGGACCTCAAAGCCCATCTAGTTCCAACGCCCCCACCATGGGCAGGGACACCCTCCACTAGACCAGGGTGCCCAAAGCCCCATCCAACCTGGCCTTGAGCACTTCCAGGGATGGGGCATCCACAGCTTCTCTGGGCAACCTGTGCCAGTGCCTCTCCACCCTCAGAATAAAGAATTTCTTCTTTATATCTAATCTAAATCTCCCCTCCTTCATCTTAAGGCCATCCCCCCCTTGTCCTGTCACTCCATGCCCTTGTAAACAGTCCCTCTCCAGCTTTCTTGTAGGCCTTTGTAGGTACTGGAAGGCTGCTATATAAATCACCCCATTTATATCTCGAGTCCTTATCCATATGCTTTGCTGGGGGCTGGAATTTCCAGGAGCAGAGATAGCAGAACCAAAACCCAGCAAAGTCAACCAAAAGATTTTCATCAGCTCTTGTTGGACCTTGAATCATGTATTAAATGAATAAGGCTTCTTTTATGGCAGTGGAAAATATGTCCTTTTTATTATTTTTATTTCAGAAACCTGATATATCTCTCACTACCTGTCAAAAAGATAACGAATTTAGTATTAGTAAAAGCTTTTTTATACTAATACTTACTTTGAAGATTAGTCTTCTTTCTTCCTACCTTCAGTATTTTGAGTATGTTTGTTGCCCTGCTGTTAGTATCCTACACACCAACTTTTTCCTTTCAGAATATTCAAGCCTTATGTGAACATTAAAATAAAGAATTTCTTTATTTGCACTGCATTTTTGTAAAAGAACACATGTATGCAAATAATTACAAGCATACTAAGTGTTTTAAAGTGGTCTGTTATCTTGGCATCCTCTGATCTTGAGGTAGGTATTTGGCAAATGTTGGGGTAATCCAGGTATAGGCTGAAATCTGGAGCTATACTGAAGGAGCTCTGTCTGGATGAAGGAATAGCTGCCTGGCAGAGGACCGCTTTCCAGGATGAGTTTGGTGTATCCTGATTACGTAAAAGTTTTGGGAGGGATTCAAAACCTAATAGATTTAATTTGTAAAAAAATGGTTTCTTTTTAAGTATGATATAGGGAACACAAAGCATTGACAATGTTGGGGAAAAATATCTCAGTTTCCTGTCTTATCAGTCAATCATAAAGTATAATTGGCCCAGGTGCACAACATGGCATGAATCATTAGGATGACATTATCCTGTCTTCATTCATTTCTTTTCTGCTATATCTCACAGGTCTGAGATGGGCAGCTATTTTTAATCCTGAAAGCTCTCATATGCCAGGTCCCACAAGAACTAATGCTGTCCTCTATCTTATTCAACATCTGTCAGATCAGCAGTGGGTAACATGAGATGTTCCAGACTCAAAAGCCAATGACACCTGACGATACAGCTCATCTATCAGGAACAAACACAGCACCGTCCAGGTCCCTGAGTGACTGGAGTGTACGCACAGATAAGAAGCAGTTGTCTTAGGACTTTCAGAAAAGCTAATACTCAAACCTTTCCTCATGAGCAGAGTTAGCTGCAGCACAGGTTTGTCTAGCTAAACCTGAATCTCTTCAAGGCCTACATCTACCCTGCAGTCACAGTGTCATTGGCTCCTGTCACTCTGTAATGACATGTGTAAAGTGGCAATAAACCCAGAAGTGGAGTGATTGGAAGTATATTAGAAAATGATGAGTGGTGTCTGACAGGTGAAGAGGAATTAATTGCCCATCAAAGAACTAGAATACAACTAGCAAGAGTTCAAAGAACACAAAAAGAGGTGGCTCTTCAGGCGGTTGCAGTTCATGTCTGGCATTCCTGGTCACAGGATGCTGTCACTGCCTAGAGTTCAAGAGGAGACATAGCAAATCCTCAGAGAAATCCTCTGTGCTATTTATTAAATGTATAGCAACTATGTCAGCTTAGGAAATGCTGAAGCTACAAATGGTTGGATCCTGAAAGAGCAGGAGGAGGAAGTACTGTACCTGCTTTAGCATTTTCTTATTGTCTCATAAAGATGTACCTCCACTGGGCTGGTCAGACTTTTGGCTTGAATCCACCACAACCTCTCTTATGTTCCCTATTCACAGCCATCCAGTTAGGTTATTGAGCTCAGGTATGGACTGCCCATTAAGATGACATTTCATCTATGCATGCACATTGGTATAAAGCAGAGAACAATTTATAAGTTGGTTAGAATGGACATTTGGAGGCCATCTGGTCCATCCCACAGTCTAAGAGCTAAGGTTAGGTCAGGTTGCTTGGGGCTTGCCTTGCTCAGCCCCTTGTTGCACCACCTGATCACCATCCCTGTGAATTATTTTTCAGCTTTATCTAATTAGAACTTGTTCATTCACTTGTTTGCTTCTGTATACACACTGCATTTTCTTATTTTGAGTGCCAGACTGAGGCTGTCAGGTGCTCCTGGGAGCTTCTAGAAGCTTCTGTAGCCCACAGCGTCTGTTGGCTTTGATTGGCAGGTTTGTGGTTGTTAACCAACTCCTGATTGGCTGGTTCTTAAATAAAAGAGGCCTGCAGGGTGGTTGGTATCTGGTTGGGCTGCTGGTGCTTCTGGTGGGGTGTGTTCCTGGTGGGTGAGTGGGTGCCTGAGAGGGCTGTCTGGTGGGTTGGGGCTGGAAACTGGGAAGGTCTGGGGTGGTCTGCAGAGGTGGTTCCCAGTGCCAGCAGCTGCTGTCCTGTGTGAGGTGGCAGGCACGGCCTGGGGGCTGTCCCAGGGCACTTGAGCAGAGCTTCCTTCAGCTGAGTTCTGGCCAGTTCAGTTGAATGTTCTGGCCAAATGCATAAGAGTGCAAATGCATTTTCCAGGCTTGAAGTTTACTTATACTGACATTGTAGATGTGGAACTTTGGAGGAGTTCTTTTTCCAATTCTGACTTTGTTCTGTTCCTTACAAGTTGGGCTAAGCTGTGCTTCTGTTATAAGGGTTCAAGTTTATATAAAGAGAAGGAACATCCTGAAGGAGTAACAATGCTGGCCACAGACTGTTCTTTGGACATCACGGCCTTTTTTCTGTTCTCAGGGGAGTCAGAGAAATCAGTTTGTTCAGCGTTAGGAAGAGAAAACAAAGGGGTGGCCTTACAGCTGTCTACAGCTACCTGATGTGAAAATGTGGAGGAGGCAGAGCTGGACTCTTTGGAGATGCGCAGGGGACAAGCTGAGACACAAGGGACAGTCCTGTGAGATAAAAGAGGTTTTTTCCACCATATGAGTGGTCAGACCCTGGAACGGAGGGTTATGGGAGTTGTGTAATCTCTGTCCTTTAAGACACTCAAAACTCAGCTGAGCGACTCTGAGCAGCCTGATCTGCTTAGCCCTGCTGTGAGCTAGATGATTGAACTAGATGAGCTCCAGAGGTCCCTTCCAACCTAAATTATTCTATGAGTCTATGAATCCTATTGGTAAGCCTTTAATACATCTCTTCATTACTACACATGCACTAGATTTGAATAAAAGTATTAACAGAAATAGTCTATGTGAAATTTGAATATCCTACTTAGCATTTCCTTATTTCTTCTGGCATGTTTTTCCTGATCATGGCTGCCCTTACTGAAGAGGGAAGCTTGAAATACTTTTTTGTAAGAATTTATACCTTGAAAGGAAACTTTTGAAATTCTAAGTTTTACAATGGCATTTTTATAATTTACTTGTTGGTACTTTCAGTGTTCAAGGTTCAGTATTCACATTGCAAATAGAAGAGATTAACGAGGGCGATTGTTTTGGTGTTTAAGGTCAGAAAGAGTGAAAGAATAATTTGTAGAAGTACTAAAAGCATGACCCAAAATGGTTAAGAATTTTCCCCAAGATGAATTTCATACAATGCAAGAAAAAAATCCGGAAATAGTGTAAATGGTAGTCTCACAGAAGCAGCTACCCACTCACCATGCAGGAGTTGCTAAAAACATAGGGTGGTTTTACTGATTTGTTAATATTCTTCTCCAGGGCTTCTGCAAAGGGATTGTTACCAAAAGAAAACAGAGATGACTGTTATGATACGGCTTTTTCATTAGTCCTTGCGATCAGGCTGTACAACATACAGAAATTCTCTCTTCACCTTGTGCTAGTCCCCAAAATATATCTCTACATAACAGCAAAAGAGCACCGATACCTCTTGTAAAAGGATACGGAATTTTATGACACAGTAGTCAAAAAAGTGATAACATCTCTGGTAACGTAGGGTGGCCATTTCATTTATTTCTAAACCTTCATGTGTTGGTGTCAGGTCTAAGGCTCTATTTAGGATTCCCATTACAGATTAGTCCCAAAGGCAGCATGGATAGGTAGGGACAGGTGCCTTCAGGCATGTGCCCTGCCAGCCTGATTCCCAGCCTTCCAGGGTGGGTAATTAGATAACTGAGATGCACTGGATTTCTCTCCAGCAGCAACCAGAAGGTTGTGTACCATCAATCTGAAAAGCTATCAGTATGTCCTTGGGTGTATATCCCTGGAGATAAGCGTTTCTAGGTCCCCTTGATGGACAAAGTCATTCCAGGACCATCTCATGAGCTCTATTTTGCTGCAACACTGATTGTTCCGAATTGTGTCAGAAGTTCATATAGCCCAAGATTCCACCTCCCAGAGGTGGAATGCTAGAAGAAGAGAAATCTAGATTCCTGTAACAGCTGAGTTTGACACCTAATATTTTCCCTGGTTTTGACTATTTTTGGTTGACTACTTACTAAACCAGATGTAGTTTCTGTGTAGCCAATAATGCATAATTAATGCAGGATTTGTCTTCCATGAGCTCATCTAGACTCTTACTGAACCCAGGTACACTTCTGGCATCAGTGATGCTCTTTGGCAAGGAGTTCCACATCCTAATGACATGTTGGGTTAATGGTGAGCTAATGTAGGTTGGAACCTGCATCCTGGTAGTTCATGCATCTTTATATTGTTCTTATGCATGAAGGGCTGGTCGTCAACACACTGATCCAGAGCTGCCACCTCCATGCCACTGTTACAGGTATCTGTTGTATCTGAAGTATACAGAGGAGTCATTGTGTACTTATTTTTCATAAGGAAGCCTTTTATCAAGCATTGATCATGCTTGTAGCCCCCTTCTGAACCTTTTCAAAGTCTAGTATATTCTTTTGAGGTGAAAGGATCAGAACTGGATGCAAGATACCAATGAATCATGAATTCTTTATCTTGTTTCCTTATACAACGATTAAAATTTATTTTGCCTTTGAGGCTGCTGCTGAGCTGGTATTCTCATGGAAGGATTTATAATTACTCCCAATGTCTTGGTCCAGAATGATAACAGTCACCTCAGACCCTGTTTTATATATGAAATCAGGATTGCTCTGCTTGCCCAACATACATTGCTTCATGTTTTTCTTCATTGAGTTTTGTCTGGTTTTAGTGCCAAGCTGCTCTAACTTAAAATCTTTCTGCAGTTCTCTACAGCTGCTATTTGTCCTTACTCCTTTGAATGACTTCATATTGTTGAACTTCTATCACCTAACTACCTAACTGCTCGATCCCTTTTCCATCTTGTGAATGTTGAACAGTCACAGTACACATCCCTGCAGAATGCCATTAGTGACCTCCCTTCTTCATGAGGGCAGATCATTTATTCCTACATTTTGTTTCCTATCTTTTAAGCCATCATTTATCCATGACATTCCCTCTTATGCTATAGCTTCTTAGTTTCTTTCAAAACCTTGATGGAGAAATTTGTTGAAAGCCTTTTAGAAATACACGCAGACTTTTATCAGCTGGATCGCTTTAACTGCACAGATGTGACCTTTTTGGAGAATTCTTTCAGGTTTGTGAGGGGCAATTTCCTCTAGCAGAAGGCAGGTTGACTCAAAGTTTGTTATTTTTGTCAAGATGTCCATTAATTTTTCCCTTACAGTTTCTGTAGATGTGCGATTTCCAGACATGTTATTTCCCACATCTCTGGCATCCTTCTAAAATTTGGTACCATATTCTTCCCTCCCTAATGCTCAGATGCCAAGGTGATTTTGAGTGAATGGTTATTCACTGCTGTAAGTAATTTGGCTATTTGACTTCCCTTAGAAGCCTTAGATGAATACCATTTAGTCCTTGTGATTTGATATTGTTCAGCATGTAAAAATGTCCTGGAATCTCTTCTATTGTCACTTCAGTTTCAGACAGATCCTTTGAGTCCTCCACAGAGGAGGATTCTGGAGTAAGAATCTCCTCACTTTTTGCCGTGGGGAACATATGAAAAGAATTTGGCTTCTTTGAAATAGTGTTGGCTTCTCTGAATGCTGCTTTTGGAGTTATATGTGGTGACCTGATAGACTTTTCTGCTGTTGATACATATGAAAAAAGATTGTTAGCTTTGATTCCTTTTGCTTGTTGTTTCTTGAATTCTTCTTTGGTTGACTTACTGTGTTTGTATGTTTAATGTACCAAAGTTTATTATCACTTCTTTAATGGGATGCCTTATTGTGTCCAAAAGGCTGTAGGGAGTGCTAAAACATTTTTAGGAACTTTAAGGAAATGGAAACATGTTTGAACACAGTAAAATGTTTATTTCCTCTCCTCTATTTAAATTGATTCCTTTTAAAGGTCATTTTTTTCAAAATTCCTTTTTTTATAATGTCAGGCACATAAATGTGTATGTACCTTTCCTTGCTGAATAAGAAAGGATTTAATGAGGAGCTTAAATATTCTGCTGAATTGGGACTTGATAACTCTAACTTCCTAACAGTCTAAGTGATACTTAATTACCAAATATGAAGAATAAAATTTACCCCCAAACACCTTGAAGATTCTAGTTAAAGCTAGTCAGAGATCAAAGCTCAATTTAACAACTTTCATTGCTTTTTGGTCCTTTTTCTTTAAGTAATTCTTAGACATGCTTTCTTTTTCATTATGATGTAGCATACATTACAACATAAAATTACCATGAAACCTGTTTTCCTTCCTTTTCTAGTGAGTTATGAATCGAGGGTTTTTGAAGTAGTTATGTGCTTCTATTCATTATTGTTCATTAATTAAAACACCACTATTCAGATGGAAATTTATCAGGTAAACTGAAATTCTCTCTTGTTTCCATTTTGGATGACTAGTTTTAAATTTGCAGTAGCTTGTCTAGATCTCAGGTCTTTCTTTTAAATTAGTTTCCCTAGGGTTCTGAAGCTTTATCAGATAGTGGAATAGTAAACAGTTGTTCAGACTTCAAGCCCTAATGTTTCTGATTAAAGCCACGAAAGATTTGCTTTCCTATTACAAGTTTCAATTGAGGCAAAAATGCCAATTCAGGATTTTCTTCACAATGAAATTCTTCTTTGCAGAAAGAAAAAAAACCAAAACCCTATATTTATTCAGCTTCCTTGCTTCTTTAAAGATTAAATGAACTTGGGATATAAACTGCTTGCTTTACAGCTGTTTTCTGGTTACCATAATTTACCAAGGCTTTCTAACGTATGGTCGGCATCTCCAGTCAGACTATCTCCAAAATAGCTCTTCAGGCATACAGTGTTACATTATTTTGGTTAACAGTAACCTCTGCATCTCAGACTCTCCTACCTAGACAGAAATAATAGTTTAATGCTTACAGATTTGATAGCATGACTCTAGCATGCTAGCTACAGCACAAGTCTGGGCAAATGTAGCTAGAAATGCCCTCTTGATAACAAGAGGTATCCTTAAGGTAGAAATACGTGTATGAATGATAGAGACATATGTATGACCTTTGATTCTACATCACTGAACTAAAAGCCATGCAATATGCTGGTACAGGCCCTCAAAAAAAAAGGAATTTAGCATCACCCTGAAGAGTTCAAATTCTGTTCTGCTTTGTAGAAATTCTTTACACTGTTAACTTCTTATTTCTCTCAAGGGCAAAGAGATTTAAAAAGGCCTCCCAAGGCCTGATCTCACATTCATAGTCTAGGCTGGCACTGTGGTTTGGGTTACTTGTATAATTTAAAAAAAGACGCAACCAACCTTAGGAGATACCTGGCTATTGTTGACTGCTTTAAATCCTGGAGAGGCTGGAGAAGCCTACTGTTGTCAAGAGCAGTAGCTGATATCAAAAGTATATATAGTGATGGTTAATGTTTTTTTGATGCTGGCAATGGCTTTGGGATTATTATGAACGTATGAAGACTACATAATAGTAGTAGTAACAGCATGTCACAGAAGTTTCCAGATCAACAGCAGATTGAGTGAAGTGTCTAGTTTCACTACACATGTATTAAAAATGAGAATAATCAATGATTAGGACCAATGATTAAGCCAGGGTTTGGGAAGAGAGACTCTGAAGTAAGATTACAGGTGGACTAAGTAATGCTAAAACTCTACAGAGTGCAGGTGGTTAGTTTTGGTGTAAGCCCTTTGTTAAGTCTGGGCTTGGAAAAAGAAAGCTGTACACTCAGTTTATTGTTGAGGTCCTAATGTTTAGAGTGAGGGTTGGAGATGGCAAAAACTTGCTTGATGGATGTACAGTTTATACAATAAGGTGAAGGATTTGGTAGTACATATCACAGGTAGACCTGATGGGTGGGGTATGTTGGTGGAGTCTACGTGCTCTGAGTTTGTGCCACTGTAAGGGTTGATCGTTGTTTTATTACAGCTTTTTTGTCACTAAGATGATCTAAAGGCTGTGTTAGGTTTGATTGCTGCACTTAAACTGAAATTAAATGTTGACCATTAACTACATCCAAATGATAAGCTAAACCCAAGGTCAGGTGATTAATTATTGAGAAAAATGTCATTTATTAATAGGGTCAGTTCTTGATATCTTCATGGCTTATTTGTGCAAAATCTGATATGTGGTTGTTTCTTAATTTTAGTCATAGTCCTAATGCCTCTTCCATTAAGAGGTAGACAGGCTTCATTTCATAGATAGATCTTCCAGGCTCTGGAGGACCAGAGTTGGCTTCAACTTAGTAGGAATCATTCAACATTCTTGAACTTTTCTAAATGTCACTTTGTCTTTGTATTTTGTGTATGTACAAACATATATGTGCCAATCTCTTTCTTCCAAATAAATAATTGCAGTTAGTAGCTTATCAAATGTAATATCCTTGAGCCTGTCAATTTTCAGCATCATCCCATTGCCAGTTCATTTCCCTCATCCCAGACTGTGTTCATTTCCCATACAACGCTGATCAAAACAGTTGGAGAGTTTGGCCTGCAGACTAGGCTTTGGCAACCTTGTTTAAGTGCTACATTTGATTTTCTTTTCCAAATTAGAGGTTATGTGTTGTCATCGTCTCCTGACTCCTGCTGAGTTTCCTTCTCAAGAAGCAAGATGCTACTGATTTCTTCCTTAGTGCAGGGATAGATAGTGCCAATAACACCCCCCCGATGGGTTTGGAATAGGGTGGAAGCCAAAAACTAGGAGGAGCTGCCTCTCACAAATTTGTTCAGTGCCATGGCTCTTGGCTCCCTGTTCTGTGGGAGTTTTACTATGGGCTGCTGACTAGAGATGAATAGGCTGTCTCCCACACCATAAATTATAACCTGTCCTCTGAGCAGTGGTCAGTTGAGTGCTTTGTTTTAAAAGCATTTCACTGTGTTTAATTCCTTTTCATCTTAAATTCAGACTGCCTTCACTCTACCTGCTGCTTTTTTGAGTTGCTTTCTCACTCCAGAGACTGGGTCATTTGAGATGCAGGCAAAGATAAAAAAGGGCAAATTTCTTAATTTGCCTTTTAAAGAAAAAAGTCAGATTTGTGAATTTGAGTTTGTTTGCACCTACCAGTATTGGTGTTCCGTTAAGTGTTTTCCATCAAATAGAAGGCATTACTTAATGTCTCCAAGCTTTAGTATTTCTAGTAGGTGGTTAGTAACTCTCATTTGTAGAGATATTCTGTACATAGTGAATAAGAAAATCTAAGGAAATAAAATTAATGAGAGAAAAAATTGGTAAGAAATCAATGACAAGTCAATGACAGCTGAATGCAATTCATATACATGTGACTGGTACTAAGAGCCATCTGTGAAAGCCTCAACTAGAGAATTAATCTGAACTTCCTGAACTCTTAGCTTTTATTTCTGCTCTTTCTTTATATGTATTTTATTCCTGTCAGGAAAGCCTTTACTCTTCCAACAGTTTTACGGAAGATGTTAAGAACTGCAGTAAACTAGCAGACGTGTACAGTAACTTCCCTTCAGTCTTTTAAAAAAAAAAAAGATGGTGCCATCTGGAGTCCTGGGAAGATTAAACAATTTGATTTTAAAAATGTGTTTGACTGCATGTTTAAAGGTGTTTTCTTATACATACTGTGTTATCATAATATTATAAATCCTACATTATCAAACAGCAGACAGAGTAGTTCAGCAAAGCTTTAATTTATTGATCACTGTAAGATATGGGGGTAGAGTTCTATAAATGTGTTTTGGAATACATGAGCGTTGTTCTGCACAACTCATGCAGTTGAGTGCGTTACGTTACAGTGTCTTCAGTGACTTGAGTCTGGTATTTCACCATGACAGCAATTGCAGTCATCTTCTCTAACGTGATTCTCCAGCTCTGCTGTGCCGCTTCCTTATGAACAAAACAATTGTCTATAAGATATTAAATAAGCATAGCATGAGGAATGCTGAAATGAGGAAATTTAGTGATATAGCTGTAGTGATATAACTCTCAGTATAAACACATTGTTTCAGGATTTACAACAGTGTTTAGAGTATTATTTGTTTCCTTGGAAGTGATGCAATTTTAGCAAACCCACTAAATTCCAAAGATAGACCTGTACTAACAGAGAGTGGTAAATCATATTTGTTTGAGCATACAATACATTTTTCTGGGTAGACATTCTTTAATCATATTTTGGAATTTCTACTGATTTTTCTTGTTAGCAGTGGCCAAAACATGATTGAATGTAACATGGAGCTTATGCAACAGTGCCCTGAAATAGCACTTAGACATATCAGTTCAGCTCTGAGACACACACAAAATCTGAGTACAAATTTCCAGCAGCATCAAAATAACTAAAAAAACTTTCCCCTCTCAGGAAGCTAACAGAAGATCATCAGTCAGGGAACCACTTTCTCCACCTTCAGGATACTACCTCATGTTATACCTCTCCTTCACAGGGATATCTTGGAGTAGTTTAGTGGTACAGAGTGTGAATTTGAAATACTTTCTCTTACCTGGAAGAAGTAACATATCTGCAATTTTTTTTACATAAACCTGTTTAATTACAGCCCTGTGGTTAAATATCTACACATAAACCTGTGTAAGTACTTGCAGAAATCTTAATGTGTACAAAATCCATCTGCAAGTCTGTATTTATATATATATACACACATATATAAAGATTACTTGTGAGGGCAGTTTGAAGCATTTTAGTCTAAATATTCTGTATTTTCATAATATTTTTTATTATAAAACCTGATTTCTGCCACACCCTGTAGCTCTCCTACTCAAGAAAACTACTGATGTCTTTTAATTAAAAGTCTACAGGACTAATATGTCATTAACTTGGTTAAAAAAGGGATATACTCTCTGTACTACTAGAAATAAACCAAGAAATAGTCTGAATTTGAAGCTAAAAAATACTGATAAGTTGATAGGAATTTTAGGAAAGCTCTTAGAGGTGTCTTGTGTTCCAATTTTCTACCTTTTAAAGGTCTTGCATTAAGTTAGAGATTATTTTATAATCCATTGTGTGTGGTGCCTATTAAAATAAATGTGACTATTTTTCTTCCATTTAAAATTTGGAAATAAATATTTCAAATTTATCTGTAAATGAAGTAGGGCAAGATATGGCAATACTCCTGTGAGGTTAATTTTCACTTGAATGTCATGAAATATTACATTGACCTTCTGCATTAGTTCTGCCATGTACTGAGTTCTACTCAGTTACCAGGCCAAATCGCACAAGTAGTGCGGCCAACTCATCGGCAAGAGAATGAGATCAACCGAAGAGAAGTGTTTGCCTATTTGGTCATAACGATTTCTCAGTCTGCTTTGTGCATCTTTACCCTGGGAGAGCAGCCCTGTATTGTTTAGCAGTGGCTTGTTTCTGCAGTCCAAGGATAAATGGTAAAGCAGCAATGAAGACAAGGAGCAGTTTGATTACCTCATTGGTACACTGTGCCATGTGTTGTCTAAGAAAGCCATGAAAGCCTGAGAACTTGCAGAAGGCTATAATTTGTATTTATCATTCATATTTTATGGATAACAACTTTGATTTTCAGTTGTGAAAGCAACGGCAAGTGATAGCTGGTAAGCTGTCAAAATCACTGAAGTGTTTAGTCTTCGGCATAGTCACTGGAATAACACTGCTATCTGTGGAATTCAAACCCATAAAATATAGCTAAAGTCAGGTCCCTTGGTTATCTATTTAAAATGGTTGAATTCTTTGAAGACAAATGTGAAAGTGAAAAAGAAAAGGATATCTGAAGACTGGAAATAAAGCATTGGAAAATAATTTGTATTTAACTCAGATGTTCTAGCATTAAATGCCAAAAAAATAGAAAAACAGTGACATAATGATCAAGAAATGTGTCTAAAAGAGCTTGAAAAGTCACTAGGACCATCCCTTTCCTGTAAGCTGTTACAATCTTTCTAGGCAGCATGTTCCAAAATTTACCTGTCTCAATTGTTACAAAGCTTTTTGTAATGTCTGACTTGAGTCTGTCTTGCTGCAATATTAAGTGATCTGCTGCTGTTTATTGTGCTCTTGTGAATGTTCAAAGCATGACCTTCCTCTTTGCAATAGTCTTTTATACCACCTGCACTGCTATGACTTCTGCTCAACTCAATCTTTCAGCCTATCTTCTTAGATAAGGAATGAGTACTCAGACTCACAGGGGTAGAGACTTGTTATCTCCTTCCTACTAAGTAATATTCATATCCTTAACACTTAAGGCACTTCTAGCTGAACTATACAGGCTCCCACAGACTAGCTGTTATAACAGAATTCTTGATGAGTTGAGAATTATGTTCCCTAATCTAATAAAATTGCTTCATTCTGCATGAAAACTCACAATTTTTTTCTTCATGGAATAATGCTGAGTAGTCCTGTGACTTTGTAACAGAATAATCTAGTCCCAAATTAGGCTGTGCATAATCCAGGCACATTGTAATATCTCTTAACAGAATATAGGAGGTGTAATAACTTCAATATATCCCAGAGTAAATCCTCAAAGTTCAGTATTCTAGTGCTCTGGATAAAACACTTCTGGGGGGGGTGGGGGGGAAGCCTGGTGGAAAATTATAGAGTAGGGATGGTCTTTGGAAACAATTAGCTACACAGTGGGCATAAATGAAAACATGGTTAGGACATATAAATTGTTGTTAGTGAACAGTAGTTGGGTAAATAGTATGGAAAAGGACAACAAGCCTTTAAGCATTACAGAAAATTGTTTCTTTCATAGCACAATGATGGTGCCAATAATCTCATCTAGTTTGAGCTTCACTGAACTCTGAAGTCTGTAAGACACCAAAACAATTTAGGAGCCGGCTTCAGAGTCCGTGTGGCATGACAAGCTGTATGCCTAAAAAGATTTGACTATCCCAGGAATACCAAAAGTACCCAAGCTTTGAGAAGCACAAAGAATGATAATGTTGCCTTATATTCCTCTCAGATGATTCATTGACCACCCTGCTATAGCAATGTATTTTGCTGTTCCTTTATTTTACTGTATTATCAGATATTAACAAGGTTTAGCCTATGAATTTTGCAGCTGGTGACAAATGTGCTCTGCTGCAAATAGAATTTTATTTCTGCAGGAAAGTGGATATTCAGTTGTATTTTATGCAAGAAAAACTTAGGGAAAGATGGGCAAGACTTCTTAAGAGTGAGAAAGTAAATAATTGTACTGAATGAATGTCTTACACCCTGCTCTGTCAGTTGGCTGATTTTGATTTAACTGTTAGCCTACGCATAGGAGTCTTTAGCTTGGGAAGATGAATAGAGAAGAAAGCCCACTTAGCACCCAGAAGGTGGAAAGAAACAGTGAGAAAATGCATTCTGAACTATGTCTTCAGCAAACTTCTTAACTTAGGAGGAAGAGACTTGCTTATTAGTTAAAATAGGCCACTGCCACTTTGGATATATACTCTAAAATTCCACCCTGCAACATCTGTGACCTAAAGAATGTATGTTACGATTACATACAGAAGTTAACCACTGAATTTTTCTTATGACTGCAGTGACAAGAACATAGTTTTAATGTATCTGCACATGTAATAAAATTGGCTGAATTGCTGAGATCTTGTACTTCTACATGAAAACCCTTTTAGAAAGCTTAACAGATTTCATACTTCAGAGCTTTATATGCAGATTCTGACATTGTCTTTTTCTCATTGCTTCTTCTAGGGAAGTAGTGTGCTTTGGCATGAAATGATGCTTTCTCCTCCTTGCCTGCCATATAAGACAACTGTACATATGATGCCTTGTAAACATTGAACCAGTTGGTTACATCACTTCAATGTCATTGTCAGAAATGGCCATGTGATGGGCCCAAAGGCAGCTTTGGCTATGGGCATACTGCTCTCCTTCAGCTGGATTCAGATTTCTAGAATTTAAGAATTTCCCCCTTATTTGGGCTGGGTGGAGTGAACAGTCCCACAGAAGCAACTGTAAGTTCAAGGCTGGAATCTGCTTCACTTCACATTCAATAAATTCAAGTTTATTCTCTGTTGCCAGCATGGAGGCTATAGTTTAGTAAATCCTACAAATCTGATAGGACAAAGAACTAGAATATCAGTCTTTTTTTCCTATCAGATTTAACACTTCTAAGGGCTTTCTAAATCCATGAGTTAGCATGGCTACATATATTAAGTCATTTAGTGACCATACACTTTTCAGTGTTCTTTATTCTAGTAAGCCTAAAGCATTTTTGTTTGGGGATCAAAATAAATGTAACAAGACTGTTGGCAGCATGCTTCTTGTTCATCCTCTGAAAATTCTAAGTGAATGATTATGGATAAACACCATCTTTTCTCCCTGGTAGATGATCTTCTCTACCTCCCTGCCCTCCCCTCCAACCCAAAAAAAACCCAAACCACCACAAAGCAAACCAAACAACAGAAAAACCACCAATCAAAAACAAAACAGCCCAACAAATGGAGAGGCTGCATGAATTCAAGCTATTAGATTTCTTTCCATGATCCCAATTTTGAGCAGAAAAGTTCTAACGCATTAAAGTCTGGCACAATATAGGCGGGGTGAAGATCAGTCATGGTTTTATGTTCAGAAGGCCTAAACAAAGACCTAAATCTCATTCTTTGAGAGATATACAAAGAAAGCAGAAATAGCTCAAATAGTATAAATTATTAAACTTAATGAGGGAGAAGAAACCAAATGACCTTGAGAAAGCACAGAGTGTTCCTCATTCTGAGTACTTGTTATTCCCATCTCTCCTCTACATAGGCTTTGCTCCATCTAATACTAAGACTACTTACAAATTCCATCTGTACTTGTGGCAGGCAGGTGGTATTTGGCGATAGGCTATCTTATTTCCTCAACAGTAACCACATGATGGTGCTGCAAGGCCAAGTGGAACAAATAAGAGTCTGCCAGACTGCATACTGAGCAGTGACCCATCCACATACATCTTCTGTGATATCTCTACTTCTGAGAAAAGGAAGACTAGCAAAAAGTTTTGAACAAGCAAGTGGAAGTCTTCATCTGAGACTTAGTATCTAACTGGAGTTGCCTGGTTCATTCCTATCCTACTTTCCTAACTTTTAAATGACTATCTTGTTTCCTCTGTAACTTTGAGGGTGTAAGTGTCATTAACAGCGCACGGTATCACAACTTTATCCACGGCAGAATAGTCCAATAAGTATATCATCTGGACAGTGGCAACATTCTCTTCAAATCCAGCTTTATTCTGCTTTTACAGAGCAGTTTATGTGCAGCTGAATCGTGTGTAACTCAGTGGACTGAAGAAAGAGCAATTAATCTGTGCAAGATGATAAGCATAACAGTTAAACTCCTTACCAAACGAATGAAACTGGTTTCATATTAGTGTCTCAGATTTTGTAAACATAATATAAAATCCTTATGCAGTCTTGTTAGTAGCATCTCCCCTTGGCTCCAGTCTCTTACTCATTTTAGTCTATGTGCTAATTATATTGCAGTGAAAGTAAAACCATACTGCAGATGCAAGAGGGAGACAAATTCAGATGAAATTTAATCTGCTGGTAATGACTTGTATGACCAATATGCTTCTACCCATTTTTATTGTTTATACTAACAGATTAAACTGCATCAGGAATAATAAATTAAGAATTAATGGAGTTGTGGCTTCTTGTTAATTTTCCACTTACAAATGCTAGTAAAAAAGTGAAGAAGAAATATGTTGAGATTCTGTCTTAGCCTACAGTAGCTCTATGTTTTTCTTGGGCACACCTTTGTACTAGGTCTTAAGGTTTAGGGAAATTTTAGAACATCTTGCACTGAGCGCACTGCTGCCCTTTTAGGAATAGTATCTTGTAGGGTAATAACCATGCAAAACTACACACCTTCTGGACATCTGATTTGGGACACCTGATGAATCTTATCAGACTCTCATAGCAATATGATCTTGCTCTAATAAAAGGAGACTACTTCCAGATATTTAGAGAAAAGTGAAGGAAACCAGGAACAGAAAATAAAAGGAAAAAAAAAAGGAAAAAGGGAGGATCCTTATACCCTAACTTATTAACCTTTCACTCATCAACCTCAACACAAGGAATGTTTCCAGATAGCACAGCAGGGTGAAGAAATTACAACAAGAAAATAAAGATGAAAGTGAAGACTGTGTTTTTCCAAGCCCATCTGCAAAGTTTGTGGAAAGTTGCATCAGCCCACTGTTTCTCTTCAGAAACTAGAAACGGGACAGCCCGAAAGTCTAGGACTCTGGGAAATAGTGTACTAATGCCGGTGAGGAACCTGGGGAAGGTCAACTGCATTCATACAGCTCAGGGTGATGCAATGGTGATACTCCCTTTCTGAGACAGGGAAACACAGGCTGTGCTCAAGAAACGTGTCAAAAATGACAGTGCTGGTCAGTACAAGGGAAACCTGAATGGACACAGCTCCGGCACGTAAGGTCTGAACAGAGTCCTGGGCTTTGTTTCAGTGAAGGGAGCTTGCATCCCAAGCTGTGCGGAACAAAGAATACAAATCAATGTATTGGTGGGAAATTACCAACAGGGGTTATAGACAGAAAAGATTTTAAGTTTTTCCAGAGGAAAAGGCTGGCTGCTTCATTCCTTTTCTTGAGACATGACAAATCTCTTCCTGCAAGATTTCCTTACCAGGCTCCCCTCAGAGAGAAAAAGAAGTCGTTAGCCTGCTAAAATCCTTCAGATTTCACTCAGGAATGTTTCAAATCTTTCTCATCCTCTTAAGTTTTTCTTTGTAGCAGTATGAGCTGTTGCTATCAAAGCAATCACCCAGTCTGTATGTGAACAAAGGAAGGCATTTCACAGGTTTCACATCGTGCTACAGACGGTTCCGATGGCTAGATACTTTCTCTGTCTAAATAATTTCCTGATGCCTGCAAAGGAACTGTAGGACAGGATAAGGTGTGAGGTCATTCTGGAAGCTGTGTAGGAGATAATATCATCTTAGTTCACCTGCAACTGAGGTAGAAGTGATTACTCAGGGCAGTGATTACTGGTATTTTGGGTTTGGGGTTTTTTTGCAGTAAATTAATAATTTTAATGGAAAAGATTCTGGTTTTAATAGCATCATATCACAATGTGAGACAGCTTTGTCAGAGTGACAAGTGGTTTTCAGGTTCCAGGCTTGTGAACTGCAGTGGTGTTAAACTAAGAGATCAATTTTCCTTTAAGAGGGATGCAAATCTTCTTTTAAGATGACATGGGTTTAGTTTTGTCATCTGGTTTGCCATTCTTACTGTCCTAATGGGATCCTTCAGACTCCATGGGATGTTTAGAGAAAAGCAGGTCACCAGGTAGGCAGCAGCAGATACCTATATATCAAAGTACAAAGGGGTAACAGGTTTAGTATGGAGTTGGGCTCCTATAGATTATTTCATATGAAATCAACCCATTGTTTGTGTTGACTGACAGCCTGTTTTCATAATTCTATGAAATTTGACAGACATATAGAAAGTGCTATTTCCCACCCTGAAAATAGTCTATTGGAAACTGTGAAACAGATTAGGACTCAAGATTCTTTGATTTAGGGCTCAGTGGATATCAGTTCACTGCAGTGGCCACTGAATAGTATGGAGAAATCCAACCAGTTGTTTTGAGTTACTCTGTCAGGAACAGCTGCATAATTAGGGCATTAGGAGGATCATAATGAGCCAGTTCTGTTTGGATTCTTGGTGACTCTGAGACTGTAGTATGGGCATGCTCCGTGTATAGAAATTTCCCTTTCTCCTTTGAAAAATTTCACACTATTATTATAGGTTATATTTATCACTTTTGTTTTAAGAGCAGGAAAAATGAGATTTCAGATCTTTTATCTAAGGTTGACATCAGCTGAACCTGTGTAAATTAAGGCAGAATTGGACTTACAAGGTGAAATATTTAAAGTCATTGTCTCTCAGGAAGCGTGATTCCTTACCTGGTCCCTGCATCAACATTTAACCATCATTTCAGCACTTGACAAGACTGTTATTACAGACAGCTGTCCTATATACAGTTTGCCACTTTGATTTGGTATTGTCATATCACGTATTTTATGTTTGAATTTGACATGCCAGGCTTTGCAAGTTTTCTGTGACTTAAAATAAGTAGTTGCACAGCCGTATGAGGATTCCTTTTTTCAGTAGTGGAAAATGTAGGAACACTGTGAACACTGAAAAGTAAGAAGTAGTAGCGCAAACAACATGTTGCATTAAGTTGTCCTGCTCGTATGGAAGAACTTCTTAATGATAACTGATGACCTTAAACTGTAGCAGATCTCTTAAGAAATATTAATGTAATTAAAGTGGAATGCATAAACAACAGCTCTCCACTAATGACCTACTGGCTATATCACTCAGCCCTATCATATACCAGATCAAATTTACCTCCTCATTATGGTCTTGTAGGTAAATGTAAGTTGTTTATGCACATAAATCCTCATTTTCCACTGAGAGTGCATCTACGTAGTAAGAAATGTAGTTTTCTACGTAGTAAGAAATGTTAAGATTATGTCTATGGCACAGAATCTCTGTTCTTCATCAGTTCCTCATCAAAGACAAAGCTGAAGTCCCTGAATATTACTAGCCCATAAATACGGTTTTACTAAAGCATTATTTTTCACTTATCTTGAAAAGATGAAACATGTCTCTTACCTCTGGTGTGCAGCTAGACTGGGAGATACAGCAGTGCAGAGTGAATCACTGCTGTGAACATCTACTCAAGAGATAAAAAAATATACGTAACTGTAGTAGTTCCAGGCAGTGTACACGGCACCTCTCCTTTTTGGAAGACATTTCCTTCCTATGTATTCTGCAAATGAAAAATCTAAGGCAAGAAGGTGTCACAGAATTGTCCACAAGGCCGCAGCATTGGGTATGATGTTGCATACTATATAGAAAGAACCAAAGTTAAGGGTTTGAAGCGAACTTTCATCATGTTTGTTCATCATTATCCATTCTGTAGCTCCTGGTGCCATCCTCACAAATCCTGGGAATCACCATATACCTGATTAGAATGTGCTGCAAAGACCACTTTGAAAAATGGAAAATCCACCAAAAATAGTGGATTGCTGGGTCCTCGTATCATCTGACTCAGCCCTGTCACTAAAACTGTCCATGGAAGATAGCATGATTTTTTTAGCAAAATCTACCTAAATCGTAACCCTTCTTGACTGAGAAATCAAGAGTTCATACTTGTTTGATTATGGGATAGGAAGGAGAAGTGCTAACTGGGTTCTATTGTGCTATAGTAGACCATTTGCCATGTTGCTCTGTTAGGGAGATTTTCTGATCTTCCAAACTCTGAGCACAAGACTGGGCCAGTAAGCTACCAGTAGAATTGCCTGCTGGCTAAGGCAGGTGATGATTAAAAAATATTCCGGGTTTTTCCTTGGCTCCAGACCTGAAAGGAAAACTCAGATCGTCAAGAAGTGACTCATCATAGAAAACAGACCTGCCATCCTCTGCTACTGAAAATATTTCTACATTTTAACATACTCCTGCTTGAAAATGGTCCGCTGAATTTAGAATTTTTCTGTAGAGATAATCTGGAAGCTGCATACTGTGTACGACAAAAGAAAACCCTTTAAAATTCATTCCTTAGGCTGCCGTGTGACTTTAGGGGGTCTGTTTAATTGGCAGCGCTTCTTTCACCCCACCCTGTTCTGGGTTAGAGACTGCTGCATTAGCTTCATATATGTGTGCATGCTTGTGCAGGCATACGTGCTTGTATTCAGACGTTGACCTCTGATATGATCACCCAAGATACGGGAAAGCTTGGTCCGGATGAGAAACTTAATTAGGAACTTCTGCCCATCAGCGTTTTTTGCAGCTTTGTATTAAAGACAGTGAATTAATACGACAGTCTGGGTCTTCCTCAGTACTCTGGGAGGGTGATGAGGAAGAGGAAGCATAGGCTGGGAGCATGAGCATGTGGGTGAAACGCAGGAACGCTGCATGCCAGTCGTAATGCCAGTATGATTTTAGGCAGGTTTTCCAGTACTATCTCCTTCGCGCATTTCCAGCTCATCTCTGTATGGTAAGAATGAGTGAGTTAATGTCTGTGCTGTAAAGATACAAGTCAAGATGTATGTAAGTAAGAATTAT
Organism: Aramus guarauna; assembly: GCA_013400195.1. Taxonomy (NCBI): domain Eukaryota; kingdom Metazoa; phylum Chordata; class Aves; order Gruiformes; family Aramidae; genus Aramus; species Aramus guarauna. The sequence continues at coordinate 173,409 of VXBL01008385.1, read as the reverse complement.
GAACAACACAGATGAATTCAACTGCATCCGTTAAAGGGAAATGTGCTGTTAAAAATCTGCACATAAAGGATAAAATGTGTCAAGACTGAAAACAAACAAGCAAGCAATTTTTAACCTTATTAAGGTCTGATGCCTTTCTGTCTAGAGGGCTTAATCTTTTAACACAGAGCTATAAAGAACAATACTTTTTTATAGGTTACGATTACAATCTAAGATGATTTGCTATTTGGCTTATATTGCTGATGAGAGTTGGGCTGTTCATTTTGCTGGATTTTTTTTGTTTTGGTGGTCTGTCTTGTTCAGTCTCTCATTGTATTTTCTGCCTCCTAAAAATCTTTCATGCTTCCATGTCAGCAAGTAACTCAGCTATGTACTACAATTTGTTGAGGATGTAGCAGTAGTAAAAGCATTACCCCCTTCAGATGTGACATTTGGTGTATTACCTGCATGTGCCGTATTGTCAGGGGTGTAGTTTCTGACCTGCAATGCATTATCTGCTCTACTGACTTTGGGGCTGTTTATCACCAGTGACATATTTCTCTGCAGGAACCTGCCATTCTTCTTGTGCCTGCTTTAAAACGCTAAATGCAGACATACGGTCTGAAACTAGGTGCAAATTTAAGAGTGGAATGAAACAGATTTTTCTTTTTTTAACAATTCCCTTCAATGTTGTCAGCTAAACATGGTGCCTAGTAAGCTGCTTTTGCTACGGTAACAAATACCATGCTAAAGAGCAGAGGCACTGCAAGAGTGAAATTAATTATGTATGCTTTATGCTTGTCCAACTAACCACACTGTATTCCCAATGAAATACTTAACACATCTGTGCATTCCTAAAGTCAAATAACATCACTATAATTTGAGACTTATTTTGAATAGTGAAGAAAAGATTTTGTTACACCTACAGGAAAGCTATTCTTCTGGAGGGTGCTTTTTGCATTCATATGCTTTGATTGTGCGCTCCTTAATTTAGTCAAAAATTCTAATTGAGCTTATTGGCAGACTGCCTGATATTTGGCACAGTGGGAATCTAAGTTTGAACCTTTGGGGATGTTTTCAGAGGAACGTATGTCTTCTATTTCATGCTTTATTGTGTCAGACTGATGAGAACTTTTAAAGCAAATGACAGTTGACGTAAAATAACTCACACTGGAGTTTGTTCTCCCACTGTTGCTCTTTAAATGATAAATTTCAGATATTCTGTTTCATTGAGAATATGTGAGTATTTGATATGATGGTAATAGATGGCAACGGCAGCAGAATAATTCAGTCATGGAACGAGAGGTGAAGTGTGAAAAGAACTCTTAATGGGAACGATTTCTGACTAAGCAATCCGTGGTAGACACTAGAGCAGTATTCAGTATCTGAAGGAGTTAAACAAGACAGACATTATTTGACAGAGCAGTATGTGTCATGGTCTAAGCAGACATAATAGGATGAAATTAAGAAATATGAATATTTAGGCTACAGACAAGACTATTTCCTGGTACTAAGACCTGTTCTAGTTTAAATAGTCTCTTAAGGAAAAAAAAAAAAAAAAAAGCAGTTCCTAGCAGGGAATATTTAACACCGTGCTGAACAATATGCTAATCCTCACAGGAACATTACAGAATTGTCAGCAGGATGAACTAGCTGATCCCTTCCATCTCTGTTCTGTTTAATTTCAGTATCTCTTAGAGTTTCTGCTTAGGAGAATATGTACTTCACGGCTTCACTTTCCTGTTTTCTTGAGAACTGTCATGTCTATAGCCTAGAAAATGACCTAGTGCTGCAGGACATCCTCTGTTTGCTTCTCATTGCCCTTGATTTTCCCATGTAGACTTGTCAATGAATGGCTCCAGCTGAAGCATTTGAGCTCAATTTACCTAGTTACATACTAAGTATCTCTGTGGTATCAGCCAGATGCTTCCTACTGACCTGGAGTCATCAACTCTCCAAAGCTCCAGGACTCTGCAAACGGATGTACACAAACAAAAAGTGTCTTTTGAAGACTTGTCATCTCCCCTCTACTCTCCCAGGGAGAAATTGGAGGATTTACATGAATGTTTGCCTTTTTTTTTGCCTCTGGAAACATGGAGATAATTCCACTTAAATAGAACTTGTCTGAAAAAATGAGACAAAATTATGCTGACAATGGTTTTTAAAACATTCTTAACTCTTCAAAGCATTTTAGATGAGATGAAAGCATTCCACTTTCCTGTGAGACCTAGGGTGTTACATGCATCTGTTCTCAGCACTGCTAGCCACTGCTCTGTTCATAAACCTATTTTAAAATATGTTCATGCACTGTGGAAAAGAAGTGCTACATTTTAAACTTTCAGGTTGATGACCTAAATTAAATGGATTAAATTATTTTATTGAAATATATTTACTATTAGTGAAAAAATTCTGTAGAAATAGTTGTTGTTAGCAAATAAATTCAAATCAAATCCTCCATCCTGCTACAACTTGCTTGAATTCTTATAAAGACAATTGGCTTTAGAAGTTCTGCTGATCTGTGGTCCCTTACAATTTTCTGTTCTTAAATTCAGTGACCTTTTGGAATGAGGAAATCCATTTGTATAGTAAAGAAATGTTGTCCTCAAAGTTCTGTAGCATGCTATCCTCTACAGGAAATTAATATGAATTTGGAAGTTATCCAAAGTCATCAGAAACCTCTAAAAAGATAAGTTCTTTGGGTCAAATTCAGAGTGTTCAGAAAAGCAGTGAAAAAACAGGTACCATAATCCAAATCAATCATAGGTGCTGGGTATCCAAGTCTGCAAATGCATCCAATTTTAGCCTCATTTTCCATATACATGTGTGGTGTATCTTTATGTGCTAATCGTAGCATAGCGAGTGGTAAGCATATTTTTCTCAAAGTAACAGCTTCATTGCTTATTGCTACTGCACAGAATAATCATAGATACTTCTGGACAGTTTATGTGTAAAGAACAGAGGAAAATGTTTCCTGTGAGATTCCCAGTGTAGTTGGTGAACCTTAAAGTCTTCCTCCTGTAATAGTCTTTAGTTTTTCTAACAAAGGCTTTTTTTTCACCAAGAAATATTTCAAACCTTTTTGCCTAATTTTATATGAAGTAAAATAATAAAAAAGCAGTGCTGTGTAATAAATACTGCTGGAAACCTCTTTCTATGATATGATCCCCATTTTATTTATGATAAAATTGGCATGTTCCCATTAACTCCAGTGTAAAGTAGATGACAAGTCTAATGATACAGTGTGTGCAGTTGGAGAAATGAAGTAGCAGCTAGTAGTTTGTACGTTTGTGATCATTGCAATTTTATTGTAAAATATTCTTGCTCAAAGTCACAAATCTATCAAAACGATATAAATCATTTGACATAATGAAAAGTTATTGACCCTTTTAATAAGTATGTTGTGTAGTGCATAAGCATTCTAGTCATAATAATGAATATTATATAAATAACAATAAATGCAATCATTTTGTGACTCATACTAGGAATTGAGAAGATAGATACAACCGATCTGACTCAGAAAGGCTTCATATAAATACATGTAAATGGGGTAGAACTTAATTTATGCTGTAGCTTTCTGGGAAAGCCATTCCTTGGATGCCAAGATCTGAATTAGTTCTGAAGAGTTTGCAAGGTTCTGAGAATAGTGGTGATAAGAGACCAAGGAGAGAAGAGGTTTACCATCCAAGGAGAAGGCATGACAGCATTTACAAGGTTTCTGATACTGAATAGCAGATCATCAGAGCAAAGATCACAGGGGAAACAGAGAAGTCCATAAAGCCCAGTGAAAGCCATAAAGCACAGATTCCCAAGCACCACTGATGAGCAGGCACTTCCTCATTAAGAGCTTGTTACAGTACATCTATATAGGCTCAATCAATGTGTTTTATTTTAACAGGGCACCAAGTGCTTCCCATAAAATTTGAGGCCACTCAATACTTAATTGAATTCAGCCACATATAACCCTTGTACTCAAATAAATATCTAGCTTTTCAGAAATAACCAGCTGCACTTTATATACATCTGTATATACAGAATAGCATAAAATAAAAAGTCATTTTTTTCAATACTCGTGAACCTGTACATACTGTGTAATGATTAATGTGCTTTTAATAATTGACATGTCAATACTGAGGACCATTTTATTAAAAGGAATTTTCAACAGGTTTCAGAGAAGAAATGATCCAAAGCTTACTGTGCTGGCTCAAAATGTACAGAAAGAAATGGAAAACATATTTACTTTGTTCTTAGAGAATCTCAGCTTTGTTTTTTCCTTGTGTTTTATTATAAAACTGCTTATGTTGTTAGTGTTGATAAAAAAATACGACACTATGCAATGTGCATCCAAAGTCGTGTAATTATTTTGTTCTTCAAGCTGGTTCATATTTAAGTGTAGTTTAAAGTGGGTTATGTCCAGCGGTGCTCAAATGCCCCATAAATGCTCCTCCGCGTGTTTCCCTGAAGCTAGGCTGCTAGCCTTGACCTTTTTACTGCAGTGTCATTCCCTTCCTCTGGTTCAGGACCTTGAGCAGACTGGCAGCCTGTGTGATTTTGGAGAAGCTGGACCTCCATGGGCAATGGGCCCCACGTAAGCCTGCCTTTATTGCATGGATTTTGTTTACTGAGACAAAAGAAAACTGTAAATCTGTTTTGAAGGAAGTAACCTTGATTCTCGACTGTATTGCATGCTGAATAATTGCTTACACCTTCACAACTTTTTCAGGTGACTATCAATCATCAGATTGTCTTGATATACTAAGACGAGTAAATATACACGTCAAAGGCAAAATATGCTCATGTAAAATTCATACAATCTAATGAGAATCTTCATTTCATCAATAGCCAGTAGGATGTAGTTCCTTCATTTGGACACACTATGAGAACAGAATAAATAGAATCATAAATAAACAGTTCTAATAGCTTGATTATTTCTTGAAGTATATAGGATCTGTTGCTGGAGGATGTAAAAAGAACATTTATTTAATAGAGTTCTGTAACTTCATATATATTTTTGAGCATGTAAACTGCTACAATGTATTATAATGTACACAAAACCCAATATGCTCTATATATAATCCCATCTGTTTTAAATGTGATGATTACTGATCATGGCAGACGGCACACATAGTGTAAACAGTTTGCTACATACAAACCAATATATTCTAATTACAAGTCAATAAATTTAATATACAATCCAATTAGTTGTCATACAGACTCTTGTATTCAGCAAATGTAGCTGATCTGTTTCAAATTACTAATTTAAGTAGACCATTATTTAATTGATGGGCCAATATATTTGGGGATAGACACTAGCATATCATACAATAGAAACAATATGACAAAATGACAATAATACTTCAAAGAGCAATCTATTTAAGTTACTTTGATAAATCAAGTAACTTCATATGAGAGAAGGTACCATAAATGCGATTGAAGCCCTCTTCCTATCAGTCCTTCTGTGATACTTTGTTTTGTAGGAAATTATCTCTAAATCTGCACAAAACACAGTAGATACAACTAGAAATTCAGGATACGAAGACTAGGTTCGCAACTTTCACACTTGGTCAAACTAGCACCAGCATGACTGCAGAAAGTATTATTCAGAAATGTGGAGGAGGAGAGAATTAAGATCACCCACTATGGTACCGGTGGTTTAAAAAACAGAATCTGCACATCTCTGGGAAAGATAAAGTGTTTCCAGAAACACAAGAACTTCAAGAAAAAACAATTAGAAGGAAAACAATGGTCCTCGTAGCATTTTGATCCAGTGATCAATTGAAATCCACAGGGAAGGTGGGAAAAAAGGTCTTCCTCTTTTTTTTTTTTTCTTCATTTCTTTTTTTGTCCTCTCCCTCCTCTCTGATGCTGGTTAAAATTTGATAACTGGGAAAGACAACCCAGGTGGCTGCCCAAATCCAGTAGTACTGCTGATATGGGCAGACATTACAATCCAGAATCACAGTATGATGAACAGAGTGGAAATGTAAAATCACGCAGGGTTGCCTCTACAGTACACAGGCTGTAGCATAGGATGTTGGCTGATTAAAAGCCAGATTACTCAGGGCTTAACGTAGCTGCACTCTGATTTTGGGCAGATGAAATCCTAAGCAAGGCATTAGGGCGGGTCTTGTCAATGTTCCATAGAATTCCCTAGGAAGATTTGTCTTGGAAATTTTTACCGATGGTCCTGAACACTGCATCAGTTGCACCTATGCTGATAACTTCATTATCACTAGGTGTAGCTTTTTAGATTCCTTAATATTAAAGTCAACTTTGGGGCTGTATGATGACTGTATTTAGCCTTCAGAAATCTAGCATGTGTCAACTTGGAACTCAGAATGATAGGCTGAGATTTGCAATTGGGTGAATTAGTTCTCTTCCAGTCCTTTTTCTTCTGGTGTAACTGCTATGATTATTCCAAATGGTTGCACCCAGCTCATAAACAGCATTTTATCTAGTTTAGCTGAATTGAAAGTTGTAGCCTTGTCTCTGGCAATAGTTAGTAGATAAGCTTTTTTCATTTTAGAGGTGTTATTCTTGGCATTAGTAAACTCACAGTTAGAGGTTTTTTTTTTTTCCTCCTACTGAATATGCAGAAGGTGACTCTTAGAACTGCCTTAAAGGCTCCCCAAAGAAGGAAGATGACACTAAAGGGGAATTTATTTCTAAGCAAAATTGTATTGCTTGCAAGAGAAAATGAATAAAGTTGGGAATTCCTAGCAGAGAAGCCTTAAGACTCCTTAGCTTAAAATTATTCCTCTTACCCATTCTAATCCAATCTCTGAAGAAGACCAAAATGATCTGAAAAATACACCTCTGCATAAATAATTGATTTCCTTTACTCTAGGTGTGGATTCTTTCTGCATAAAAATGTTCTTGTGGAGTACAGTTTGTAAGGCTGGAAGAGTGAAGGATTTGTTCTTTTGTTCAATACGCGATGGTTTCCTTTGGTTTTCCTAGCTGTGCTACGTAGTTCTGGCTAAGGGAAGTTCTTACACACCAATAAATGATGGTTTTGATCTTGGGCTAATGATTTGAATTTGTATCACAATTTGTTTCTTTCAGATTTCATTTTAGCTCGTGCCATGGCTAGGTCTAGGCAAAATTACAGACTCCGGGTATAATTTAAGAAAATAACTTTTTAATAAACTCCCAAATGAAGCGGGAGAGCCATGGTGCCTTTGGAAGTTCCTGAAGACCAGGCAGGGAGGACCTGATTTTATCCTCTACAGAAAGAGCAAGTAGAATTACTGTTTGCTTCTCTGAGATGTAGATGCAGTATCACACAGTCCCTGATAATGGGCATTTGGGTACATGATAGCCCACAAGAAGAGTGGTTATTTCCACAGATCGCTGCACCAGTAAAGAAATATCCTAAAGAGCGTCAGGAAAGCTTTTAACACACATCCTAGCTATATTTTAATGGAATCAGGTCACAATTAACTCATAGAATACAGCAAGGAAAGCCTGGCTTGCAGGGATGGGAACAGAATATTGAGAATTAGCATTTTGTACAGTTTTGTAGTCTGCTGCTGCCTTTCTGCGTGGGTGACTGGTGTTACCTCTGGTCCACCTGGAACTTGGGCCTGTCAAAAAAAATACAAATCACGATATAAAATAATCAGCTCATGAAAAAGTTCAGGCTGAGATTTGTTTCTCATTTGTCACATCAAAAACAAGAAACCTTTTATTCAGGAAGCTGGAGAGCATTTGACATTAATCCTGCTGATACGCAGGGAGAATAAATGAGGAATTTTTGTTGTTCATGTAGCATATTAATGATTTTGATAACAGCATGAGGATATTTGGCTACTGTCTATCATGTTAAATTGTTATAGCCTTAAGACTGTTTTTGTCTGCCATTGTTCTAGTAAAGTTACAACAACATATGACTGCTAAAAGAGAACAAGATCAAGTGTAGTTCAGACTATTTATTCTCTGTAAGTAGTTTCATTAAATCTAGTTTATTGATTGACAGACACACCTGTTTCCCTTTTTTTTTGGATCCGCAACCCTCTGTACGTTCTGTGATGTTTATGTGTGGCATATATGTGTAATAGTTATTTAATGACATTAATTTAAAAAAATAATTCAGCAAACTAAGAAGCAGCTATACAGAAAAAGCAAGAAGCCAATTCCCTTTTAAAAAAGACAGGGTTTTATTGAGACTAACAGTCCTCCTACAGAAGTTGAAATATGTAACACGGACTAAATTTAACTTCGCTGCTGTCACCAATGATACCAATGTGTCCACCTTCCGACAAAATAAACTAAATGTCACTCACTTGACTAATATTTACCATCTTCATTAAAGGCCCATGGGAGGGACTGTTAATGAGTGATGGTAGTTTGGAAAAACAAGTATGTACCCCTCGTCTTGAAAAGACATGTTACTGAAAGAGACTTATGAACTGCAGTATCGATGCAAACCACAGAGCCGTCTCCTGAGGTATTAGGGGCGGCTAGAAAATGGTGAGTTTGTTTTGTCAGATATTCAGACCGATTTCCTACTGCTGAGTGATTGACTACAATTGTTACACTGCAGCATCCTCACGTGGAAGTTTCACCAACGGAATCTGAGAGCAGGAAATCTGGTTTCTCGTCTATTCAAAGTCAGTCTTTGGCTGTGAAGAACTGGTATGTGCAATAGAATCAGATTTTACTATTATTATTATTGTTGCAATTTTTCATCCTATGGCTTTCAAAACAAAATATCTAATCAATTGATTTTTTTTTGGCGGGGGGAGGAGTTGAGGATAACCCACGCTTTCTCCGGTTAGCAAGTTCAAGAATCTCATCTTTGTTTTTGCCTCTAGGAAGCATATATACTGAGATGGTCAGTTAGAGAAATGCAGACCTGGAGCTGGGCGGAACTGTTTTCAGGGGTAAAAGAGAAAAAAAACCCCAAATATCTGATGTATGTTAGACACACCGTATTTGATAAATTTGAATGTAATTTGCAGCTTCAGGTCAATAAAAAAAGAGCAAGATGTGAAAGCATGTTAGAAAACAAAAAAATGACAGCAGGTGAGTAGAAAGGTGAGGAAAGAGAAGGAAAGAGAGAACCTCAACACAGCATCATGCTCCGCAGGGCAAAGGACTTAGGATGCTGATGAAATGCCATACCCTACTTCTCCAACTCCCTCCAACCAGACTGGTCATCAACATTAGGACACCCAAAGGGATGTGGAAGGGTGAGTGTAACACCAGAAAGGGAGGCAGAAACTTAGAAGCTTGCATATAACAATGCTGCAGTGTCCAGAGCCGATCAGTGCCCGTCGGTTGCCATCCCAAGCACACGTGTACACCACATCCTGTGTCCCCGCTTCTTAACGCCTTTCCTGTCATTCCAGGCCTGCATTCCTCTATGTGAAATTTTTTTTGCTGCAGTCATAAATATCTCATAGTATGCAGAATAACTAAACCACTTGTTACTGTTATCTCTGTGAAAAGAAAGGCTGTACCATACAAAGAAATTAGGCGTAGCCACTGGGTCTTTAGAAAAGTTGCTTTTGCAGCAAAATCAAGAAAAAACAGAAACCTCTGGGTAGTTCACGTAAAGCTTGGACAGAGCCTGACCTGCCTCAATCTTGACACTTTGCAAACTCGGGCCAAATCCTGTGGTGTGCTATTAGCAGTGGCAATTTTGTACTCCTGCAAAAATACGTTTCTGTCTCAGTCAGGACGTGAAGGTTACAGCTTTTAAGGTTGAAGGCTTGTAACCATGAGGAAGTGAGTGAAATGTTCATTTCAGTGCTGCTGAACCTGGAACAACATTTTAGTGACTGTGAGGAGAAAATTAGGAGTTTATTTAAGATAATGAGCCTTATAGCACTTTCATCATGTAAATGCAACAACTAGAGACACACTCAAATCAAGATAATTAAATTTTATTGCATTAACTTGTTAAATTCTTTTAATGGCGTTAATACCAGTAAATGCATTTTTCAAAACTCTGTCTGAAAGACAACAACAATAATCAGCAACTTACATAAGTCTTCAGTTTCTGCCCTGCTCCTGGGCGTTTTCATGCAGGAATAAGAGTTCAAGAAGCAGATCTAGTACAAAAAGCAAACTAGCGCTATGGCTGGGGGATGATTTCCCCTCCTAGCCACCATATCGCCATAGCATGTCTTTCAGCTGGATTCGTTTTTCTCTGAGGATGAAGGCTGGTCAACCATCACAATAGTGTTGCCTTTATGTATGGACGTGGCTGTATGGCTTTTGCGTGAGACAGCAAAATTTCACTTGCATTTTTCAGTGCCTAATTAGATAACAAATACAGTGTCCTTCTAATCAGAAGGAAATAAGTGATGTAGTGAAGGTACTGCTTGGTAAAACTCTGAATTTAGTTAAATTTAAGTAATTATAAGTAAAGCCTGTTTAACATGCATAATGACAGTTGACTAATATTTGTGCCATACTTGTAATGTCAGCTTTGTAGTTTCTGACCCCGTTTATAGGTTACCTTTTTACTTAGGTCTCCGGGCAGCTAGAGAGAGCCAGCAGAGGCACATCAGTCTGTACCCTATGGTTTGTGTTTTACACAAAACAATAGCGTGGAAAATACACAGAGCAATGGTTGCTTGAACATGGGATCCTCCCATTTCTTTTGTAGTCATTAGACTTCAATGTCATGCTTAAACTAGCCTATATTTAGCTCAGTTAATTTTTATGCCTTGAACTGCAATAAAGTCGCTTCAACAGGAAGATGAAGTTCTTTATCATGCACTGTAAAATCGTTAAAATGCCTTAGGTATTGGTCTGAGGTGCCTTAAAGTTCTGTTTGGGAGGCCTCTCTTCCACAAAGGGAGTTCATCCCACTGTCTCAGATATAAAACATGGGAAGAGATGGAAGAGATGTCTCAGGAGAGGATCCACATTAAATGTTGTTCAGCTGGGCAGAAAACACTGAGAAAAGGGGGATGTTACCAAAATGTCCATATTATCAAAAATAATGGAAGTTATTATCTTAGAAACAATTGCATTTTGTGCTTAGAAGTATAAGTCCTATTCAAGGTTAACTTTACATGCCACAGATAAAGCTCCGTGTATTAAAGGCACATGAGTGCCACCAAGTAGGGAAAAAGATTAATAAGGTCTGTTCAGTTCCCACCTGTTCTTCTATAGATCAATCTGTCATTGCTTCCTTTGATTTTACTGCAACAAAACATAACTTTAGACTTGAATATAAATCTGACTTGCAAAGTTTACCCATTGAAACATAAGATATGAGACTACAAAAGAGAAAGTCATATAACAGAGTGCTTCCTTTACTGAAGCAAATCCTTTTCCGCTCCTTAGAGAGTGAGATAGTATAATGTGGAAAGATTGCACTTCTTGCATTCTGGAAGAACAGTTTATTCATTGTTCTGACAGCATTTATTTGGATCTTGAAGAAATAGGTTATAGGAAGTATGGGAAAACATTATATTTGCCATGAATTACCCTCCTTGGAAATCTGTAATATGGAATAATTTCAGTCAGTCAGTGTCTTTTGAAGAATGTTTCTGGCATCAGATTCTTACTTTGAGAAATAGATGCTAAGGGTAGTTTCAGCAGAAAAACTCAGCACCCCAGCCCCCGGGAAAAAAACAAACCACCAAACCAAACAACCAACACTGGGAAAATCTGTAACTAATGAGAAAATTCTGTCTGGAGATAGAAGCAAACAAAGTATCTGTAGATGCAACATTCTAGAACTGCGGAAATACAGACAATTTTATGTTGGAAAGGACCTTTGAACATCATCTGGTCTACCCCCTTAAAAATAAGGCTTAGTTTGGTGAAGTTGCTCAGCGGTTTTTCCTTTCGAATTTTTCAGTATCTCCAATAAAGGAGATCTCGCAGCTTCTCTGGGCCCTTGAATGTTTGACCACCTTCACCTTGTTCAGCAGGAACAATTCTTTTCTTAGCTCTAACAAAAACTTTCTTTTGCTACAACTTATGTCCATTGTCACTAGTCATCTTGTGCATCTCTGAGAAAAGTCTGGCTCTGTCTTCCCTATGAAACACTCAAAACAGATATTAGGCTGCTCATTAAAAAAACTTTGGCAAGGTACTGAGAGCCCAAAACTGACCAAAGTGTGGTTCAACAAATGTGAAGTAAAAAGAAAATAATCACTTCTCTTGACCCGCTGGCTGTGCTTTTGCAAACGCAGCATGAAGTGAAGTTAGTGTTCATTGCCGTAAGGACGCACTGCGGTATCATTTTCAACTTTCCACCAGGACCCCCAGATCCTTTCTGGGGAGCTGCTTACTGGCCAGTTGATGCCTTCCTAGTGCTGTTGCACGGCGTCGTGGTGTCCCAAGGACATGTCTTTGCATTTGCCCTTGTAGAACCTTGTTGATAGGTTTCTGTTGGGTCATTTTTTTTCAGTCTTTTGGGATCCCTCTGAATGGCAGGGAGGGCAGCCGGGGAGCCATGCCAGTTCATCGTCTATCTTCAGGGAGCCATGCCAGTTCATCGTCACCTGTGACCTTGCACAGGGTGCCTTCCCCCCCACCATCCAGCGATGTGAGACATGAGGGGCCATGGTGGCTGCCTCTAAGTAACACCACTTTTAATCAGCTTCCAGGCAGCCTTCAAACAGCTGATGCACTTCAGGTCTGAGTTTTGCTCTTACTTTATTTTTAGAGTAATTTCTTCATCTATTTAAGGAATTCCAGAAATTAACTATCATTTCATTACTTGTTATATACAATAATAACATCAGTTCTTCACAGAGCTCATTGAGAGTACAGCTAAAATAAGTGTTGCATACAGAGTGTGTCCTGATTATCTACCTGTGAATATTCCATTGAGGCTGTATAGAGCTATATAGGTAAAATTTGTCGTGTCATTTGTATCACAAGCAACACAATGACATTATAGAGTCCAGGGCAGAAAAAAAGACATACTTTACCTTCTCATCTGAAATTTCTAAGTCTGACAGTCCTTATGGTACTATAGTGTCCTCAAACTTGCTTCGGGAGTCTGAGACAGAAGCAATCCATACGTTTCACTGTCTATATGCATTGGTTGGCTGGCAGCTCCCAGAAGCTCAGCTGACCCAGACCATCATAAATTTTTATCACAGTTCTAGGTTTTAACCATAACTATCTTCATCTGAGAATCCTGAAATCAAAGCCTTTTAAATTTTTGATACAGAGACATCAGTTTCTGGTGTTAAAAATAATGAAAAAAGAATATTTAAAAGAATTAGAAATGGTGTCCTTTCACTCTGCTTTCTACCACCTTAAATATCAGTGTTCCCTACATCAGTGCAGTAGAGCGTAAATAAGAGACCTGACCATGCAGAAGCTGAAACATGTTGTAATGAGATGGCAACACATTCAAGATAGGAAACGTTTGTAATAAACAGCCCTAGGCTTTATTTATCACTACTCTGGGATATCTAGATACAGACACTAGTCTTGAAACAGGACCATAAAAGTGAAGCCAGACGCATTCAGAAACCCTTTTTCTGATAAGCACAATCTCACAGAGGTTTTTGCATGAGTAAAATGTACTTGATTGAATGGTACCAAACAGTAGATAGGAAAGCTTGACAACAGATTATCAGCACTTTGGGGGAAAAAAAATTCTGGTTATGTTAGAAAAGGAGTCACTGGTGTATGTTTGGCAGTAAAATAGTTAGGCAGTGAAAAATAATTTACTTTTTTTAACAAGTATTCCTGAACATATCTAGATGAATATGTTCTTACAGCTCTGAAAAGTCACACAGTTATGTCAGTCTCATCGAAGGACATAGACCTTAATTATAAAATTCTAGTAAGGAAACTACACACAATCACGCTTCCTTAAAGATGCAGGCAATCCAGACAAGGATGTCACTGCATTTTTCTATAATCACAATCTGATTTCATGAAATGATTTAATATACCATATATTAGATTCAATTCTTAATGTATCTAATTCAATCAGGTGATGTTTCTGGGGTGAAAGGTGATGCATCTTGACTGAGGTGAGGTGCTGGATGCTGGGGAAACTGCATCTAATGCAGCAGTGGGAGTGGCTGATTTGCTGAATGTTACAGACGATTCAGGAAGTGGCATTACAAATGTAATGGGTGACATCATTTGTAGTCCACTGCATAGACTTTTTTTTCTGCACTTCAATATGAAATCACACGTGTGATATTTTATTTTCTGTCTGAATTTTAACATGTTTTGAAAACAGATAAAAGTACCCTTAGAATAATGAGATCGTGAGAGATCTGTGGTGTTTGGGTGTACAAACACACAATCTGCTTTAATAGCAAACAAATGATTATGTTTGGTGAGACAGAATGGAGATGTTTGGGGTAAATGAGGAGAACTCACACAGTTGACAACCACCTTAGATTTTGAAGGCTTTGCCAAAGTTTTTCTGCTAAGCTAGCAAAAAAATTTTTTTTTTTTTTCCAGATAAACAACAAAATTTAATAAATGTTAGACTGTAAATGCCAGATCAGTCAAGCTCAGTCAAGCATCATCCTTAGTCTCCCTGTGAACCTTAATATACGCGTTCCATGGATCAGAAAGGTGAGAGAGGCTGGGGGCCAAACATACAAATAAACTTTGGCACATAGGGAGAAAATAGACAAAACTTTAAATATTACAGTAATATGAGAAAAAGATATGCTGCTGTATTTCAGGTTTACAATTTCTTGACATTTTATCCAAGTGTAGTGCAACTGCTAGAGATGTAATATGGCAAGAAAGTGCTGAGTTTCCTAAAGCAGAAAATGAATGTTTTTCCCATTATTACTGGGATGTTTGCAGAAAATGTGTGTCTGAAAAATATCTCTGTTTTTTGTTTTATTTGACATACTAATCATACTCAGAAAAGGCAAAGGCAGTAAGGCTTGAAGAAGCTGTGCTTCTTACGCCGTTCATCCAAGGGTCTCTATGCCGTGTGTGATCTTCAGGTCCTATTGACGCTGAGTATCTTCCACAAGGCTTGTAGGAGCAATGAGAAATATATTTCTGTCCTGATTCTGGCTTTTGCCGTGAGTGGAGCCACAATGCGACTGAGCAGTTTTTCCCAAGGGATCATAATAGGCAACAACCTGAAAAAGAGAATGCAACCCCAAGGATTTTCCTTCTGTACCTCAGGGTAACTCTTCGTACCATAAAACACAACGTTACTGGAATAACTCCAAAAGAATGAATCTCCATCTGCTATACAAATATAGCTACACAAAGGCAAGAAGTGTAATTTCTACATTATCGTACATGTGCTGTCTCATGTATTCACAAGATTTCTCAGTTCCACAAGTTTAAGAAGATGAAAGTTTTAACCTCTGCTGCAACTGATAGGATAAGCATGGAAGGCTCTGCCATAAATTGCTTTTTCTTTACCTTTTTCTGTCATTGTACAGATAATAAATTGTCCTTGCTAATGTAACCACTTTTATTACATTCTCGAACTTAGAAGACGACAGATAATCACCTTTGCACCATTACATTTGATTAAGTTAAACTAAGAAATTCCAACTGGAAAGCACTGAACTGTACATTTCATGGGCCAAGTTTAAATGAATATGAATATTTTTCTTTACTAATGACTGGAAGGGGTTTTGTTTTTATAGTTAGGCAAATAATTTTCCTAGTTGTTTTCTACAGAAAATTAACATCAAGGATATATTTAACAGTATGTAAACTGGCATAATACAGCGCAAGAAAAGCAACCAACCATGCAGGTCAAGTTCTGTTCTTATAATTCAAACCTAAAATGTTCCATCTTTTAGACTGTGTGTGTTAAGTGCTACTCATACATAGTAGGGTATGATAATATTAATTCCATTAGTTCAATTTAATTGTACTACTGTGAAATAATTTTTAAATGAATGAAGATGAATTTTTAAATGAATGAAGATGATTTTTTAAATGAATGAACCTCCGATTCTCAGTTTTGAGACGTGTTTTTGTTTTGGTTTTTAATTATTAAATTCCTTTCAGATAACTCAGGTGGAAGAAAGATAGTACTAATATTGTGTCATCTGCAATCTTATTTTATATAAAATATTTAGTTTAAGTAAGTGAACTGTTTAAAAGTAATAGGATACTTCCACAATTCAAGTAACTTTCTGTGCTACTTTCCAGATGAAAAGCCAATGTACAAGGGAATGTGACCGTAAGTCACTCACAAAGACACGCACAGGCTGGTTAGAAGAGTCGCACTCTGAGCACGTACTTAGGATCTCTGCAGACCTTTACAACTCAGAGTGAACCTTTTGCTGCCAAGTTCACAAAATTATTGCTACATGAATCTGCTAGGCAAAAGCTACCTTTGGAATAGATACATGAAGAGTACTCTTATCTCCTGATTGTAGTGCACTTACACCCAAGGGAAATTTCTTTTTTTTTTACTAAAACAATACCGTCTGTGCGTACCGATCAACCAAATCTGATCCACTAAAGACTTTTTGATTCAGCTTCCAATTCGGAAAGCTAGTCAATGATGTTAATTCTGAGCTAACTAATAGGCCAGCAGGTTCTTTTATAACTAGATAAGGAATATGAAAATGCTGTATTTTCAATTTACTTGTGTTTATTCTTGTGATATACTTCAACTTCTTTGTGTACTGTCATTGAGACCAGGAGTAAAAAGCAATGATTATACTAATGATTATACTGCTTGTTTCTACTACTGGAAAGATTTGCTTCATAACTAAAGATTTGCTTGTGTTTTTAATTGAAGAAAAAAAAAAAATTATGTCTGCAGCAGACAAGTCTACCCCCACACCCAGCATAGGTCTCCTAACCCATTGCCTAAGCTCAGATGAATAGCTGAGAGACTTAGCCGATGGTTCTTTCCCCAGGAGAAGCAGCCTTTCTCGTTTGGAGGTCAATGGTGCTGCAAAGCAGTGGACCTCTACAAGCAGAACTGCTCTAAGGTAGCCAGTACGAGCTTTTAAAGCAATGTGAAGTTTCATTTTCTGAGGGGTGCTTTTTAGTTTTGCTTGGGTAGGGATGGAAGATGACTCCTGACTGCTTGCTAGAGTTAGGAAACATGATCTAATACATCTTTGTTACAGTGAAATGCAAAAACCGTGATATAAGGCTTTTGAGAACTTCAGCAAATTTTCAATAGATTGGTATTGGGAGAGAGACATGTAAAGACCGGTTGTTCTGTTCTCACGGGGACTTGTACATGAAACTCTTACTCTGAGCTTGTATGTAAGTAAACATGAAGTGGAGCATTTTCGGATGTTTTTGGATCCAGACTGAGTGCACTACACTGCATATTGAAGGATAACATTAAAGACACTTTCCTGACTGGCTGTACCTCTAAAAATGCAAACTTCCAGTGACTTTACACTCCCTACATTTTCTCTCTCTCTCTTTCATGTTTTAACTTTCCATTTAATATGCACATATAATTTTTTAGGCTTTATAATAATGTAAGTTATTATGAACCTCCTCATTTTCTTCTTGCCTTACTTCTTAATGAGTCTCCAGATTGTTACCTATTGTGTGTACAGATACATATATCTACAATGAGGAATAAAATGAGTTGTTAGAGGAGAAATACCTGATAAGTACTTTTTTGTCTCTGCATGAATTCTCTTTACAACCTAGATTCATGCTTTGTTGGCAGTTAAGGTTGTTAACCAAGGAAAAAGAACCTCATAGCCAAATAAAAAGAAAGTTCTTTGAGTTCCTTTTCTTTACATGAAGGAGTAAGCAAGTAAAAAGATTCTTAGTTATGCATGTTCCAGTAGACATCATGTTATTAAACAGTGTGAATGCAAACTGAAAACTTGATATTTTGCTGAGGCAATCGTAGGGTATAAGGTGAAGAAAATTTGGCAGTGAAGTCAGATAGGAGTGAAATACAGTCTTTTTTTATGATTCATCTTTCACACATTTAGCTTGAGAGAGTAGCTCTGAATAATTCTGCTTTGGAATGAAGTGGCCTCCCAAAGCCAAACAACATGAGAGACTTGGACTGAAAACATACTCACCATCAAGGCTGGATTGTGCGTATTGTGTTTATGACCAGCAAAGCTGCCTGAAAATATGTGGTTTCGCAAGCGCTTCCCTGAAGTGGAGCAACTTAATTTGGTTACTCTGCAGGATTAGCTGATTTTGAGGGTGCTTATGGATTGATTCGCCAAACCGAAATTACTTTCAACAAAGGTCACAGATACCTACTAGTTCATAAGTTAACTATTAGCCCTGATTTAGATTTGAAATTACAATAGATTTCTCACATTTTCAACATCCCCTGCCTTACTGCCAGGAACTTACCAAAAATAATGAAATAACAACTCAGGAAAATCACATTCATTCACATCTGTACTTGTCCAGGATATAAGTCTTGACCACAAACCCTTGTAGTTATAAAATACTTCCTATCTTCTCTAACACTGTTGGGAGAGTTACGTATTGTTTCTCAGGGTAAAAAGGCCATCGTCCTTGCCTGCTGGTATAAACCTCTGATAACAGATGAGTAGGACATAGTTTCAGAATGGCAAGGTTTAAAAAAATAAAAATGTTAGCTAACAAATTTGATGAACTCCCACGGGTCTGAATTTCTGAAGGTGTTCCTCTTATTGGGTGTGTGTATCCTAGTGTTTAGTACAAAATAAACCTCATATGTGCAAACAAGTTCATTAAAATTGCAAGAGCCTGTAGCACATTTGTAACAGCTTGCCCAAAGGTTAACATTTATAGTTTTGCACTGCCAACATCCTGCTTTTATGGGGCACATTTATATGCTAAATTGCCTATTATGTTAAGCTGTAAGTTCCCATTTAGCAGCATCAGGAATAAGATTTGACTATAAGTGTTTAGATTTTATTAGTGCTATGCTAGTCTTCTTAACAGCTCAAACTTCCTACGGGCTGAAAATTTGCTGCCTCCTCTACAGAGATTCTTGTGTATGAGATGTGTTTAGGAACAGCTGAGGATAAGGAGCATGGGAAGAAATGTAAGACACTTCTTGCTGATTGGGAAAAGGTGCCTTATTGCGTTTCACCTCTAAGCAAGTCCTAAATGTCATGTTTAAGCAATGATTGCATCTAAAACAATCTCAGTAACATCCCCTTCTTGAGTTAACAAGACCAAAAAGGTCAGCTGAAAATATTCCAAGAAGAGTGTTTTATTGGTAAGTAAATATGTCTACTTGCTTTGCTTTCGCTGTAAGTTACTTCCCAATGCATGACCTAACAGAATGAAGTGTGATATACCAGCCACATAAACTGAAATGGCAAATTTTAGCTGTATATGCAGTTCTCAAAGGTAAGAGAAATGTATTTGCTAGTGAAATTCTGGATCACTCGGTCTTCCCTTGGCGACAGGTAGTTCTCAGGAGATACTGGTACTAAGGGAGTTACCAGTATCACAAAAACCTTTCAGTTCTGGGTCACCAGTTTGTCAGAGCAGGGGCTGGATTTTAGATACTACTTTAGAAACATCCATAAATATTTGCTGTCCTTAGTAGTGACTGGTCTGTCAGTGGTGATTGACTATTGAAAGTGACTTGACAAAATACCTGAAGCTCAAGCCTTTAGCCTCAGCTTGCTCTGCAATTTGGAGGGGAAAAGAAATTAAAAAATGTGAGAAATTTCTTTTTGAATGCTTCTGTCCAAAATGAGATGTGCTGATTTTGACTGGGATAGATGGGATAGAATTAATTTTCTTAATACTAGCTAGTACAGGGCTATGGGTTGGATTTGTGCTGAAAACAGTGCTGATAACACAGAGATGTTTTCGTTCCTGCTGAGCAGCGCTTACACAGAGCCAAGGCCTTTGCTCCTCCTCACACCACCCCACCAGCGAGTAGTGGGGATGCACAAGGAGTTGGGAGGGGACACAGCCAGGACAGCTGACCCCAACTGACCCAAGGGATATTCCATATCATATGATGCCATGCTCAGCACATAAAGCTGGGGGAAGGAGGAAGAGGGGATGTTTGGAGTAATGGCATTTGTCTTCCCAAGTCACCGTTACGTGTGATGGAGCCCTGCTCTCCTGGGGATGGCTGAACACCTGCCTGCCGATGGGAAGTGGGGAGTGAATTCCTTGGTTTGCTTTGCCTGGGTGTGTGGCTTTTGGTTCACATATTAAACTGTCTTTACCTCAACTGATGAGTTTTCTCACTTTTACCCTTCCAATTCTCTCCCTGTCCCACTGTGGGGCAGGGGGGGAAGCAAGTGGCTGCGTGGTGCTTCACTGCTGGCTGAGGTTAAACCACAACACAAGAATGTGAGAACATTAAGATGCTCTACTCGTAAGCTTTTTTTTTGCATGCTGGAAAACAGAGAAAGAGGTGTGCTTCACAAGCTGACCAGGCTAGTTTTGCAGACTTACTTAAGTTCACATAGTGGGTGTAAGAATGATGCTCTCTATCTGTAGGTCCTCAAAGACCTTTGGAAACATAAGCCACTTAAAACCATTTTTGTTGTCATAATTATTAGAGTGCAACTAGCTATTCACTCCAACCACAAATGGAAAATACAAAAATGGAGCTTCAGGTTGTTCATACAGAAAAAGAACTGTTTTCCGAGAGAGAATCACAAATGTATTTTGATAAAACAGGAAGTTCTTAGCGGCAAATAAGAATGATAAAAGTAATGTAAAATCTGTTGGCGCAATCCATAGTTGAGGAGGGCTACCTCAATCGCTGATTAAATAGGATTGCAGAGAGTTTTGAGTGTGCTTTGCAGAACTCAAAATTTTTCAGTGATTGCAGGAGTGGGAGTGAGGAAGGTGCTTTCTGTGTAAAATACAATATAATTTCCAAGAGGCAGAGATCCCACATGAAAGCTCCGAGGTCTCTGTAGGAATCTGTCTGACTGAACACGCTGACTTTGTTGCCAGCAAAGGCTGCAACCCCTAGCAAATGCAGACAGTGCTTTACCTATTAAGACAATCTATAGGGGAGAGACTTGAGGAAAGTAGCTCAGGAAGTTGGGGTTTTTTTTAAAATGACCTATTTAAAGTTACATTTTTCAAATCATTTAAGGAGAAGACTTAGTTAATGCTACTTAATCAAAGTTCTCTGCAAATAACTTAAAGGTGACAGGTCAGCAAAGACAAGCTTATTTAAAGACTGTATTTTAAGATTTAAAATGCTAAGAGTCTTACCAAGTCTAATCTGCTAAGAATTATAATAAAGTATAAGAGAAGTGCAAACCTTATTTATTTCCAGATCAGATTTATTATTTTTTTTTAAGACCTTGCAGGCAAACTAACAGAGAAGAATTAACACAGCAACTATTTCTCTAAAAGCACTCAGCCTATCTACACTGGTGTTTGGATGATGGTTGGTCAGTTCTGTTATCCAGAATATTTAGGATTTCTGGTTGATAGTTCTCTATAGTCTAAATGGTTTTCTGTGTTTTAGGCAGTTGAAATGATTTACTTTCAAAGTTGTTTTTTTTTATATAGACATGACATAACATCTGTAAATACACTGCAACACTCTGCTAATTCCAAGTTCTTCTTGGTTGTAAATTTATTTTTTAAATAGCTGTTGCTGCAGTTTGAAATGAAAATGGTGACCCGAACAAGCACTATCATTATTACGCCTTCAAGGGACTTACAGACACTCTCATTCACTCCGATACGCTCTAGCTGAACAGCTTGGTGTGCTGGGCCTATTATTTTGCCGAAGTCCCTTAAAAAAAATGGGGGCTGTGCGTTGCATTGCCCTCTGTTGCTTTCTTCAGATACATTTCGTAAGAAACCACTGCACAGTAGGAATCTGATTTCAGGTTAGCAATTGGGATGGTATTTTAATTAGAAATGTGCACCTAGAACTTTACTTTTCCTATGTCAGAGTTACATGGTGAATATGTAATTGAGGGACAAAGCCCAAGTGATTTTCTACTTTTTATTAGGATAAGAAAGAAGTGGGGGCTATCCAGTGAAGGCATTACAGACTCCTGGAAGGAGAGCGAGGTCATTGCTATAACGTGGTGCTCACAGCTGGGAGAGGAGAAGACTCCAGCTAATGAAATGGAGTGAACCACAAGTGCAAAATTCTAAAGGAGACTTGACATAACCACTGATATATTACGAGCCTAAATCCAAAATATAACTCAGCCTTGCAGTTGGGTCTGTGAGAGTGACAGGATCTGAATGCTCTTTTTTATCTGAACGCTATTTGAATTACAACAAGCTCAATAAGGGAAGAGCAGGGTTCGGGGCGGGGAGGAAGATTGCACTGTTGTGCATTCTCTAAATCAGTGCTATCCCAGCAAAACATAATCCAGGACACGTTTTAGATCCATTTGAAGATTTGTGAGGCGTATGTGTCAAGCATATTAAGAACAAAGCAGCAAATCCAGACAGCTTTTAAATACCAAATGATGTGCTTTAGTTTAGAATGAAGCAATCAGTGTTTGCAGAATGCTTTTAATAACACTGTCTTTCCTTCTGGAAATTACCTATTCAGTGCAGGAAATTTCTGTTTGATTATTTCTACAGGTAAACATTGTATTTATTACATTCAGAAAACAACAGGAATTTACATAGCTGAGCCTACACCTACTCTTGTAGCTTTTTCCTTCTCCTTTACATTTATAATAAACATGAATTATATATGGAGACAGCCATGCTTTGTTTAAACTGCTGCACTAAGTACTCCTTGACGGCAGTAAATCAATGGTTTGGTTTCTCATACATTTGAATGAATGTAATAACTGGAATAAACAATTCATCTGATGGATACACAGGAACTCTCTGCAGCTAAGTAGAAGTAGAAGAGTAATACTGTTCCACTGTTCATACATTTGTCATTTGTTGATGATCACACATTATTGACTTTGTGTATTATTTGTCTAATTATTTCATTCTCAAAGTTATTTTGGATAACTTATCCAGTGTTCATTTAAACTGATAATCTGAAAAAACTGTTTTCTCGATCTCCAACTAATAAGGCAATTAAGATCAGCTTTGGAAGCTATTAACCAGATTCCAGTTTCTATTTTTGCTTCCTAATTAAATCTGATGCTCCTAGTACTACAGTGGCACTTGGGCACTTAATGTGTTAATATTGTTAAAAAAGAATCTCAGTATTTGTATAAAATATGTACACACACGCACTTATATATATATATGAGATACTAACCATATATATATCATATATATCTCTATATATGAAAATACTAAAATGCCAATGACTACTTGCTTATTAACTTTAAAGACCAGCATGCATTCCAGTTGGGCTGTAAGGTTGTTTGGATGTGTCAGGAGACAATAAGTGAGTGAAATTGTTCAGAAGAGCTTTCATTAGCCTTCTGCTACCTGGTGCCCTGAAGGTGTCATGGATATCATTAAATTAACGGAGGAAACAAGAATGGATGTATAGTGACATTCTGTGGACAAGCATGAAACATTAGATAATAAATTTGCAAAGCTTGTTCCATTTTGTATTTCCTCATTTTAGAAATGGAGGAATTGGAACCACTTACGGGAGAGAAAGAAACGCTGGGGGGAAATGTTCCTGTTTCTCTGTCTTTGCTAAGTGAAATCCAGGAACAATGAAAATGATCTCTTTAGGACTATTACCCATCATACTTGCTGAAGCTCTTGGATTTTTTCTTTAAGTGCAGAGATGGTGCTTAATGAAGAAGTTCCTGGGAAAATGCTGATTAGGATTGGCCTTGCAGATACCCAGCACTGATTGTTGCCTGCCCAGACAGTGGAAGTGGAGTCAGTTAATAACTTTGTCCTGGGCAAACTGTTCACCATAGTTGAAGGGCTGGAACAAGCAACCAAGACAAGTGGACCTTACTTCACCTAGGGAGAAAAAAAATAAAATTAGGTGTTCCCCCTGCCCCCCCGCCCCGTGAAGCTTCTGCTTTCTCCAGCATAGCCTATATTCTTACATTAAGAATGTTAATCATGAATTATGCAACCACATAACTGAGATCAAGGCATGGAAAACATTCTTGGGTTCGGTTTCAGGCGGACAGTGACCAAATGTCTTTGGGACAGGAGGAGCCTGAAGGCATCAGCTTGCCTTTGGGAGGCAAGAGGCTTAATTGATAGCAATACTGTGAAAAATATTTTTCTTTGCTTTCTGGCTACCCTGTGAAAGGATTCTGAATAGTTTGTGTGCAGCAAGTAGTATTGATGTTTAAATGATCAAAAACTCAGCTTTGAACATTTTTGTCTTGAGGCCTGGATAATTTCTTATACCTTTTTCAAAAATGAAACCAAGCCATTGTATAGCTGCTGAAGAAAGGCAAAACAAGCTCCTCTGGATGGACACGTGTTAAAAAAATAAAAATCCCAGGATCACTGCAATGTTTAGAACTGTGTAAGACTTCTCCTAGAGGAGACTTCAGTTGCAGTGCAATGTAATTGAAAAATAACCTCACTAAAAGCCTTAGTCTGCTTTTTAAGTTTCCATGACTAAATGAAAGAGGTAGGGCAGCCTTCTGAGAGATTCTGGGTCTCCATCTCATGTAGATGAAGTCATTTGTCATCATGGGAACAAATACACCCTACTTATTGCAGTTATCTTTGGCCATGTATATAAGAACTGATGAAGACACTTGCTATAGTCCAAGGCTGTATGAAAGAAGGGGAGGAGAGGATCGCATGGCAAACACCAACCAGGCAAATCTCCGCATGCTAAATGGTGAATATTCTGTCTTAGGCTCTGGTTTCCCTTGGTGTACTGCTGTCTGCTGGACACACAGAGCAAGCTTTGAGTCCGGCATGTTTTATGTATTTCGTTTGCTTATTTTCATTATGATCTGAGTGTGGGAAGGGCAGCCACAAAGAAGTATTTTTAAAAAAAAATTAAATTATGGAAAGCACTCTTTTTTAAATGGTATTCAAAAGATTATTTGCTAAGAAGTCTTTGTTTCAGTGGAATATGCTTTAAATTCATAGTTTGGATGAGATTCACAGGCAGATGACTAATTTGCTATAAACTCATGATCTATTCTTCATATTGTCTTTGCATTACATGGAATTTCTTCTACTCTTTTGGCTAAAGGTAGATAACTCCTTGTATCTACAATAACAGCATTGCAATAGCTGCACTAAATTTAAGAGTGGTGATGCAGTTAAGGAATCTTTTGAAGTGTCCATCTTTGGACACATGCCTTTCTCCCTGGTCCTTCCTAACCTCAGCAGGAATGTACAGCTGCATCCTCAACCAAGTTTTCTTCATAGGAAGCCAAGTACAGCAGGCAACGCTCCCCAAGCATCTCCTGTCATCAAACTCAAAGTCAACCAGAGTTTTCTCAACCATCCTCCTGCTACTCTTCAGCAGCACCTTAGGCATGTCCTGAACATTTGGGAAGACAACATATTTCAACAGTTTCCCATCCGACTTGCCAACACTACTGAGAAACATAAGGATGCTTTTTATTTGACAGCAGTGTACTCTGCTGTACAAAACCCACACGAACAAGAAATTGAGTCTGTGACACAAGCATTCAGCTTTCGCACTGAGAATTATGACTCCGTCCTGCTATGTGCTGAGGCCGCAGGCACAAAGCCTGGCTCTGCATCAGCCTGCAAATCAGGAGTTTGAGATTCTGGATTCCAGTTGGTGTCTAGCATGCAGATTGGTCAAGATGGGTAAATACAGGCATATAAATTGAGGAGCCTGAGCCAACAAGTCATCTGCTGTTCTGTGTCCTGGATTTCAGCACACTGGATATGAAACCACTTCTTCCATCAAAATAAAGTTTGTGACCTGTCAGTGTCCTCTTTTGTAAAACCTCGGGCTAGCAGTCCCGAAAGGTAGCTGAAACAGTGTAACACACCTGAAATTTGAAGGTTTGTCTCATATTTAGGTAAGTTAAACCTCCAGAATCGAAATAATTTTTTGTTTTAGTTTCTAAATAGCAATAAAATGTCAGTTTCTGTAAGGGTAGTCCATGAACCTAGCTGTTTGTCTTTTTTGTAATTAACCAAAAGGCTACATTTATAGGAAAAAGCAAAAATATATTATTTTTTCCTACATGTTTTTGGTTTCTGTCTCAGAAACAAGCAGACCTAGTGGATGCTACATTCCATGGTTGGGGGAGGGGGAGTGCAGCTTCTCAAAAACTCGTTTTATGTTTTGGCAGATCCTTTTAACACCTGAGGTGAAGGTAGATTCGAATAAGCTCTGCATCAATGTAGAGGTTACGATGGTAAAAGATTTTTTTTATTATTATTACAAAAGACATTTCATGAGCTCTCTAATTTAAAGTTGTTATCTATATCTCAGAGATAATATTGCACTTAAATAGGAGCCCAGATGTTAGATAAAAAATTTGCTTCATGTCCCAAAGTCAGAATTGACTTTTCTATGGCAGAAGGTAAAATATTACTAAAACTCAGTCCTTTTTGAAGCATCCTGGAATGCAGCTATTGCAGGTTTACTCTTATGGCCAGAAAGGGTTGTGTATTTGGGGAGGATGGGGCAAAGCATGCCAGAAATTCCGTCTACTAGGAAGAAATAGCATTATTAAGTTAGTTGTTTCCTTGGTAATATTTGTAAATAACCACACAAATTGCTCTACTGGTGAAGGAAATATCAAGAGTTGGTTAATTTTAATCTTTTTTTTCTGTTTGAAATTCTTCTCCCACATTTCTTTTCCTTGCACTAGCTAACAATTTATTCATACCGCTTAGATCTTCCTGTTAGCTTTTTTTTTCTTGCCCCAAAGCTCTGCTAGACCAACAAACTTGTGACCTCTTTTGCCTAATGTGCCTTTATTTCAGATCTAATCACCTATTAGTATGTCCCCCAAACAGTGATGTGAGTGTTGGAGTTTGTCTTGTACCAAAACAACAGCAAGATGCTTGCAGGTCGAAAATCCCTGAAGCCTGGGTTTTCTTCAATGCCAGTATATTAAAACCTGGATGGAAAACCCCCCCAAAAAGCCTCTTCATTTTGTCCTTAAAACGTCACAGAGAGCTCTACTTCATGAAAGGACCAGAGCTATTTTTCCCGTCCCTGACAGCAGGCCTGTGTCACTTGCTATAAGGATCTGATGCACTTTAATCCTTAAAGTTATTCACTGTATTTCCACTTACTCAGGCACTTACCCTCTGCCTTTTGTTCTGTCGTACTTACAGATGCAAGTGGGCATACCTAGCTGAACTACTACTGTCAAAAGCTCATCTTCCATTTTAGTTTTAGTCTGTGCTAAAAGTTTCTTAGAAATTATCAGAAATACACCGCATGATGAAGTGGCCACAGTCACCACATTCATAAGTGGATGTCTCATGTTTCATCATAATTTTAATGGTTAGTCCTTCATTTGGTAGCATAAGAAGGTATGGTAACTCGTTGTGTATTACTCCAAATTACTCAAATGTCAAATAGACATTTCATTGAAAAAGTCTACCTCAAAAGTTTCAGAAACTGGCTAGTTAAAAAGTTCCAAAGGTAAACTTCTGCTTGTTTATGAAAGCATAATTATCAAGTGAGAGAGATGATGGAAGTATGATGGTTGAGTAAGGCTGATGATTACAAAAATCCAAATGACAGTGAAAATAAAATAGGGCTTTGAATTAAGATGACCTAATTTTATTTCCCTTCTCCCACTGACTGGCTTTAATAACTTTTAAGGACAATGCTGTTCTGCATGACCACACCAGTATTGCATCCTCTTCTGAGATGTGAGTCCTCCTCTGCATTTTTTGTGAAATACAGTGAAATTAAAATGACTGATAATTGAGTTTGTAAAGCAGTTTGGCAATCACAAAGGCGAGCCTAGTTTTGATACAGCTGAGACTTGCTGGCATTAATTTTTGTGATACTAGGGGGAAAGAAAAAAGTCAATTCCCAGATAACATTTACCAGCTAATCTAAGGCCTGGGTGTCCTTACACTTTGTTTAACCTCTTTACAGATGTTTGATGGAATGTGGACAGATAATTGAGTGCAGAATCAAGTCTTATTCCTGGAATAGCTTTTAGGGCTACTGAAGTAAATTTTCTCAGTCCGATAACATCAAGAAAGCTTTGAGTAAATGGAACATCTTGTATTGTGGTCAAAGAGATATGAAACGTAGCACTGTAATAACCAAGGCAGTCTTATTATCAAGAAACATGCCAAAGAAAGCCAATAGCATTCTCATTAAAAATAAATAAATAAAATTATTGCAATCAGAATTCAGAAAGGGAAAATTGATTCTGCTTTTAAAATCCATAGAACTACATGCAATAATAAAATGTGTTAAATCCAGCAGCACATAGTATTTCCTTTTCCGTGTATATACAATGTACTCGCTGTCTGCTTCAGTTCTGTTGAAGGTGATAATCACTTGCTGCCAGACCAAAAGGAAAAGCAAACCGTTACTATTCTCATGGTAGTAACAGGGTTTTTTGCAGTGAAGGAGCGTGTGTGCTCCAATTATTTGACTTCCTGTCAGAAAACTAGATGTTCCGATGTTTGTTTTCTGCTTTCCAGTCACCGTGCTTACAGCCCTGCGTTTTCTAATCTTTCTGGTGCACAGGCTGACACTGCAGCACCACAGCGTAGTCTGTTACCTTCTGTCACATCTGCTTAGATCTAAAGTAAGATGCATATACTAAGACACAACCTGATGAAACACAGCACATTGGCAACATAAAGTCGTGCTCTTTCTTGGCCTTGGGGACAAGTGTAGGAACTGAAATTCTGATACAAAAGACACTGCAGGCAATAGTGCTTTTGTTTACTGGATTCATTGATTAAACGAGAATATTCCGTTTTCAATAATGAAAAAAGTTGGTAATATTTAACAAAAACATTTGCTAAAATAGATGATTTCAACACGTGTTTTTTTCTCATTGCCTATTTTGCAAATGTTAATGGGAAAGTCATGAATGAACAGAGGGCCAATCTAAGTGATTCCTACTGCTTATTAGAAACCAATTCAATATGTGATTAAACAATACACAAGCCTTGTTCTAATCCTATTCACAGAGTGAATTTTATTCTGAAGAAGTAATTTTTCTGTAGCAAGATCATATATAGAAAGCATGTCATGACAGATTTATCAACAAATTCAATTAAACTAAAAGCTAGAATGTCTGCACTAGCAAAATTGTACAAGAGAAATTGCTTCATGAAGTTAATGATAATGCATTATGTCTACTGATGATCCAACCTTCTGATTCCAGTTAAGAGTTAAAAAGAGGGGAAAAAAAAAAAAAAAAGAAAAGCGCCAAATCAGAATCCTTTGCACTGTCAAAACACAAAAGAATATGACCCTTTTAAATTTAACATGAACTGAAGACTCATAAAGATCTTACTAAAAAGAAATCATAAGGTGTTTATTGCTGGTAGAGGATAATGGATGGGTATGTTCAGGAAATGAAGTTGCTTCAATGACAGGGGTCTTCTGTAGCACACCCTGCACTGAATGCTTCATCCCTTCTCTCTTCCAAGTAGAAAAAAATGTTCGAGTATTATGAATTCCATTTTCCCTGGTAGGGGATCAAGCTGTGGGAGACACAGGTCACGGCTAATATTTATTAAAACCTTTCATTAATTAAGTTGGCATTATTAGTAGAATCCAGCCTTTATTATTAATTACAGATAACTATACATCCACTTACTCCTCCAAACAATTCACTCATATGCACACTCACATGGGGTGAGTCATGATTTTGTGGATGGACCAAAAGCCAGGAGGACAACCACATGGAGAGCCACGGTGATACCAAGAGCTTCTAGGTAGGTGTGGCAGACACTCAAGGGTGTATGTATAATATTGATGTCTTTGAATACGAAAGCCACCACCTTCTTGGATGTGGTCTGAGTGATACAACCTCTTGTTGATGCTATTGTGTACTGGTGGCTTTGGACAAACTCAGCAGATTTTTGATGTTTTATCCACTTTTGCAGATTCAGTCAGACCATTAGTCTCCAGAGCTTATTAGACCTTGGAAGGCTTTTAAGCACTGTCTCTCAACACATACTTATCATCTCTTGAGCTATTTTCTGGTAACTTTCTCTCCATCCACAAGCATCAGTACCTCTGGACCCATTTCACACTTCATGCAGAACAGTGTGACACATGACTCAACTTTCAAAAGTGCATACACGAAATGCTATGATAACTTTGTATTCCTGCCAGGTTATGCACAGAGGGTTGAGACGCATATCCGTATCTTGACTATCTGGACTACAGTGACAATGTTAATTTATGATCAAGATTAATTTTCTGTGCCCTGCTGGATTAACATATTTGCAGCCTAATTTTGGACAGGGATTTGAAATAAAAGTCATGTATTCTGAAAAGCCTGGTAAGGAAACAAAAAAAGCTGCAAAGCTTCCATTTGAATTTATTTATTCATTTTTAGGTCGGGGGAGGGACACACAGACCCCACCTATTGTCTTTAACTATTGACCATATCATTCATACTTGAGAAATAAAGGACTCTTCTATTGCGGTACTGTTGGATCTTGGCTTGCTCATAGTAGTCATTAAAAGAAGAATAAGAATGTTGATTTTGCTCTTTGAGCACTGGCTGCTTGTTATATTTTCCATGTTGTGTACAGGTTGCTGTCTGTTTGTTAAAAGACAAAAAAAAATCAATACAAGCACTGAAAAGGAACTTTGTGTATTCAACTTTGCAAAGTTCTTTAATAAGCACCAAGAAAAGCAGTAATACAAAAAATTCTGAATGCCAGACTTAATTACCAGTGCACGCATAAAGCAATATTACTTTTTCAAGCACAGAGAACTGAGTGGAAAAAGTGAAAAAGTATTTCCAAGGAAAATAAAAATGGACTGATAACATACATTTACATTTCAGCTATGTTTATATCCTTTCATTTACTACTGATGTATCTTAAATAATTTGTTGATACAGGGGAAAAATTGAGAAAAAAATTAATTCCTCACACTTAAAATAGAAAGAAAAAGGCATAATTTTTATTTCAGTTGTTGGCAAGAATTAGGGAATCACCTGTGTAATCTTTTAGGTTCTAGCCCCTGAATATTTCAGTGCATTCATTTGGGCATTCTGGAGATGAAGAAACTTTAAATAATTTATGATCCTCTCAGGAAAAGGTGAGTCTATGATCCTATGTTTTGGTGGTGTTTTTCTTTTCTTTAAGATAATTCTACAAGAGAAGTAAAACATACAGATATATTCCCTGCCTGCTCCTGAATTAAGATACTGATAAAAAAATAAACAGAGGTAACAAGCTGGATATTGAGTCACTGGATTGAGCATAAATTAATTGTTTGGTTCTCTACTGTATTAATCTGGCTCTGAATTTCACACTGATTTTCTCACTTTTTTCATTAATTATATGAATAATTTTTTATACGTTAATTGGTATCACAATGCAGAAGGCTTAGAAAAAAAATAATACAGAGCTGATTCAGGTAAGAAGCAGAGCACATCATTCACCTGAGAAAAACTTACCTGCTAAGAGTAGAATTAATGATGTCTACTGCTAGGCTTTTCCAAGATCCCTGTCCCATTTCACGTATAATTCGTGAGTTGCTTGCCAAGACAGAGCTGCCCAGCACAATTAGACTTTCACGTACTAACGAGAGCAGGAAGAGCTGCCAGCGAAAAAGACAAGCAAACCAATCCTGAAATATGTAACGGTTTGCTGGGAGGGTGAGAAAAGGTACATCTAAGGATGAGTCGGGAAAATAAAGTGCCAGCTACGTGGTCTTTTTTTCATTGACGCCGTTTTGCAGGCGATATCTAATAGAGCAGAAAAGGAGCAAGGACACCAGCTATTAGTGATACTTGCCAGTTGCGTAGCTTCCAGTTACAACCTCTAGCGTCTACCTTGTAAACACTTAGATATTTAAGAGAAGCAAGAGTGCAAATGTAAGAGGAGATACTGTGATGAACTATAAAAAGCTTTAAGCTTCCATTGTCTTTTGCATTTCTTTGTCAACCTTCTGGTCCTTCTCCCACTTGCCCAGCCTGCTGTCTGCTAGTCTTACATGATTTGATTGTTGATACTAAATCCTGACACTACAAAGGTGCAGAAGAAGAGAAGCGTTTTCATTGTTGCTGTGGATATTTAAAGAGGGAACAACAGAATTTAGGAACTGGTCGGAGAATAGTGCTTTGTAGATGAATGCAGATATGTATAGTGAAAGGGTTTGTGTGCGTGTGTGTTTCATGAAGAAGTTTGTTAACTTCTGTCTTTAAAACGCTGACACCGAAAAGTCACAGTCTAGGCTTGGAACCTGTTTACTTTTTGGTGTAGATTAGTAAGATTTGTCTACTAAAGTCACTGGATGCAAAATGGTATCTCAAGACCTAGTTAATTCTTTAGGTCCTGCATAGGCAATCATTATAAGAAGAACACGTATTTATCTACAGTTGATTTTGCACAAAATAGCCATTACTTTGCTACTGTAAAACTTAAGGGTTTTTTTAACACTCTTTACAATAAACACAAAAATAATTTTTCCACATCACTTTCAGCCCCAGCCAGCTTTAGAGGTTCCAGAGGTACCTTGGTAACACGCCACCAATATATACTGAAAAAATGATGGAAAATGCTGATCCAGAAATCCTTTTAATTCAAGCAATTAAAGAGGTACAGTTCTGAGCAAAGCAGTTTGTGTTTATACTCTACATGTTATGCAATTAAAAATATAAATCAAAAGCTCTTCGGGACTGTGCTTATTTTTTAATGAAATCAATGTCAGCATCTAGTTACTAATAAGAAACTCTCAATAACAGATCCTTGCAAGAAGGAAAGTTATTTCAGCTTCAGGCTGATAAAAGGATTATTAGAAACCAGCTCGCTCTCTGTGTGTGCATGTCTGAATGTTTAAACAAGCTTGAAAAAGAATACTTTGACATCATTCACTTCGAGCCCATATAAACAGGAGCGTCTCTCATCCCGGTAAAAGCAAGTGAGGACATATATCTAAATGTGATGGATTCAAGAGTGTATCATCTTGGACTGATGATAATGGCTGTAATAAGCACACACACACAAATCATCCTTTGGAAACTATGGTCATGCTAAGATTTTGTGAGAAGTTTTCATAGTAGGGTTTTTTCATACCTACCCACCGCCAACTTACCCTACTTGCTAGGATTTCCTGCAGTAGCATACTGCGCACTACGCAGTAGACTTACTATGTAAAACGCCAGCAAAAAAGGTTGACATAATGACTCATTACAATTTAAATCTTATTACACAAAGCTTCATTCAAGTCAATATACAGAGTACAGAACCGCAGGGGTACATTGTAGCCTGGTGTGAGAGGAATGAGTCATGCAATTCTCATTATGGTTAATAGAACCACATCTAGTGCCGCATGTAAGCCCCTGGAAATGCACCTCACAATTCGCATTCAAATCACATTGGGCAGTGGCTACTCCAGTACACCAAATAAAATAGCTACATTTCAAACATTAAAGTTCATCTGATTCAAAATTTTTTGGAATTACGTTGCATTGTATTGATGACCTAGCACAAATATGTCATTGGCGATGATGATTACTCCTAATTGCCATAATATAGTAAGTGGAGCCTTTCAGAAGCTTAAAAAGGGAGTGACATAAACCACCTTAACATGGATCGTGTCTTTCCTCTCTTCTTGTTATCTTTACTGGCAAACTGCTAACTTTTCCCTTCCTAGACTCTTATAAAAATTATTGCCCACACAGAAATGGTTATTACCGAACCTGGACACACCCTTATTGAATTTTTAGGATATATTTTTAATTATTTTTTTTATAAACTATGCTGGAAGACTAATTGCTTATATACTTATGGTTTTAGTTGCTTGTTTTACTAATGGCTTGTTCCAGCTAATTAAAGGAAATCTCCAGGAAATCTCTTTCTTCTGATAAGTAGGTTGCACAAACAGCTTCAAGGAGAATGCACCCTTCCAGCCATAAATCTGTACTTATAACTGCCAAGTCTGTTTGCATAGTGTAGAGTGGTATGCTTGTAACTTCAGTTTCATTTTATTTTTGTAGATTCATGTGCTGTTGAAAAGAGATAGTTATTATTAATTATTGGGGAGTTTTTGAAAAAGCATCCTGTAAAATATTTTTAATAATGGACAATGCTACTGTAGATTATAATCAGGCATACTTTTTACTAGGAATAGCTGCATCAAAAAGGGCTGAATTCTCAAAAAAGTGCATCCTATCTTTCCAGTTAATAAAAGTGATTCTCCTTTTAGTACTTTAGTGCAATTATGGGATTTGATTTACAAATGTGAACTGCAAGATCCAGCTGATCTTTCCAACTTTTCAATTTTTTTTTCTTTTTGCAGAAGATGAAGCCCCTAACTCAATTTTAATTCAGATACCTCGCATTGCTTACAGAACTCTAAACTTAAAAAAAAGAAAATCTCCAATTATCAGAGAGATATTTTGAAAAACCAAGTTACGTGTGTTGTGAAAGCAGAGTCTAACTCAAACCCCCAGACTTTATTAAAGATGAAAGCGATATAGGACGTGTGTTTGAATTCGTTTCCAAATGAATTCAAAAGGCTCTTGCTAAATCCTCAAAGAGCAGAAAGGTGCAGGTTACCAGTGCAGTGCTGCTTCTGCAGAATGGCAGCATCATCAGGAATTCAGCTTCATTGCCGAGGTTTAGCGGAGAAGCAGTAAAGCACCCCTTATCCAAAGGGCTTGCAAAGGCACTTTCTCAAAGAGCAGGATTTCCATTGTGTCTGTGTTGTGAGCTTGGCAGAGGTATTCATCAGCCATTATTGATTTAGAAGAAGGCATGGCTGGAGTGAGGGGGATTGATCTGAATCCTCCCTTGGCTAAGTTAACTATTGAGGGATCTATTCATATCAAGATGAAGCACTGAAGAGTGACCTACAATGATAGGAAATAGGTATCACTGTCTTTCTTTTTCTTTGCAGTGTGTGTGAAAAACTCTGGCTTGTTGTTCTTGGGTTTGGGACTCTTTTCTCCCTCCATTAGCTTTCAAAAACATTATCTTTGCTAAGCTTAGTATTTCTTGATTTTACTGGGCAATTCTTTAGGGAACTACAGAGCAGCAATTTCCTCTGAGAGGACCTGGTAAAGGGATAGGGGGAAAAGAGCTATTGACTTTCTATTCGAGCTGCAGTCTCACTTGTGAGAAACTGAAGGTGGCAAAAGGTATCCGACAGGATTCTGGCTTAGCTGTGCTTTCTTAGTCAGCCCTCCCTTTCCCCAAATGGCCTAGCATCTCGCCAAGTTATTTCTGTGGTCA
This sequence comes from Aramus guarauna, assembly GCA_013400195.1. Taxonomy (NCBI): domain Eukaryota; kingdom Metazoa; phylum Chordata; class Aves; order Gruiformes; family Aramidae; genus Aramus; species Aramus guarauna. Next base: position 138,330 of record VXBL01008385.1, on the reverse strand, counting down.
GTATTGCCCTTCCTGTTCATATATAGCTTCTCTTCCAGAGGAATCTGCAACTTGTCTTTCTCAGAGACAGGACCACGAGCTAGGGACCCAGGAGAACTGTTCTTGCATTCTCCTTGTTGAGGTCCCTTACCCAGATAGCAGCTGGGCTTGGACCTCTCAGCTCTGTAATCATGTGGGCCATATTTCAATCGCACAATTTTGTCCAGCTTTCATCTTATATCTGCAACACCTTTGCAGATTTTACAAGTCCAGATTTGCCGTACTGACAGCCATCTGAAATGCTTCTGCAAGGAGCATGTCTCTTTTTCTNTTCTGTCCCATCACAGATAACCTGACCATCACGTGCCTTTCTGGCCTTTCCTCCAACTCGTCATTTCACATGAGCTACTGATACATCAAGTGCCACCACTGATCAGCTTCTGAGCTCAGCTTGTTCAGCTATTTACTGGAGTTAGGGACAAACACATTTGTTCTTTGTCTTGTGCTGTTCTTCACACTCCAGAGGTCCTTTCTGCAAAAACACGTACAAGCCCATTTCAGGATTTTCCCCACTGTCTTTTTCAGGGAGAAATAAGTACCTTTTGCTTAGATGCTGTTTGCTCCCTCTTTATGGCTTCCACTTGGCTGAACAAACACATAAGGAAATTTTATCTCCTCCAAAAACCCCCAGCCAAACCCCACACAGATATATCTTTTGCTATTTTCCTGTTAGTCCTTAGTCCCACCTTAAAAGTATTTGTTACTATTCCCACAATAAACTCAGCAAAAGTAAGACTGTGGGTGTACAGAGTATGCTCATTATGGGAATTAAGGTTTTCCTTCAAATTCTGCACATATCAATAGCTGTTTTGCATTTGGTATGCAACTTGGGACATCTTTTTCTTTCTGATTATAGCAGTGACTAGCACAACAGATTCCCTAATTCATAAGTGGGGCCCCTGTATGCTAAAATACACACAAATAAGAATATTATTCTTATTAATGAAGACATTTAAAAGCAAGACCAAGGAGTTACAGTTTAATTCTGTTTTGTAATAATTTGAAATAAATATAAAATTGATATTATAATTTAGAATATTACCTTTTAAACCAGATTATTCAGACCTGCCAGCTTTGTAAAGGAGTAAACAGAGGATAACATTTTCAAATAAAGAATAAGCATGGAATTCAATGATTCTGAATAGCTCAAGATCTCAAGATGTTTACTTCATTACTTGGTTTCCTTTATCTCGAGATCTCTATTAATTTAAGAACTTCAATCTTAAGAAACCAATATATATGAATTTACTTTCCCCACTTACTGTGCTTTGCTTCACGTGATGGAGCACCAGCTGTTAATGGGATTTTAGTCCCAGGGATCAGATTAAAGTCAATCTGAAGTAAAATTCCCTGAACCATGCATAATGTGGCTGTTGGGTTTGCATTTCAGGGTAGGGAAAAAAAAAAATCAGACAGAATATCCCTTTGAAATTGTTAATCATGAGAAGGAAGATTACCTAGCTTTGTTTGCATGGATTCCTGTGAAGTGGACAGTAGAAATCACAATCAATCTTTTTATAATTAAACCAGGAAGGAAATATTAATAGTCCAGTTCTCTCTGAAAGAAGACACAAAATCAAGATGGGGGAGAGCACTGAAAGCCAGAACAGAGAAGGATGCAATACGTGGCTGACATTTTTTCTTTCAAAAAATTTTGTGTTGTGACCCAATAAAATACTCTGGCTTTTGAGAGTTTTATTACATTTTATAAACTTCTCATCTTTGCTGCTGAAACCACCAGACTGCTTGCTGTGTTCAAAATAAAGTGATCATTGTAGTGAGTTCGCCTTCAAATCATCCCATATTTCCTTTATATTGCCTTTACATGTATGAGTCATAGCATATTGATTTCACCCTTACGTTGCATTCAGTTTGACTCTCCCTTAATAGACAAAATGACTATCTGATTTCTAGAAATCCTACTATTTGTATTTCTTTTCTTCTCTGAGCTGTAATCTGTGACTTACAATAGGCTACTGCTCAGTGAAATGGTGAGGTGCTAGTTCAGCCTAATATTGTTCAAATAATAATAATAAAAAAGTCTAACTGCCAGTCTATTGTTACTAGTGCTTTTCTAGTATGTGCTCTTTAAATTATCTGACTTCCCAATAAGTTGAACAGTGCATTATATGCACCTGAAAACTGTTCAGATAATTATCTCATATGATATTTGATCCCTTCACAATGTTCAGAGTTGGCTACTGTTCCCTGCTCCATACTGTGCAGTTCCAATTTATCATTCAGCTTCTGTGATGTTGACTATTACCCTGAATTACGCATCATACTGCATTCATTCCTTCACTGCCCTGGATATGACACACGGGACTTAACTGTCATTACAGCATCCTTCATCAAATTTGGGGTGGGTTTTTTTTTGTTTGTTTGTTTTGCTTTGTTTTCTTTTCTTTTTTTCCCAAGTCCTTTCTTGGTTCTCCAAGGTGGTTACAGGTTTCTGATCTGTGACCTGAAAATACAGCGCCAGCTCTATTTCACACGGTGAACAAGCGAACGTGCTCCATAACATTTCTTACAAGTGCGTGTGTCACTGGACCCCATCAACTCCTACCTCTCCCCTGGGTCTTCCTGTTTCTTAACTTGTTCCCTGTCAAAAGCTTTTGTCATATTTTTATGAGGAGAGGTATAACTTTGACCATATCCATTTTTTATTAAGAGATCAAGTGAGCTATTAGACCCCAGCCACTTTTGCCTTTTCTACTCTTGCGTAGAAAGAAAAAAGAATTTCAGGCAAGACAGATAATACTCTCACACAATAGAGAAATATGCTTTTAAAAATAATAATTTGAGGCAGAACATGTAATTAACTCATCATTCTTTAAAACCGTGGATTGTCTCCGTACTCAGCTTAGTGTTCAGCCCATGATCCCAGTGAACCAAATCTGGAGTTCCTTTAAACTAAAATGAAGTACGTAAAGATTAGCCCAAACTGAATTACAGGAATTTGGCTCCTTTAATATGGTTACAAAGAGGAAAGAAAAACCCGTTAATAGAACATATTTTGGTTTTCTTCCTGCTGACTGTGACAGCCATGAACAGCTCCATTCAGGGGAAAAAAGACCTGATTCAGCTTGTTCTTTAGTGCCAAATTATCACAAGTCGAGCATCTCGGTTTGCCTGTGCTTCACTATTCTTCTGGAGAAACGCCATTATTCACCACTTACTGTCCTCAACCTTTTGTCAGCTTTGGTCTCCACACAACTTTTCCAGATTTCTTTTGGAGAAACTTCTTCACCAGAAGTGAAAACAAGATCAGCATCTGTTTTGGAGAAGTGTTTTTCCAACCCACTGAATAATGAATGCAAAGGGAATGTGTTGAACTTATGAAAAAGTTTCTATTGTAGATCCCTTTGGTTTTGATTGTCTTTCTGTCACTGCAATGCAACTGAATTAGTATCTATGATATTCCATTTTTTAACTTGTTTTTAAAAACATGTTTTGATGAAATGATAAATGCATCTGGAATCTGCGTAAATGTAAGAAAAAAGGATTATAAACTCTCAATCAACAAGATGTATTGGTACTTTTACTAAAATGGAGGACCTGACCTAACTTCTTAAGAATATTTCTATAAGTTAATAAAAATTTGCATTTGACAATAGTAAAATTTTCATTTCCTTTGATTAAAATAGATTTTAGCAATATAGCCTCATGCCTTATACTTCTAACTCTAGAGAAGCAATCAGCACAACAGTTGGTGGTAAAACCCCCATTTTATTATGGAAAATTTATTATACAACCATTACTGGGAAAACCCTCTATTAACTTGAATCAGAGAGTAGCATTTTAGCAGGCCAGTAAGCCAATAAGCCAACCAAAGAACAGATTAACTAAATGGAAGGTGCAGTGCCTGCACATAGAGTAGCTGCTCAGCTGCCCCATTCCTAAACAGATTAAAGGTCTGACTGCTGTGTATCCCTTGACTAAATCTTATTCCAAGTTATTTCTTTGATGGTCCCCAAACAGTAGACTGCTCATTGCTGCATGAGACTTGAACCGCTGTTGTTTGACTGAAGAAAAAGCTATGCAGCAAAATTGCATCAATTATACTTCACTGAGAATCTTGCCTGTCTCTTGTCCTCCTTACCTCCATCCCAGTGTAAGCGTGAAGAGCTTTCACCCAGTCAAGAAAGCAGTCCTTATATTTGATGGAAGATCTGCACCTATTATTTGACACCTGTTTCATTTAACCTCAAGCGTATATCTACTTGGTAACAGGTAAGTTCAATTAGCTTTTACACATGGAATTATGAAAACGTGAACAGTGGAAGCAGTATAATCGCAAGGGAAAAATGCTGGTCTAAGTTGAGCTACCCGTCTAGCTCTTGACAGCAAGGCAGGAGGGAAGCATGGCAGCATTGTTATACAGCACACAGGTGAATGATGGCTGAACAGAGCTTTCAGGCCTTTTAATCTGTTCTTTGATCATCTCTGAAATAGATCAAGGCAAAGCCATTCCTTTCCTCTCCAACAAAAAGTACTTACTGACTTCTCTGTATTAAACATAGCCTCCTATTCTACAGGGTATCTGGAAACTGGGCTCAGGAATATCACCTACTTACTCCATTTCACTCTGTTCAGTGTAAAGGTTTGACCCTGGAAGAGCTTTGGACCTCATCCTGTGGTACTCCATTGAATAGCCTGAGTAACTGGGGCATGTCCTTCCTGAACTGAGGCAGATATGATTGATACAAGGAGCCATAAAGAGTGCTGAAAGGAACTAGTGAGAAAAAACTTGAGTTGTTTGTATATCAATGTGGACGGCCTTTAAAACTAAACAGAGGAATTCTAACAAATGATGCAAGTCATGAAAGTTGATATTATAAGAATCAATAGATACCTAGTATAAAAAAGCAGTGATGACTGAGTACATTTATCAAAGTCCTTGCACTTTCAAGAACAGATAGTGCCGTAGCGTGTGTTAAAGATGGACTAGGGCATAAAGATAGAGTAGCACAAGAAAACAATCCATTTGGGTCAAAATCACTCTTGAAAAGAATGATAAATAGCCATTGAGGGACTATGGCAATTCCTTCTATGTAGTCCAAAAGGTTACCTTAACTCGTGACTTGATATCTTGATAGTACTTATTACACCGAGGGACAAAACCCACCTGCAATTGTTTAATTTTTTCGCATTGGACAGAAATGCTACTGGCAACAGTCAGGCCTATGTGTGCTTTGCTGTGAAAGTTCACTGGGTTCTTCAACAAAAAGACAGCAAACCCACAAGGTAGGATGCTTTTTTAGTGGCAGGATTAGTAACCAGTGGGCATATTAAATGAGTGATAGAAAAATAACCTTATTGTTGATTAAGGCATCCCAAGTTTGCTCAGTTTAAATGTAATGAAGAACAGAGAAAAGAGTGTCTGTGATAGACATCTCCAATTTCAAAAGTGAAAAAAAAAGAAAGTAAATAAGTGTTCTTTTAATTTATTGTTGGTCTCTGTCTTCCTACATTCACAGGTTTAGTTCCTAAACTTCTTGATACAAAGCATTTGGAGAACACAAAGCACCGTATAACATGTAACAAGACAGAAGATCTGCTATCTCAAGGCTTTCTCCAGTTCTTCCCTCCCTTTTATGACACCTGACAGTTTTGAATACTCCTGCCATACGTATGCACAGGTATTCAGTTCTGTATCTGAAAATTATTCCTATTGCACCACTGACTTATGGATGCGAAACACAAAACCTGAAATAGCTTAAAATTCATCAAGTTAACAGTAGTAGCATTGGCACAGGGCATAAATCCATATTTTGACATCCTGAAGACAGTGTTAAGTTTTCTGTTATCTTATTAAATTGTATCAGACTTGCCTTGCATAGAGTACAACCAGGCTTGATAAATGCTTGGCTTCAGCTACACTCTCCCATTTATTTTCACACTGTCAGACTTAATCCATAACTGCTGTTCAAAGGCAGCAAGCAGGAGATGAGGGTGCATCTTGACTCAGCTCATAGCTGGCTCCTGGCAGCCTAAAGATACACTACTTTGTTATTATTCAGACTGCTTCTTGACATAATTTATTTTCATTTTTTTATAATCTATTCTCTAAGAATAAACAATTTATAATCACATGATTTAATTAGTTTTTATTTTGTGTCAATTTGCTTAATCTCGTTGACCATAAAGCATGGATTTTTATAAAAAAAAAAAAAAAGAACAAAACCCAAAAACCCACAACAAAAGAAACCCAACTGTAGTATCTGAAAAGCACATAGAGGACATGAATGCAAAATTCAGATTGCTGGAGTGAATATAAGTCTATGAACACATCTTTTACTCAAGCTGAGCATAGTACAGATGTTACTGCTCCATTGCAATAGACAGGCTTGAATTATCTTGAATACTCTAAAGTGATGGGGTGGTTTCACACTGGATTTCACTTCAGCTGGTACCTTCTCTATTTCATATCTGGCATTTAACACTAGGGACAGGCACAAGAAAGGAAAGCTCATTTTCCCATGAAAGAGGCTTGTATATGTTGATCACCCAGCAAAAGCGCATTTTTCTTTGTCTAAGGGCTTATGTAGAAACAAAATTTTGGATCCTAAAATGGCTTAAAAAATTACATCCAAATACATTTCCTCAGATGACCTGCCACAGAGGCATAAATAAAACAACCTAATATGGATTTTGAGCTTCAGTTCTTCCCATACAGAGTCATGCCCAAAAGTAACATTCTTCTTGTGCTTTGATAATATTCCTGCCAAGGAAAGACACTACATTGAGTAATTAACAATATGACCGGTTTTCTGCTAGGATAAGTATTAAAATAAATAAATAAAAAAAAATCTGTAAGCATATGAGTTAAGTTTTGTAAAACCCTTCTATTTAAGCTGTTTGTAAGCAGCTGAGCTATTAAAAGGTCCTTATTAGGTCCTCATTTATGACTATTTAGCCACAGAAGCTTTATCAGGCATTTCTCTTTCAGATGCAACCTTCTAACAGATGCTGTCCAAAAAGCCCAAGGTTAGCATCTGTCTTTAAGTAATATTGCTGCAAATGAAAACCTGTTCATTAAGCTTCTATACATCAAGTAAATCATAACCTAGATGGAATAATAGATATATAAGTCATCTCTCAGAGACCATAACAAAACTCACCTAAATTACCTTGAGGTGTTTTTCCTAAGGCAAAAAACCTGCAGCTGGTATATAAACACACAACAGTGCTATGAAATTAGTGGGAAAGATGTTTGCTCAGTTCTGAGAACCCACCAGCTGTTTATTTTCCTTGGAATTTCCTCAATAAAGAGCAACAAGAAGTAGTGGGTGGCACGCCCACACAGCAGGTGCTAGAAGGACGATGGTAGAAAGCTTTTGCTAGAGAGCAGCTCTGTGCTGGGCTCACTACCGCCTCTGGTCTGACATTTCTTTCCCATGCTCTTTACGTCTGAGCGCTATTTATTTAAGTTGACATATTGATTAATATCTAGAGGGCAGGGTGTTTCTGCACACGGGGTGCTAGCTTATCCTTCCTCTCCCCACAATTTGATCACATACACTAAAAGGAAATACACAGATTTTGTGCTCGCGAGAAACACTCTGATATGATTTCCACATATTCTATACTTTTTTTAAAGAAAACAAGACAAACTTAGGAAAACTTTAGTAACACTAGTGCCAGAGTCTAAAGGTAGCATCGTACTTGATGGTCCCTCAGACAACGTCCGCCTTCCTTGGAGTGCAGGTAAATCCTGGAATCTGGGCCCGTTCCTCTGCAGGGGTTTCTACACGGAGGGACAGTGCAAAACCCTCTATAACAAAGAAGAGAGCTTAGCGCTGTAATAAATTGCCTGACGCAGCAATATAAAAATCCCTCTCACTGGAGCGTTTTAAGATTAGATTAGACCAGTCTTTTGAGAAGCGGATCAAAATCGCTGGCCGTTCTCCCAGGATGCCCTCGCCCTGGGCAGCAGTCCCACGGCTGCTTGCTCAGCCTTTCACAGACACGTTCAACACCTCGGTGCCCATCAGCCACGTGCTCTGGCCAGGCGCTTGGGTTGGTCACCACACTTTGGTGCTCTCATGGCACAGTAGACTGCCAGGTGCACACTTCGAGGATGCCTGGGTTGGACAAAGGTGTGAGAATGATGCAGGAGGCTAATCCTGCCTCTGATGGGGTGTGTGGACTAAACGAGCTCTTCACATTTCAGGACTTAGTTGTGTGCTCTATGATATTTTACTGCAATACTTAGCACAGAATTCCTTCAACAGAGAGGATAAATGGGTACTCTTATGGCACTTCTCCTCAACAAGAATGCCTTTTGTAAGCACAGCTCTAAAGGAGAGAGGAGTCGAGCTATTTGAGCCCATAGTTTCCACTTTTTCATTGAAATCATACCAAATGGTACCAAGTCATCTGACCAGGTGGCAGGAAGAGGAGTTTGCCAACAAGTCCTGTCAGAGAGAAAATAAGGTATGTTCTGAGAATATTCAGTCACTTCCTGAATGATTCATGGGTAGGAAAACAAAATAAATGAAAATAGATAGAATTTGTCAGTTTACTTCCAAATTACTTACGTCAGTGGATTACTCTACTTCTAAACCTGGTGAGACTGTCAACACTGAATGTGGTAGTAGTGTTGTATGTAAGCTTCAGAATAAATCTTCTAAAACTTTATTCAAAGCAGAAAGAGCACTGATTCAGAGAGACTTACCACGTGATTTTGTAGTCAAGGCAAGAAAAACAACCCTGAGGTATGCATTGTACTGACTTGCCGTACCTCTGCAGTAAAAGATGTGGTAGAGAGATCTTCACACTATTGGGGACTGGGAGATGAAGGAAAACAAAGGGTGAAGGGGAAAAAGAATGATCAACACAAACTGCATGAATAAAGAATCAATTATTATTATCATCATAGAGTAGCATAGAAACAAAATTGCACTGCAAATAGCGCTAAGTACTAGGGTAGCAGCATCATTAGGATCCTGTGCTCATACATGCCAGTCTCATACAAGACGATATGACGTGTAGCAGAGCCTGGTGCCACCAAGGCTCACAGGTACCGTTGGTCCGTAGGAAGCTCCTGCGACTGCCTGTCTCAGCTCTGAAGCCCACCACTTCAGTGACACTGCTGGAGTCTCCACAGATCATTTTGTGTGGATGTTTCTCTTCCAGAACCTCTGTATTAGGACTTTATAACTAGGTAATAGAATCTGACTCCATGGTATTACTTGGCAAGTAGACTTGATGCTTGAAAGCAATTTTTTTTTTTTAAGTGGAATTTATATTTTCATGGAGTATGCACTTGCAGCTGTCATCCAAGCTTTGTTTTGTTTGGGAACCTGACAATTTTTATAGTCATATTGGTTCTAAAGGACACCTTCTCTCCCCCCTCCCCGCAAGCTGGGAAAAGATCTGATAAGGCTGTTTTTCACTGTTTTGTACTGAGCTTTGCATAGGCTGGGATAGCTTAGCACTTTGTCAGCTGTGACACCTATATTCACTCCTTTTAGGTAACAGAAGATCAATGGCCCTGTAATAACATTTTATCTTATTCTTACTTTTAACTCTTCTTGCTGCAAAAATGCTCCATGGGGGGGAACTATGTCACTGTGGTTGTATCATAATTTTCCAGCTGTTACACTGCAGAGGGAGGAACATTCGTAATAGCACATAGCATATTTAACTGTTGCATCAGGTATATTTATTCATAGAGCTTGTTTATTACAAAGACATGTTAAAAGTGAAAATAAAACAAAATAAGTGTTTCTGGATGTTCCTATTCATCATTAGAAGCCATCTGAATTGCAAAGACGCCACCGTATGAAGCAACCATTTCCTTTATCCCTTGGGCTTTTAAGAAAAATCTTATTATAGTATCTGAATTGTTCCCTCGATTTGGGATGTTAAAAAAAAAAAAAAAAAGTGTTCCATTTGCTGATTCCTTTGCAATTGTCCTGGTTTCAGCTGGGCTAGAGTTAATTTTCTTTCTAGTAGCTGGGGCACACAAGAAGCTGGGAGAGGACACGGCTGACCCAAACTGGCCAAAGAGATAATCCATACCAGATGAGGTCATGCTCAGAATATAAACTAGAGGGGAAAGCTGGCCAGGGGCTGCAGCTCAGGAACTAGCTGGGCATCAGTCAGCACATGGTGAGCAATTGCATTGTGCATCACTTCTTTTGTATATTATTTTATCATTATTATTATTATTATCATATTTCCTTCTTTTTCTGTGCTGTTAAACTGTCTTTATCTCAAGCCACGAGTTTTACCTTTTTGTTGATTCTCTCCCCCATCCCACTGAGGGGGTGAGTGAATGGCTTTGTGGTGTTTAGGGTTAAGCCACGATAACAATTTAAATTAATCAAATACAGTGTATTGTGCAAACGACCCCTCCAAATATCTTCCTTCCCACCAGCAAACCACTAAAAGGTTGTCTCATAGTCTGCTATACAAGTGTTGCTTAATCTGCTCTAAATGGTCAGTCCTGTGTTTTGTGCCAAGTTCCACAGGTTACTGAAGTATGAAAAATAACGTGACCTGATTGATGCTACACCTTGTTATCTTCTTACCATCTGCATTCTGGAGCTGCTGGTGCTGGTGGCCATCACCCGCTCACCACAAAGCCAGTTGAAACAAAAACCCTTCTACAGGAACAAGGTCTAGCAGAAACAAATATTGCATCATTGTATTTTTGCACCGTCTTTGTTTTACTTTCTGCTTATGGGTACCAGGCAGGAGGGTTCTAGCACTAACGGTACTAACAAAGCCCGTGCCTGATTCAGACTTCAGCAAAAATCGTAGGCATTCCTTATCTTCACTTAAATAAGGCATTCAATCATGTTGATTTACAAGCAATTTTGACCCGCTTAAATTATCCTGTCTCTAGCCAGTTGATAGTTAAGCTGCTAATTACCCTGTGGGTAGAACAGTAGCGATGGTCCCAAGAATTTGTGCAAAAAGCTGCATAGTGAAACCAGGAGGTTTAAACCCATTTATACAGACAGGAAAAAAAAATGAAACAAATTTTAAGTGATTCTGTTGTATATCAAGAATATTGACTCACATGAAACACAAGCTCTTTTTTCTGCTCACGCTTACTTTTTCATCAGCATAGTTACAGAAGAACTATTCCGAAAACTGAATCAATTGATAACCACTGTTGCAAACCCACTTAAAAAGTTGGTGACGCACCAGAGAAATGGAGCAGAGGATAAAGGAGTGACAGCACTGAGCTGTGAGCAGTGTAGCGATGTGAAGATCTATTCCCTGCCTATTCTCATTTATTGAGGCAGAATGGTGAAAGGAGTCCAAAACTAAGTATTCACATTCATTACCAGGGAAAAGGAGGGAAAAAAGAATTTTCCCTTTATTTCTTTTGATTTCAGGAGTGATTAGGTTCAGTTGTGTCTCTTAAATTGCTTGGTAAGTGTTCTATCTCTGTCATTTCTATAAAAGGGATAATATATTTCATTGTAGCATTTTCACTCAAAAGAGATTGGAATCATAAAGAACAAGACAGAGGGGGGGCAAGGTAGTATTCTGAGGTCATTAGGATGTTTTAAGAGTTGTTTTATTGTCTGTCTAAAAGCACTTTATCACCCTTCTTCATATTCTGTAAATAGGAGAACTGCTGCTCCTGAAAAACAGCATTAGTGGTCATTATAGGATTTTTTTTCAGGATCTATTATCCTCTGTTAAACTACTGAACAAAATTCATCAGGACATTCTCGCTGGCATCAGACTGAGTTAAATCTTACTATAAACACCAGTGTTCTGTCACAGATGACAGCTGCTTTATTAACAGCACCACGCTAAGCGCTACGTAGCCAACAACAGCAGAAGTTTTCTGAAAGGAGACATCACTTGGCTTCAGCATGGCAGAATCAGAACTGCCAAAGTCTTTAGGAACAGTTTTTTTCAGAGCATCCTGTTCGAGTATGAAGCCATTTGCATGTCATGTGCGATGTCATCGCTCTGCTGCTCCAATGCCAGGCATGAGCCAGGTCTGAAAACACCATCAGAGAGCCCAGGTGACACCTTACGCCTGCAGTCTTTTCTTGGTACTGCTGTTAAGTGAACACAAAAAAGGAAGGAAGTGCTGAGCTTACTTCTGTGTAATGGGCTAACAACCTGGGCATAATAAATTGTAGGAAGAAAAGGTGGAAAATCATTGAGGAAATGGATAATAATAAAAATATATCAAGGTCCAGATTTTGACTTGCTTATAGGACAGATCTACTGCATCTTAGCTTCGTTTGAGAGTGCTTCCATCTCAGAGTTTGAATTAAAGAACAAATTATTAGGGTATAAAACTTTATGTTTCTATTAAATATTCTCTTTGTGACACCTGTCCAAACTTATTTTTAGAAAAGCAGAAGAAATAGGAAAAAGAAATTTAACTATGCTGTTTTGGAACAGAAGTCAAAAGTCAAAGCTGTTTTTTTGGTAGGAGAGTATTTGCAACAACTTCCTAATGCAAACTCAAAATTAGACGGTGCATATTCAAATACTATTCTGTTATCCATGCGTGACAACTTCAACTACTCCGTAACGTGCTGACCTCACAGCAGAAATACGAACAGGCCAAACATGAAGTCATTATTCTCAGAGCCACCAACACTTTGCAAGTCAGACTTCCAGACCCAGAGGAGATGCCTTTGTATTTAGTAACCTTTAATTGATTTCCCTTTCATGAATTTGTTGGCTCATAGCAAACACGCAGACATTCCCTTTGTCAGCTCAAACGCAGAGGGAGCCTGTTTTACGCAACAGGTGCTCCGGCATGCACCCTTGGTGTAGTACTTTGTTGGGTCCGTGAACATTGTTTGAAGAAAGGATGTATCAGATGTTAGAAAAGATTATTTTAGGACTTCAAGGACACAGTCTTTCTTATTAGTATATCATGGACATATATTTTAGCTACATGAGCAAACATTTTATACTATTCACCAATCTCAGATATAGGGTCTAACTTCGATACATTACAAATTTGAATGTCTTTATTTTTCTTAAAGGAGGAGGAGAGAACAATAATATTGTGACCCTGATATGCATTCTAAATGTGTTTAGATGTGTCTTAGGACAATAAACATGTTGCCTACTGTACCTGTTAGGGATACATTATGAGCGTATCTGGCACTACTTTAGAAAAAATTAAAAGGAATAGAGATTTCATTAGTAACTACGATTTGGAAGGTTCAAAGAAAAAAATCTTGCTTGCAAGGAGGCATTTAATCCTACCATCAATTCGTCACCCATTTCCCTGACTCAGGTGCCCAGCCTAGAAAAGCACATAGACTGTGTAATTTGAAATAGATCAATAACCATTGTTCTTTTTATTAATTACAGAAAGGAGTATTATTGTGGGCATAAGGGCAACTTTTGAGCCATAAGGCGTGTTTCCAATTAGCCGTCAGCATTGCCAATCGAAAGTTGCTTCCAGAGTTCAAAAGAATTACATTAGATGTAAGTGAAATCAGAATCAGGCCCACACATTTCGACACTGTTGTTTCTGAAGTTATACAATAGCACCAATACTAAAATTTTACAGTGTGTGGTAAAGGTCAACAGATAAAATATTTGGAACTTTTACTCATGAATATATTTAATTTGCTACTGCAAATGATTTCGATTACATTTTACAAAATACATAGCTGCTTCTCCTTTTGCAATTAAAGATTCTTAATAATACAGTCAAACCTTCTTAATCATTGTTCATTCTAGCATAAAGTAAATCTTGCTGTGTTTCAAGAGAACCTAGTCATCTTAACAGCATCCGTTTTTGTTCCTTTTTATTTTACGAGATTAGAATACTTAATAACCTTTACCATGTTTGGCTGCAGTGGAAGTGTGAAGAAGAGTAAAATTTACACAGTGGATTATATGGCTGGGACAAAACTCAGTTCTGTAATTAGGTTTGGTTCTGTTGCTTAGGTTTGCAGAAAAAGTGAAAATTAATGGTTCCTTTCACCTAAGTTTCCCCTGCAGAGTTATACATAATAGTAAAGCTTGGATAGAGCCAGACCTATTATCTGAATATTTGCCAAAACCATTGATTTTTTTTTTTTCTTGCTAAAAACATTCCAGTTTGGAGGAAAATAAACAGAAATATTCAACGCCTAAGCAGTCATCATTTTAATTGCAAATAATTAAGACACAAAAATATCCCTGGGAAGGCTCACGTACACTTCCAGTCATCCTTGCAAAGACTCAGAGAAACTCCAGCAACAGTCTCAGATATTGAAAGTCCAGAGTTGATATTCCTGCTGGGAAGGATCAGCGAGCCTTTATGTACACCCCCCCAAATCCTCAGAAACTGAGCATGGAGTTCTTTTAAATACAAGCCTTGTTTTCCTCAAAAAAGAAAAAAAGTGTTCAGGCAAATTGATGGAGGAATGAACCAATTTGAATGTATTGAAGTTCTTTGCTTTGCTACAGTGCTTTTTAAATGGTGTCTAAACAGTTGGTCACAGATTTATTTATGTTTCCATGTAAAGAAAGAAAATATTATCATTTTCTATATGGGAAACAGTTTCCTTAATTATTTGGCTCCTTTTTCTACCACATAAACACAGCAATTTGTACCCCTCTCCTTCAACTGGCTGCAATTAGCAGCTACATTGCAATAAGCAGATTATGTTAATTAAAACCTCAAAATTATGTAAACAATGGGAAAGCTGACTAGCCATTTTCTATTTTTGCCAACTGGGAGGAACACACGAGAAATTAGTACCAAGCTTAATTTTGCTGTTTTTAATTCAAGTTATTTGTAACAAATAAGAGCAATTTAAAAATATTTTTAAACAATTAACTGTATCTCTCTACACTAATTGAACCACATCCTACATGAAAAGTTTTACATCTGTATGAACTGAAAAAAAAAAAAAAGTTTAAAAAAAAAAAGTCTAAAAAGGTGTTAAAGGAACAGATTTGCACACATCATCACCAAACTGGAGTATTAAACACAAGTTCTTTCCATGCCTGAGTCATGCTCTCAAAAAGTCATAGCTAAGGATAAAAGTATAACTTAGTTATGCTTCTGTGGCAAAAAAATTGAGCAAACTCTAGTATACCCAGCAGATGTGAATAAATTGTGAAGTTTTAAGATGTTGCTGCAGTTTCATAGAGGCTATATTTTTGGTTCAGTTCTTCTGTTTCCAAACCAGGACTGTTTAATGGGGGTGGGAAGGGTGGGAGGCAAAAATGGATTTTGCCTGTTAGTTATTACGTTCCCAGTGCTCCCCCTCCACCATGGAGATACCTCAGTATGACACACCGAGGGGCCATCACCACCAAACGAACTGCGTGCACAGAGAGCCTGCGTCCGTATATAAGGTTTATTGACTATAGCTATGAACTTGCCATTGACCAGGCTTTGGGGAAGAAGCAGCAGAATGAACTATAGCCCTTCTTCAGCTCGATATAGGAAATACTCTGTCCTGGTACACAAAAGACACAGCGTATTTCCTTCCCCAAGTTTGTACTGCTAGATATTGCTGATCGACTACAAAGAGGAAAATCTGAGCGTGGGGAATGATTACGGCTTCAGATGAGGTGTTAGACTGTTTCTATGGGGTGTTTCAATGACTCTATAGGAAAAGAAACTGATGCAGAAATATGCAATGGCTCATTCAATCTGGGACCAGACTTCCAGAGTGGCCAGTATAGAAATACTAGTTCAGTGTATTGTTTCAATGACCCCCTTGATCTAAACTCCTTTAGAAAATGGGAAGATTCTCACCAGATGTGAAAGCTGCTGATAGATGTATTATTCACATACCCTTAGGAGGCCA
This sequence comes from Aramus guarauna, assembly GCA_013400195.1. NCBI lineage: Eukaryota > Metazoa > Chordata > Aves > Gruiformes > Aramidae > Aramus > Aramus guarauna. The sequence continues at coordinate 122,527 of VXBL01008385.1, read as the reverse complement.
CATAATGCTAAGTGTGTAGGAAAAGACAACAAGAGCATGGGATGCTTGAAGAGGGCAGAGATTTAGAAGAGCTGGCCACATCATTAGATTTCGCACCTATTATCTTTCAGTCATTTACAGAGAGTGGGAATACTGAAGTGCTTCATGTATATTATGTTAGAAAAACATTTCTTCTGTTTTAAGGGCAACACTGATTTCCCATCTCCTGCTCCCCTGCAGAGCTCAGAGACTGTGGGAGGGCTACTGAAAATAAAAGTGCAGTTGATCATTTCACTTTTCGTACTTCCACTATTTTCCTTTTAGAGACATGAACTTTAAATGAGCTGCTGTACAAGCTTCTTGGGGTCAAAATAGAGGAAATCACATCCACCACAGAGACATGCACAGCAGAAACCCCAAATATGACCATTATGTTCGACTCAGCAGTCTTTTTCCTGTTGGTAGGTTTTTGATACAAGCTTAGCATCAAGCCAGGCTGTCAAAACCAATGAAATCTATTTCTGTGACATTGAAAGAGCTCTTGATGAAAGTCAATCAGTATAGGGAACGCTTTTTTAGAGTACCTGGAATCAAGACAGGGGAAGAGTTGGGTTTTAACAGAATTGCTGCTTTTTCTTCTTAGTTTCTAAGAAGTGAGGAATGTGTGCTAAGTAAACCCATTTATTCTGCAAACATTACCTGTAGAGCTTGATGCTAACAGCTACATTTTAGTCTGGCCATTTGTGAGACTCTTGTTTCTTGACAGAATTAACCCTTTTGCCAGAACTTTTCTTTTGGAATTATTGGAGGGGTTTAGATCTTGATGGGACTCTGTTTCTGGGTAACACACAGAGCAACCCTCAGCCTTCTGAATGCAACAATTTTTAGTTTTCATACTATAATTGGAAGAAAATCAAAGGGGATAGGAATGATAAAAGGGAGGACTAGCAGCTTGGGTAATGCAATAATACTGGATAATTTTTCTATATTTAAGCTTTCACAGGATTTCCTGTACAAATACAAGTTCATTGTAGTAACCTACTACTATTAAGAAGTGCTAGACTTACTGCAGAAAGCTTTTGCCTGCATATACAGTATTTTTGATGCTTTCTAGGCATACATAGTTTGTAAGATCATTCAACAACCTTATCCAGTCCAGAAGCTTTTTTTAACCACAATTTAAACTGTTTGTTTGCTTGTAAAGAGTTTTACGGGCTCTTTGATTCCCTTGAAGAAAAAAAAAAATAAATCAGAAGATAAATATGCCAGCAATAAATATGTGTGCGGTGGTGTTGTGAACCATTAATAGTTCCTTTGCATGGATTTCCCCAGCCTGGAAGCTACATATGGCTGTTTAGAGATGATCACTTTACAAAAAGGTTCACTTTTACATCTCAATCCATTCTCTGCTCGAGGTGTAATGAAAGAAATTGTATCTTTTCCCCAGCCAGTTATTATAATGGTATGAAAAAAGGACTTAAATATTGACCTTGTCAATACAACCAAGTTCAGATGAGCTAAAAGTAAATCAAACAATCTTTTAATCCCAGGAAAATATTTTAAGGCTTTTCTTTTTATTGTCTCAAGCTCACTTTTAAGACCTTGGTTTATGGCACAGTAGTGATTCATGCAATCACCAAAAGAAAACAGAAAAGAATAAAAGAATGGTTATCCACTTCTGTAGCACTGAATCAGTTTTATGGTTTGTTAGCTCAAAAGCAATCTGTACTTTTTAAAAAACTCTACTGATTGTTACTTAATTTTTCAATAAAATAATCCTACCAGCAATTTTCTCATCCAATATAAATCAAACCAATACATCACTTAACACTGGCACTTTCCTTTGCTCCCTTTCCAGCTGATGCTGCTCAATTTTACCCACTCTTAATATATATTATGTCTTCTATTCAATCCAAATGGTACTTATTACTGTTCCTCTAGCTTCTGATCTCTGAACTGAAGCCAGGACTCAATTCAGAGCCTCCAATTCTACATGGAGAGAAAAAGGCACTTCAAAACAGAACCTAAACTACCAACAATCCTAGCTATTAAATCAACACAGATGATGGGTAGAGCACAAGCACAGGTGAAATTATGCAACTTACTTAGAAGGTTTTAGTGCTGGATCTACAGTATTCCAAGGAATTATTAAGTTAACCAACAGTCATCAATAAAAGCAACAAGAAATCTACTGTTAGTAAATGATTTTTTTCTCTTCCTAGAAGTGTAGATTTGAAGCAATCTCTGAACAGATTTTACACTTCCATAATTCTTATTGATGTTTTCCTAGAAGTTTTTTTTCTAAAATTTTTTTTCATAAGTAAACTAATGCAATGTGTTCCAGCTCTGGGATGAAGAGATTAGGTTGTTCAAACATTTCATTGATGCTATGAGGATACCATTGTGTTGCAAGTTTACCAAAGATCTCCCATTGATTCTAGATATCATTAATTTCTTTGATGGTATTTTTGAATAATTATTTTATTTTTTTCATACTATGAGAAAAGACAAGACAATTGGCTTAATAAAATTATAATGTAGCTTATTTCTCCATTACCTTTCCTGATGCAAATGTTACCTTTCATTATTCTAAACTCTGTCATGGATGAATTCCGATGCCACTAAAGCAACAAATCTCGTTGCTGTTACCTATGCTGTTACCTATGCTACCAGTTTCTGGATGAAGCTATTCCAAAGGTTTCACAGAGTCTTTTAAAAAGGTTATAGACTCTTTACCTTGTAATTTACTCCATAAATAGCCATGTTACAGCATTGGTTTGGACTTCAGTCACAGCAGTATGCTCCAGACCCTGCCACTGAGTCCAAGACTTGAGGTCCCAGCTTTTCTCATGCTCAGTAAGAATTCACTTTCAGCATGATGTTTATGGGTTATTGCCTAGACAAGTGGTCCATGCAGTGGGTGAGGAACTGGCTGACAGACCACACCCAGAGGGTGGTGGTAAATAGCTCTTTTTTGAGCTGGCAACCTGTCACAAGTGGGGTCCCCCAGGGCTCAATACTGGGCACAATGCTGTTTAATATCTTCACAAGTGAACTGGGTGATGGGATCAAGTGCACTCTGATCAAGTTTGTGGATGATACCACACTGAATGGGGAAGTGGACACTTAGGAAGGGAGAGCCACCCTGCAGGAAGACATAGATAGTCTGGAAGAGTGAGCTAACAAGAAGCTTATGAAGTTCAGCAAGGACAAGTGTAAGGTCTTGCACCTAGAAAGACATAATGCGGGAGTGCAGCACAGGCTAGGATCCCCCTGGCTGGAGAGCAGCTCTGTGGAGAGCAACCTGGGGTCCTGGTGGACAGCAAGCTCAATGTGAGTGGACAGTGTACTGCAGTGGCAAAGGAAGTCAACAGGATGCTGGGTTGCTGCAATAAGGGTGTCACCATGAGAGGTAAGTCATTATCCCAATATGCTCAGTGCTTGTCAGGTGTACTGGGTTTCTGTGGCCAACTGGTGGACCATGGGAATATTGCTGTTTTACACAATGGAGGTGGTGGGGTTTTGTTTACTTAAAAAACCCCAAACAACATAGGGAATTATGTTAAAGCGAGTAAAAAGCCAATTTCACAGTAGAGGCATTTAAAAGTTAGAGATAAAATAATGCTATCCATATTTCATTGTCGCTTTATGCATGTGAGCTATTGCTCTATTAAATGATCATATACCGGTTTTCCTTTTAGTCTCCAGCCCCAGTGCCCAGTGTGGGAACCTTGTGCAGTACAGCTGAACCCCACAGCCAGCTGGTCTTGCTGCCCAGCCCATCGGGAGGTCCTCAGAGGACTGTCATACCAGAAACTCCTCAGGGATTGCAACATTTTCCCATTTGTTGAGAAAGGCCTTGTTATTTTTAAGATTTTGGGGGTGAAGTAGCGTTGGCAGAGAATCATACAACTATTGCTATTTTCCTCCCACTGCCATTCCCTGCCCCATCAGGAGCGATAAACAAATCCAGAGAGATGTGCACAGCTCACCTTCAGCATGACAGCCCTGAGTGACCAGAATTTTGAGCTGACAAGGACATAAACTCTTGTGAGTGAAGTGTGTTATTGATTTGTATGCAGCTACAGTGCAGAGATCAGGGGAAGTTCAAGGCTATACACTGTTGTTAAATTCCTCTCAGATTAGAGGGAAAAAAAAAAATCTAATTACTTCCATCAAGGTACACAGAATGAAAAATCTATTTTAGTATTTCAAATTTAAAATTGATCAATTCCTTTGTGTAGTTTACCTCTTGAACTGATGGAGGCTTTGATCCATTATGTAAAGAACAATTATATCTTAGAATAAATTAAAGGCAAGCATATTGTTTGTAAAACTGAACCACGTATGCTCTCTTACTGTGGGCACTTTAAAATAAATAAAATCAAGATTACGATTCAGATGCCTGAAAAAAATTATGATTATTTAAAATGCTCTTTTTACTGTTAATACAGATGACCCAGGAGCGATTCTCCCTTAAAGCAATCATTTCTCATTTTATTTTTAGTAATTTTCAGGCAGACTCCAAGGTTCTTTGCAGCCCCAGGAAGGTCTGAATGGTCTGATGGTTCATTTTTGCTGTGCTCATTGGTATTAGTATTTTATCCACCACTTGCATTATCATCAATGCTTAAAAAAAATATGCACTCTAAGAAGTATCTAGAAATGAATTAATTCCACATGATTTTCAGAGTCTTAGGCCTATTTAAAATAATCTCATCTGCCTGATACAAATAAGTCTTGTTTAGCCCTTCCCTGCCCCCCAGTTTGATTCAGCTTTTCTCTATTGTTGTGGCAAACCTTTCAAAACGCGTTTGATCAGACATTCTTTCTGCTTGATGTTCTGTGCCAGTGATTGACAACAGTCCTTTGTGAGCAAGCATTTAAGTAATGATGTACGGACTTGTTAGGGAGCTGCTATGTCAAGAAGAGAAATGAACAATAAATTAGAATAAAATGGAATTGCATTTGAAACTTGGCTGGAGGATTTTGCATTTGTGAGGACAAAGGACATTTGACAATCTGAGTCATCTTGCAGCTTTGCCTGTAGCAACTGTCAAATTAGTTCTTAATGCTACAGGGAAAGGGATTGAGTCACAGCATTGCTTAAAGTTAAGAGGCTCATCAGTAAATCGCTGGCAATATTAACAATTATGAGCTACACATTAATATGGCGAAAACACTCAGGATATTATGCTTACAACAGAAAGCCAAGAGGTGAACATAATTTTGCTTTCAGATTCCCGTGCCTGCTCCCAGGAACTATGGCTTTATATCAGGGAAGGTAGAGGAAAAAGGAGCAAATCAATTCAAAATTTTCTAGACTGTGCGCCCTCACAACTATATAACAAGAAGAATATCAGGCGCTAAATCTGGATTTAGCAAAGTGTAAAAGTGAGGTGAGGAAGGGAAGTGCTTACCTGCATGTAAATTCAAGATGCACATGCATGTCTGTCATCCCTAGACTTCACCTAGCAGGATCCTGCAGTGCTGCTCCCTCCTCTCAGACCCCTTTGACTCCATCCCTTCTCTGCGACAGCTGGAAGAGGTGACCAGGTACCACAGTGACTACCTTCCCACCAACACGCGGTTCAGATAACGAGTTTAGGTTGTGTGTCCATGCTGGGGATGAGGAAGGGCTGTGTCACATACACCAGTTGTAGTCGACTCTAAGAGAAATCATAAGTTGTCTGTTTAATTATAAGCCGTATTAGAGAACAGTATTGTCTTTCCAATTTCCTCACATGCGTAAGAAACTCTTAGAGCATTACACTACTTCAGATGCCAGAGGCATTTAAGTTGCTTCACAGAGTGGTGAATCCTCTGTGGTGGATTTGGGTCAGACAGTACTCTAGTGTTAGAAAGGCTCACACAGAATCCTTGGATTTGAACTATTTTTTAAAATATGGTGCATTTTCAGGCCAGCACTGACTTTCACAATCATTTCATGTGTCATTTTATAGAGTGGCTTTCAATGTAAAAAAAATTTGTACGCCCATGTTTTATTTTTAAGACTGAAGATAAGACTTAACTCTCCCATATGATGATCAGCATAATTTCATCTCTTTCAAAATCTCTGTAGGTCTAGCTCAATATGCTGTATGATATTATAAGGAATCTATTGTGCCAGGCGCTACGCCACTTTTCAAAGACACAACTGCACAATTCTACCATTTTCTGGCATGAAAGGGGTCAGAGGGAAACAGAATTAGATATGTTGTGGGAATGGCCTGAGGTACGATTGCATTGACAACTCATAATGACACTATAGGATATCTTCTTTCATAAGCTGCACAGGTCTTTCACACAGTAGGTATTGCCCTTTTAAGTGCTTGCACACCGTAATGAAGTCCCGTACCGCTGACAAAAGAAGGATGATGAGTACATTCACCACCTGAAGAGTCTCTTATAAGTGACGCCAGAGAAAGAAATTTCCTGAGCTCTGCAAACACTGCACTAATGAAACTTCAAGTGGGACTGGTTGGTCAAAATTCATTAAAAAAACCCTCCAAACCCCCCAGAAACAAGCAAAGAAATTAACTAATATATGGAATTCTACCGATACATATTTTTAAAGCTATACAATTTCATGTATCCCAGCTCCTACATTGAGCAGAGATGTCTTTCTACTCTCCAAATTCTTTGCCTGGCACACAAACATATGATCACAGGACCTCAGATATCTCCCAACCATTATGAAGATTATGCAGCCCTTACAGCTATTCACATTTGAAATTGGTCAGTCAAGATTTGTTGGAAACTCATTTCAGATTTATGAGAATTTGTGAATAGACTTATTTATAACCAGGCTGGAAATATATTCAGTTCTTTAACAAGCTTTACTATCAGTTGGATTGTTAACTGAACCTGAACAGGCAATTCAACTCAGCTGGACAAGTTATAGTGA
>VXBL01008385.1:80328-113970 GCA_013400195.1 Aramus guarauna | reverse complement strand
TTTTTTTTTTTTTTTTTGAGCTAGCGTACCATCTGCTTCAGAGGCAGTGTTGGAAAAACTTGATGTGCAGAACAGCATTTGTCACCCTTTGTTCCCCAGATAAGAGCACTATCTTCCTGTTAGTCATCTTTCAAACTGAATAACAGCTGCATTAACACAAATTATTCTCTGTCCATCAATTTTAATTTCAAGATGAAAAGCAAAGGCAAACTCCAAGTGGAAGAAGAATGTTTCAAGAACAGTTTCTTTCCTACCCACTTACTTTTACAAGAATATGAATTCAGATGCTAGAATACAAGATAAAGGAGAAGCAGAGTTTAGAAATATTTCTACACTAGCATGATCCAAATTGTATAATGGTATGAAATATTCTTTAAAAGGTTTCATAAATATATGTTGAACAAGTTCATTGAAATGCTAATAAGGAAGTTAAGAAACTGGGGGAAAAAACAAAACAAAAACAAACAAACAAAACCCCCAAAAACAAACAAAAAAACCCCAAAACCCAAACCCAAACTTTTTTACCTCCACACATCAAGAATGGTCATGGTGCCCTCAAGGTACACAAGAGGTCATTTAAGAAAAAGCAGACTCAAAATAAATCCACCCATTTTGCCCCTGCCACCCTGTCCTAAAAAGATACAGGTACATGCCCATTCATGATGAACAATACTTGCCATATCCAAAAAGTACACTACGACTCCAGTCACTCAGAAATTTTCAGTTTCCCAACATAAGATTAATTAAAACCCATTCTGAAATATGTCTAACTTCTCCAGGTTTTAAGACTTTGAAATGCATATCAAGCTTTTTATGCAACTAAACACACTGGAAATGTTTTCTTAAAAAGGTATAATCACACAGTCCCTGAAGCTTAAATACAAACAAGGCAAACTTGTGGTATAATTGTGCAACTAGGTAACACTGTACTCGCGTGACTTACGCATACTTGTAAGTCATTAGTAGTATGTGAAAGTATAAATTTCCCAGCTCATTAGTATTAAAACCTGGAAAATGAGATTTTATTAAATAAATTTATCTTTCCACAGAACAAATTCTGACTCTGCACTGCTTATGACAAGCAGATTCAACCATCTTTAAGAGAAAAAGTGGTCCCACATTCTATTTTCCATTTTAATAACAAAGAGTTGCCACAAAAGAAACAAACTCTAATTACAAAAAGAAATAAAGGTGCATAGTAAAATAAGTATAACAAAAATTTTCAGCTTTAATATATATTTTTGATCTATACCAACACTTACACTTGCTTCTATAGAAGACCAGAATACTAGTGTGCATTTTATAGGGAAGGCTCATTAAGATTAAAATATGCAGACCAGAAACTGTCTGCCTCCTAAAACATTGCCCAAGTTAAACATATGTACACCTCAGGTTGGATATCTTTGAAAAATAATTCCTTTCCATGCAAAAAATTCTTTAGATCTTTTCTTTGAAATAGGACAGGACTCAAAATGCAGCTGAGAATCTTATGGCAGAGATATGACTTGAGAAACAGCTGTAAAAAACTCCACTCAATTTAACCAAGTTATAAGCCTCTTAAAAAACAAAGCCCTAGTCATATGCTCGTATTCAAGAGTTCTGTGTGCTGAATTTCCAGAGTCCATTTGCACTAAGATGAGTTTTCCTATGCATTCTCATGTTCCTCCTGGCTGAACTGGCTGCTGAGATTTAGTTGGAAAACTGAAAGTAAAATGATTGCAGGGAACAAAGGTTTAGACCCATTAGATAATAAAAATAAATTCCAGTAATCAAAATAAAATCATCTCCTCTAAAGCAGACCCTTCAATTTTCTTCACACTCAAAGAGCATCGGGACTAAATGTTCAGGCAAAGCCTGATCTCTCAAATGGAGCAGTACTCCCCATGGGGTACAAGGAGGGGTGGAGCAAGGAAAAAAAAAATAAATTGGTCAGGCAACAGTGCATTAAACTTAGTAATTAATATATCCCATCTCATATTTTAGTTGTTATAAGGTTTTCATTGATCTTTGTCTATCATACTTAAGATATGTGATAAAAATGATGCTACACCTACCTGCTCCACCCTTCACTAGCAAATTCAAGCCATGCCAGAATGCCTAAGTTCAGTGTCTTACTAAGACTCTACCAAGTTTACAGCATGCTTAGCCAAGTAATCAAAAAAACCCCAATTGTCTGACGGAGTTCTTTATTTCCACTAGAGCCTTACAAAAATTGCAGTCAATGTGGAAATAGCCAAGAGTTATGAACTGTCAACACGCTGATAGGAAAGTAAACAATGTAAAAGTGAAGCCAGCATTTGAGTCTCACAGCATGGTACACTGCTGTAATGGTTTAAATCATAAGCCAAATGATTGTTATTATAGAGATAGTGAATGTCATGCTTACAGAAAAATTGTGCATGTTAAAAATGACTGCCATTAAAAAGATAAGTCTCACAGGGGGGAAGGGACCTCAAGCCAGTAAACAGACAAAATGCATTATAGCAAAAAAAAAAAAAAAAGCAGGACAGAAAAGAGAAGTCTTGTCTAATTACCAGATTCAGCTATCATTTATAGTACTCTTTACTATCAGGGAAAGGCTGGAAGAGAGACAGATACAAGGGCAGTAAACTTAATTATTTATTTTTTAAAAAGCAACAGAATCTCAGTTAGAATTAAGAGCATGGCATCTAAAATATGCATATCTGAAAATAGATGCTGAGTCTTTGTAGGCAAGGCTTTGGCACTGGTAAGAAGAATTCTGCACATAAACTGCATTCTTATTTAAATGTCAAAATAATAAAAAAAAGAAAGATAAGGCTGACCCACCGAACCTTAGAGAATCATGTCCCTCCACCATTAATACAGAAATGTGTTCCTTATCACAAAAAAAGAGGAAAACTGCACAACCATCCCATGTGTTGTTATAACCAGATTAAAACACCAGGAAAAGGAGGGTTGAGGCACTGGCACAGGTTGCCCAGAGAAGCTGTGGATGCCCCATCCCTGGAAGGGTTCAAGGCCAGGTTGGATGGGGCTTTGGGCAACCTGGTCTAGTGGAGGGTGTCCCTGACCATGGCAGGGAGTTGGAACTAGATGGGCTTTAAGGTCTCTTCCAACCCAAACTATTCTACGATTCTGTGAAAGGAAATGTCTCTCAATATAACAGTTAACAGGGAACTATTTTAGTTTATTGTCCAGGAGACCAGAAACAGAGGAGTTCATTTGACAAAATGCAAGCTACCTTTTTAGCATTCTCCTAGCACACAGCTCTGGCCAGAAGACAATTTAGTTCCCTTCAACTTGGAATCCTACCGACAGCTATATGGTAGCTGACACAGAAGGACAACATGTTCAAGAATGCTTAAGAGTCAAGATCCAAAGTTTTTTTAATCCAGAGAGGACCATGATTCTGATGCCTAAGAGCCTCAACTCAAACCAATGGATTTTCTTAAATTAATTCCTGCTTGACTAGGACATTTTCAAAGAAAACCAAAATAATTTTTATTTTTTTTTAAAGTTACTGCTGCTGAAGAATCTACCAAAATTTTAGAAAATTGTTCCAGTGGTGGCTTTTTCAGCATATAGCATGAAATAAAGATGCTATGAAGAACCTGCTTTGCACAATGCATGGAAAGTTTCACTGATCTTGTACGATCTTACAGTCAAGAATATGAATTTAGACATACCCAATGCCAGAAGGTCTGATATGGTTTTTGAGGACACACTTATTTCTATGCTGTGCTATCAAATATTCTTGAGGACATTCTACCCAGTGTCGTAATCTCTCTCAGAATGCCAGTATTGGAAAGCTCACTTTCCACAAACTGTATGAGAGTCAGCTTTGTTTCCAGTAGAGCTGTTGCTCAGACTGAATTTGTAAGCCTTCCTAGCCATACAACGGCTTTACTGAGCTTCAAGAGTGTCTCTACAGCAATAGGTTGCTCTGAAATGGGCAAACATCTCTGGAACAGAAACCCATTTGATAGGATAACCCCTCCTTACACGCATCTTCTCTCTGCCACTTCTTGGTTAGTGTGCGCCCAGTTTGCTTAGCCATCAATGTCCGTATTCTCAGGATCTTCGCAGGAAACACACAGAACTGCTTGTCTTAAGCGCTGACATTACCCCAAGCTCCTGTGCCTTCCCAGACTGTGAGATGATTGAGAGATGCAGCAGAAAACACCCCAAATTTCTGCCACTTCGTATGTGCACCTTATCAAGTATACAGCTGGCAGAACCAGACACTTTACTCCTGTTATTATCATAGCCATGTTAAATGAAAAGCTTCTGGAATTTTTCTATTTAATACTCTCTTCATATAACTAAGCAGCCTATCAGCCCCCTTGGGCATTCAGACAAGCTTACGACTGATTGCCCATTCAAATTTGAGTGGGTTATCCACTGTACTTGCGGATTGCTTCCAGAATAAGCCTAGGAGATGGAGGCCGCTCTGTAAAAGTGTTCTTTATTCCTAGGAGCAGAACTTTCTTTACTTCTAGCCATTTCAAAGACTCATTATTTATTAGCACCAAAATCCACTTGGAAATTAATATGAGAGAGAAATGCTCAGTATAGAGCATGAGTTGAAAGGTAAAAGTAATCTTTATAAGTTAGTCTCAAGGCAATCACTTCATATCTCTTTTCATTATGCAGCATATTTTTCAGGTATTCATTCTGAATATATTTTTAAAAATAAAACATTGAGCTCACTATATTTTAAGACTCCTAAAATACTATTATGCATTTGAAGGATATTGTGCTCCAGGCCAGTAGTTCGTCATCTCTGTTTCTCTGTTACATGTGAAACTAGATGAGAAAATCAGATTATCACTCTCAAGCCCTTTAGGAGAAAGCTGAATTAACAAGACAATTCAAGTTCATGGAAGAAGATGCTTGTGCAAAGTGTGCATGACTTATAAATTCATTTAACATTGACTTTGCAATTAAGTTAGCTTACTTAAAGATACTGCAGCAAGCTTGAGAATGTCATAGATAAATGAAGTAGCAATGCAAAAGGCTGAACTCATGCATTACCTTTTACTACCATTTGGATAACTGTGTTTTCCAAAAGTCTCCATGTCTTCCAGGAGTCATCAGCACAAACTTATGACAAACATAAAAGAAAAAAATATAGCGGGGACTTTAGAGGGAAAATTGCAACTGCAAAAGGAAAGGACAAGCATAGCTGCTATAGGCCACAGTCTGGGTAGGAAGACTTGTGTATTTAGCACAATGCATTGTTACCGTATTCTGGAGGGCAATATCTATAAAAACTGGTGGTATCTCAGGGCTGGCATATAATGCATTTAACAATGCTAATATGCTAATGCAATTTAATTTGCTCAGTTCAGTACATTGCTTAAGTGTCCTTTGAAAGACTTGCAATAGAAGTACAAAGATTGGTATGACTGAAGTACAAATAGAAATGTGTGTATGTAAGGATCAGAAGAAGCAGCAGAGCAAGACTTGAAAAGAATGTCCTATACTGATAACAGAGGAAACCATACCCAACAATAAAATGAGGAATGTGCTGCTTTTGTTAAAACTAGAAATCCTGCATTCTGATATGACCACGGCCACAGACCGCATGTTGCCAGGAGACCCTGCATCCTGCAAGCAGGGCAATAGCATCAGGGTTACAGCGTGTCACATAGCATGCTCCTTTTCCACTTACCCCACCAGGAAAACAGACTGTCCTGTCGGTCTCAAACAAGAACAAGACAACAAGAGAGCAAATACGCCTGTGATTTATGGAGATTAATGCAGGCAAGATGCAGAAGAAAAGGCCCACTCCACAGCAATTGTGGACACCAAAGAGTCTGAAAGCCCAAAAATTCGTTTGCTGTTGCCACACAAGAACCTCGGAGACATGATGGGATAGAAGACAGGATTCAATAATTGATGTATTTTGTCCTGTGTCAAGCACAGGTGATCCTGGACAGACTATTTGGGCACACACAGGTCTGTGATTGAGTATGTTGGTGTGAGAATTAATGCAAATTTTGAGATAGATAATGAGTAAAATCAGTTTACTTATAGATTTTGTAAATAGATACCAACTTCTGCTGGTGTAATTCCTCACACTTACGCAAGTAGATGAAGCAGAGCCTTGAACTTTCAGGGGAAGAGAAGGGGTTGCAGGAGAGGAAAGGTGATTTATGTGTCATTACTTCTCTAGCAAACACCTACAGCTTTTGCTGAGAAAAATGGCCCTTCTTGAAAGATGCCATGAAACTACTTATGCAGGATAAGTAGATAAAATGAAGACAAAGTGATAGTTTTCATGCAATATCAAGCTTAATTTCTCTCTCATGTGGTGGCTTTATGTTTATAGACATAGATTATAACATCCAATTTAGGGGAGAGAAGAGATAGACACCTTTGTGCAAGCCCCTGCCACTTTTAGCAAAATCTCTTAGCTGAGGTTAAATCTCTACACTTTTAAAGAGTTTCCAGAAATAAGCAACGGTAGAATAAGTTCAGTAACAGAAGAAAAATCTGTCAAAGACTAATATACTCTTGAAACCCAGCAGAAAAACTAGTGCTGTAAGTTTGGAGATCCTAGAGAGAAAAAAGGTATTTAGATTACTGTAGAATCAAAAAAAAAAAAAAAAAAAAAAGGCCAAGAGTCCTGAGCAGTCAGACTATGGACTAGTATAAGTTGCAGATTTATAGCTAACAGCCTGCTCCCACTCAACAACCCACCAGCCCAAGGGTCCAGTGTTGGGATTCACACACAACAGAGGTGAGCAGTGGAAGCAGAGAGCATGGCCAGGACTTGACATACTCTATTTCATGGCTCAGTGAGTCACTGACATTGCATTTAAAATCTGCTGTATTCTAATAATCTCCTGATTATAACAAACGTCAGCATAGCTGAACTTTACATATGTGACTAGCTTATTAACTAAGCCAGTTTACTGGTTTTATCGGTACAGGTTTTTTTAAGATGAGATACACAGCAAAAAATATTTTTGTTTACCACTTTGTTTTCCAAAGTCACTTATATGCCATTTTTGCATAATTTTTTCTATCATTGTTCAAGGTATGATGTGATAGGAATAATCATTGATGTAAAGATCCTGCAGTTCAATTAAAAAAAGGCAATGAGTAATTAGAAAGAGGCAGACAGGAAAGCAGAAGTCTGATGAGCATGGGATGCAGTTTCTTGTTCACCTCATGGCCAGGAGGCAGCAGTAAAACAATGCCAAGACGCTGCAAGCATTAGGATACCTGAAAGATCAACGTCCCAGAGGTGTCAGAGAAACATACACATGGCAGTTGTCAAGACAGGAGATGTTGAAAAGTTATTGCCATAACTGAGTCTTGAGATGATGCGGCTGTTTGCTGTGACAGGTGTTTCCTTAGACAACCCACAGAGAACAAATCTATAACATGGGTGAGGGCCTGGAGAAACGTCCAAGTCAAAGAGCAGCCCTTTAAGATAGGCAGAATGGTGGTGGTCTTGGTCTGATGAGCAGACAGACTGCAGGCTGCTTATTAGTATTTGGATGCATGTCTTGACATGAAAGAGAGTCACAAATAGTAAAACCCAAAGACAGTAAATTCCGCAATGACCACCCTGAGTGAGAAATGCTAGTATCAGTTAAAGATAACCTCTTTACCACAATGTGAACTTCTGAAAGTAAAGATGTGTTGCAATATTGAGACTGGAAGGGATCATCGCCATCACCCTCTGGAAATGGAGCATTTAAGCTCATTTTTCCTTCAAGTTTGGAGGCTTCTTATTCTTCCACTCCAGATGAGTGCAGAACAGTCTGTCTTCATAATGTAACACAGCATCACAGATATAGAGTATGCAAAATGTAAAGCTTTGCAGTTCCATCTGGTTTCTACAAGACAGCTGCAGACAGAGAATATCACCATAAGACACCAGAGATTTTGCCAGAATTCAGATGAATAGGGGCTTAACTTTCCTCTGTATTTTTCACTTTAGATCAAAATATTAAATTTCTATTTTGCACTTATTATGTGCCTCTGAGTCACAGGAATACCAAAAAATACAATTATATACAGAGATAATTTCCTTCATCACTGAAATGAATCCTCCTTTGGGAAAACAAGGGAGTGAAGACCATACACCAAATTGAGAACGTTACGATGTTCAAATATAAATCTCTAAATATGATGTAGCAAGATGCATGGACTTTGATTCCCAGACAGACTCAAGCCAGGTCACTCAATAGGAGAAAGCATATTTGGTACTTTCAATATTTAGCCACAAACAGCACAATTAGAGCTGGTGTACAGCAAGTTGTCTTCGAAAACATGATGGTGTACCTGCAGCCAGAGCACTTGATAAGGCACGTGTATCAGCCACTGCCAGGGAGGCTTTTCATGCCATGCAGAAGCTCTGAGGTCGCATCAACTCCTAAGTGCTGTCTATTGAACTTTCAACACCATTTCCGAGCGCTGGTGTCAACTTAGTCTTAACACAGCACAGATTAGCTTAAGTGCTCCGTACTAATAGGATCATACCACTGCAAACTCTGACCTTGCCCTCCCTAACCCTTGAAGCCTTCTCAGACTGTAACAGTCTTTGAAAGCCTTCAGTTAACATTACTAATTATAACAGTCTTTTCTTGGGTTTAAAAGCAGTGAAACATTGTTTTTAGCCTGACTCAAGCAATGCCAGAAGTCTCAAGAAAAAAATCTTTCTTTTCTCAAGCCCCCAAAACTTTTGATAAATGCAGAAAGCTTACTGTCTTGGAATGGCACAAGATAACGTCTTGTTACTAAATCACGTATTAAATCTCACAGATAAAAGTGTTAACTTTGGGTATGGCTTTGTCTTATTAAAGTATCACAAAAAGCCCAGAAAGAACAATTATTGACCATGTTCGTCACTGCCTCAGTACGCAGTTTCTGAAAACCATATATACTTAGGCTATCACCCACAGAGACCACAGATACAATTATACAATTGTCACCAAAGAAGTCATTTCCCAAGAACATCTTTCTAGTATGTTTTATATGAAGATGCATGCACAAAAAAAATTATTACTAACCAGCATTAAAGTCCAAAAACATCCTCACTCACAGCAGAACACCCCGCCCCCAGCCCGAGCAGCACAATTGTATGGGTTTAAGTTGCTGTATCTGTAGAACTAGATAGGTCATTGAGTCACAAACATGATTGACATCAAACAGAGCAGCTCTTTTCCATCTGTTGTCATGTCCCAAATATGAAAAACAACAGTGATCTCATGGAGCAAAGACTCAGGAGCACTCACACAAACCTCTGTCTTACAGCTTCCTAATCAAATTGAATACTTCAGCCATACATCTGCCTTATCACACATTAAAGTTTCACTTCAGAAGCATCAAGATCACATATATAAATCTCTCCCTCCTAGACGCTTTGCACTGTTCAGCAACCTAGATGAAAGGATTTATCTCCAAGTCCAAGTACTCAGGGACACTAAAGCATTTGTGCTCAGCGAAGGGGTCTGACCCTCCGTGCAGGAAAGAAGTGCTATGAGCATGTGCAACACACATTCTGTGAGTCTCCCCAAAATCTCTTAACATTTGATTAAAAGAAAATTTGCTTTGTCTAGTAGATAGGGAGCTACTTGGGATGGAGAGGTACATGTTCCCTCCTTCAATGACTATGTAGTGTGAAGTGTTGGCGTATTTATAGAAATGAGAATACAAGTCTGAATTTCTCAGACGTTGTGCTTAAAAGTCATGTTGGTGTGCTCTCTCTCTCCCCCACTCCTGTCCCCTGCCCTTCCCTTGCATCTTTTCTCCAGCAAAGATTTAACTATTAAATGCTAAGTGCAATCCCATCAGGAGCAACCAAGAGCATTCTTCCATTTAATACCTCAGAGCACAGTAATTAGGACTCTTCCGAGAGATCTGATAATCCCTGTTGGCAGAGGAGGGAGCTCAGTCTGATCCCTTCTCATCCCAACGATTGTCCTCACTTTTGTGCAACTGCAAGGAGGAGCAGAGGGCTGCTAGTGGCCACCTTTTGTGAGAAGAGTACTGCTCCTGCCTCAGTCCAACTGGGATGGGTGCCTTGTTGTGTTCCAAGAAACTGGTTAAGACTGAGAGCAAACTCGGTGCCCAGCAGTTGCCATTGCAGGTTGCACAGCCTACTGCTTACCTGGCTGGCTTTGATCCGAGCATGTTACCAGCTCTTTCTCCCTGGAAAAAGAAACTTATATACCTAATTCAGAGCTGTGAATTCTGCTAGGTCTGGGCGTGAGGCTCTCTAACGCCGACCTTAGCTCCCTCCAGCTGGATGGAGCTTATGCAATATGAAATATGGCAGGAGCGAGCCACGTGGGGAACACGTTTTCATTTATAACAGAGCATTTTGTTGAGTGGTGAGAAACACGTGCTGGAAGGGGAGCACCAGCATCAAGCAGTTGCCAGAAGGAAAGCAGCACATAAACAGGCAAGCTTTATTTTTCTCACAGTTTTGAGCTTCTCACCACATCGTGACCATGACATCATATTTGGCCAGTACGAATGGGATTTTGCAGTGCAGGAGAGAAGTATAAGCAAACGAGAAGATTAGCTCTGGTCTGAACACTGCATCTGATTGCAATGAAATATGTCACATACTTATCTGGGTCATTAGTTACAGGTGACATAAACCAAGGGCACCCAAAAAAAAAAAAAAAGCTTAAGTAGTAATAATATTCAATTACCTCTCCCCGTATTACGGATCACTGATGTTTCTAATATTTCTGCTCCTCCTTAAACTCTTCAGTTTTGCCATTGAAAATTCAGCAGTAACTAGTTATGATGAGAAATACGGACAGTGAATAAGGATTGGGGTTTTTTAAAAGCACAGCCAGTATTTTAAAAGTTATTGTAATGCTTATTGAAATCAACATCAATCCCCAAAAACTAATCTGAGAAGATCTTTTCATTACAAAAGAAAGCTGCAATATTAATATTGTGTCACAGTATACAATTGATTTTTAAGCCAGAGCAAATGGAATTTTTAATAATATTTTTAAAGTTGCTGCTTTTTTATTTTTACCAATTAATGACTCTCTCGAACTTCATCTCATGACACTTGATTAGCCCTCTTAAATATACTGGAGGTTAAACATTCTTCATTTATGTCATTCATTAATCACTGTTCAATAAATGCTGTCAGAAAGCTGTCGTCTTTGATGTCTCATTGTTCACTGCATTCTTGTTGGTAGTTAATCAAACGCTCCCCCACTGTGGTCAAAGGACAGTTTGATACCCGTTTCAGAGGTGATCCAGCATTAAACCACAGACCTTATTTAAAGGTTCATTTTTTCTTATACCATGCTAAATTGTGAGCTTTCATTTTGCAGTCCTTGGCAAACGACACCTTGTTTTCATGCCCTTATGACTGGGTAGCTTGAAAAATAGGACTAAGTTCTGCCATCTAACTGAAGCACACTGTAATGACACTAATTACCTGCAGCTCTGAAATGAACTGCAAAGTTTGCACTGTCAATCACAGTGAAATACTGGGTTTTGGTTGGGGTTTTTTGTTTGGTTGGTTGGGGTTTTTTTTAAGAGATTGGAATTAGAACAATTGTCAAAATGTGTTAAAACTTCAGGGGACAGTAAATCAAATGAAAACATCCAACAGAGAAAAATTTCTACCCTGGGATAAAATGAACATTTTCATTTCTAGTGTTTGTTCAAGACAGATTTATATTGAAAATAATCAGAAAGAAATTCTGTAAAAGCAATAGTTAGTGGGCAGACTGAAAACAGGTGAAGTACCAAGTCAGAAGAGAATGAAAGAGGAGAATGAAATGGGACCAGGAACCATCACTGAAAATAAAAATAAATGTAAGAACAGACTACAAGAAAATACTGTGGGGTTTTACAGCAGTTTGGCATTGCCATGCTTATTTGCTTTAAAAGAAATCATCAGTGTTTGGGGTCTTCACATGAAAATAATCTAGTCTAATGAATTCCTGTCTCTCTTCATTTTCAGAGATCTGACCCCTGATTACACGATCCCCCAAACAACTGCAGCTGCACAACTGAAGGAGCAGTAAAATGTACTAAGAGATTTCGGGTATCGGAGTAATACATATTAACTCTCAGATTAATACATATTATCATCAGTTTACTTGTAAGTGAATTTGTGTACTTCTAGAAGACCAGTAGCACAAATAAAAGTGAAAGGAGACAATATTGATTTGGACATTGTAAATGTAAAAAAAAAAAGCATTTACAAAACCATGTTGAGCTGGAATTCTAAGTCCAGAGATAGAAGTCAGATTCAGATCAAAAGGATCAAAAAAATGACCAAAAGCACCAAAATAATTCAACTTTGGGAATAGTTGAGATAAAGGAATAATTTTTAACTGCATGGTTCAAGTTGCATGGGAGATAGAGAAATAAAAAATATTTCTTGCCTTAAATCCACAAGGATTATTTAGGAAAAATATTCATGTCTCTGCTTATTGCTTTGTATATTATTGAACTATTAGTTTTGCTTGCTGTCATGAGATCCACCCAGCTTTGCAAGCATGAAATTGTACAGTTAGCATCCAAACTTGAGACCTGCTTAAGAAGTTCATGAAAGTTCTTAAAAACTCACTGGCATCACTGATTAAACGGAAGCACTTTTAGAAAGAAGACTATTATTATACTACATAATAATTTTATAAATAATATCTAAACCCTACTATATTTAGCAAATGATAAACAATAGTCCCTAAGCAGCAGCTAAGGCACTTCTAGCCGGTTAAGAGCCTGCCCTGGATTATTGCTGTTCCCTGGGTTCCTCTTCTGAAAAAAAATCTAGTGATAGTCACATATCACCAAAACACTAAAATCAGTAAGACAAGATCTTGGGAAACATATAGGAGAAGTATCCTGGAAAGTCTCAGATTGTAGCAGAAGCGTTTAAGTGTAATTTAAAAATAATATTGTAAAAACATCTTTGTAGTAGATTTCTTATGATCCAGCCATGGTACAGATAATGACAAAAACATCTGTATCGTTTTTGGATCTCTGTGCTGTGTGGTTTTCCTATAGCTTTCACGAAGAATATACATCTGTAATTAAAATAAGAGCTTGGTGGACAATTTATACTCTAACTCTCTCTTTGCTATCTACTATTTCCCATTTTCCCTTCTTTTGAGGTTGAACAGAAGAAAAGATGATGGTTTAGCCTGCAGGCACTTTCTTTAGATTTTTTTTAACAGAGTGAGGGAACAAAATATTTTCCTTTCTCTAGAGACTGGCATTCCACCTGAGTCAAATCCCCATGGCCTGAAGTATCATTTTCTTTTCTGTTCAATCTGGAAATAAAAGCACTAAGTTAATACATAGTTTAGTCTGTTCATTCTTGTTACAATACACCTCTTGGTGTGAATTTTGATCTTAAGAAGAGCAGTATAAAAAGTTAAGGAAAAAAGCCGAAGGGTGTAAATCCCTATTGTACTAATAGCAAGCAGTGACCTATTCAAAATCCAGAGGCTAATTTGCTGAGGTTACGAGGCAGTGATGCCATCTCCATTGATACCTGTAACGCTCCAAACGGTTCTCTTCCCAGCAGGATCTGAAGTTCACTGACCTGTTTAGACCAGCTCTTAGCTTACCTTGCTCAACTCCCGTGTGCTGTCACTACTGTCAACTTACACTACTGTCAGACAGCTAAAATTGGAACAAATGTTTCCCGAAGAAAGAAGTGACATCATGATCCTGATTCATAATGAGCTGCATGATGAACATCTGTTGACTGTTTCAGCGCCAGCAAAAGATGGGCATTTGGAAAGAGGAAGGGCCCACTAACATGTTTTCCAGGGAGATTTAAGTTCAATTGCCTGATTTTGTTTTTCTCTCCCAGGCACCAAGTCTTTGGTGTTGTCTCACTGCCTCCAGTGTAGCTACTGAATCCTGTAGCTTTGCAGGAATATCATAAAAAAATGACTCAGGCTAAATCTGTGCAGTTGTCTAGTGCATCCAACTTCTGTGAAGTGTAAGTCAATAAAATTGTGTTAGGATGAATTTGGACCCTTATTCTTTAGGGAGCATGGGGGACTTTGCTACAGATGCAAAATGACAGCCTGCTGATGGCTTTTACATATATTTTATAAACCAAGTTACTCATAATTAATTATGCCAAGCAAACTCAACTCCCCCATAGCTTGTCCATGGAGGAAACTGAGAACATTGGGGGGGGGGAAACAACAAAAAAAACCACAACAAAAACCAAACCAAACACCCCACAACAATGAGGTAAAGCAAGGAACTAACCGAAAGGGGGTTGTTTCATGTTTGGGTTTGTTTGTTTTTTTTATTTATTTATTTTTTCAAATTGAAGGGTGAGGAGGGAAAGAAAAAAAAGGCAGGCAGCTGCCTCAGCAACTTTCCAATAGATTTTCACCAAGGTGTTTACATTTTAAGATTTTTGCATTCTGAGCCAAATGCAGAAAACCCCTCTGTTCAATGCCTGAACTGTGGAATCAAGTGGATTCCTTTCCTTTAATCTAGGATAGCACTGAGTCTTTTCATATTAAGAAGAATTTCTTTACTGTCTGTTTTCAGGAAATGTGATCCACCAGGGAGAAGGATTTTGACTCAGATTGCATTATTTTTCACCTAGCAAATCTGCATTCTCAGTGTAAAGTTCTCTACTCTGTTGTAACTAGTATTCTATGGTATAATTATATGGAGACTGAAAACCTTTTTTATTTCCTCAATTTAAAACTGTTGTCAGCTGCTCCTCTTCAGGACACAGACTGACTCAGTATTTTGTCACAACCTGTAAGAAGTCTTCAATATCTTCATTGTCTCTTTTTTCTCTTTTTTTTTTTTTCTTAAGGTTTTTGTCTTTCTGTGATTATCCCCCACCCCTTTCCTTTTTCTCTTTTTCACTGTTCATTATGTCTCCATATTTCCCTATGAGCTTCCAGAAGACTCTGTCCTTGGTTCCCATTCTGCTTTCTTCTTTGTCTGCAACCATTTTCATTTTTAAATTTAATTATCTTTATTAGCTGCATTCTCTGCTCCAGACTGCTTTCCTTCTATTTTGCCTGTTTGATAACCTAATCGCACGCCCCTAGTTTTGAGCTGCACCTCAGTCTGTTTTAAACAGCTCTTAATCCTTCACCAGAACTTCATTTCTGACCATCAGCTTCTTGCCTGGCATGCACAGTTATAACACAAGCACTAAATTTGACATGGATCCCACTTACTCAGGTTATATCTTATTAATGCTTTCTGCATATTAGCAGCCATTCTCCCTTCCGCAGACAGCAGTCGCCAGTCATTCCCCCAGCTAGAACCTTATCTCAAGTACGCACGCATCCTGCAGCTGGTCCTGATTGACTCTGTCCTGCCCCACTCTCAGGTATGGCGAAAGCCTCTCATACTCATTATTGGAAAATTAAGTACTTTAAAATAACAAAAAAAATACTATTTTTTACTAGGTTGGGCTAGCTTGCTCATCTCTCTACTTTTCCTCATCATTATCTTGTTACCTTTGATACGTCTCATCTGTTTATCAGTACTTATCAGATGCTTCTTATTGATTAGTAAGAGGGGAAGTGAGAAAAATTTCCCTTCACACTGGACATTCATTCTGGCTTCACAACTTTAACTTTCCCTGCACCAAGGTACTTAGCCTCACAGTTCTCCTTTGAAGTAAACATTACGTGCTTGTTACAGACAGGAAACCAGAAAAAAGGATCACGTCATCAAGAAGACCTTGTATTAAATTGAAGAGATACTTTTAACCTTAAAGGTGCCTGGAAAACATCCAACGCAGAAATACAGGGTCCCGAAATGCTCAGTGGGGGGGGTGTCTGCTTCCAGAGGGAAACTACAGGGAATCCAGCAGCTCTTAAGGGATATGTGCATCATGCTTTTTTGTGGGTTTGGGATTTTCTTTTGGTTTGGGGTTTGTGTGTGTTTTAGGGGGTTTTATATAAACGTCTTCCCACTGACTGTGCAGGAAGTTTGGGAAGTCGGTCTAAGCCTACGAACTTAAACATGGTACTGGGATAACGCATTGAAGTGACTTGTGCTGTCTTGAGGGAAGGCGCTGGTGAAGCCAAGTGTTGGTGATGATTTATTTCTCAACAGAGTTCAGATGCATCTGCACACTAAAGCACTTCCCCTCAGTATGTTGTTTACTATCCAAGCAGGAAGAAAGTGCTTAGACTGACTACTAAACTGACACTAAATGTGCTCATGTAACAAGATGTAGTTTCATCTAGGCATACACAAAGTATTAGACTCGTACTATGAAATGTTGTACATATACATTATGCACATAACCTGTAGCTGCAAAAATACAGTGTACAAAAATTAAAATAAACATTCCATATATGTGCATATATGCATACAAATCTAATAGCAGGTACGTGCACTTACATTGAATAAAACTAATTGACAAATACCAAATTCTGCACTGGCAGAAGAGCAGTAATGTGCAAATGGTGTCTTTCTGGAGCATAAGAGATTTTCACCCATTCTTTATTATCAGCTACATTTCTAAGTTGAACAAAAAATGTTATCTGTCATCTTGATTCAGAACTGAAATATCCTGTCTTCACAGTATTTCCAATGAGAGAATAAAAATGGGCATACCCATTTTTACCCTGGGAAAGCTGACACACAGTTACTTACCTAAACCCGTACCAGAAGTTGTTAGCTGAACTGAAAATTGAAGTCAAATAACCCAGCTATTACTGCTGCGCTTTTTCCATTAGGAGATTGCTCTTCCCGTGGCAGGCAGCATGAGTAACAGGAACAAGATTAGTGTTTATTTCATCCCAGGCTGATATCCATGTTATCTTCATGCTTGGGAAGCAATTTATAATTTTGGTATTAATTTGTCTTTTTAGGTGTAGGCTGCAGAAGTTTGCGTGGTCTGTAGCTTGACATGCTGGATCACAGTTCAGAAAGGACAGTGGAGGAAAAAAAAAATAAATGCATCACTTTGACTTAAAAATGGAATTTAGAATGAAAAACACTGATAGAAGCTTCATTTAGAAGTGTTTTCAGGTGTCACCATGATAACGCATAGAGCCCAGGCTGCCACAGATCTTACAAAAAATAATCTAAGTGTTTGCATAAAAGATTTTTTTAAATTAGAAAAAAAGGAAAAAGTTATTAATAAATGATGGATTAATTTAATTCAAGATAATCCTGATAAGCAGAACTAGAAAGCTGAAATACCATTAAACGACTCCTTTCCTGCCTTTGTCTTTAATCATATCTCACTATTATCACTGCAATTGGGATTTTCAGGTAAAATGTTCATCTGCTTTATGGAACGCTTCTTCAGCTCTCTTGCCTTTTTTTTTGTTTGGGTTGTTTTGTTTTTTTTTAGAGGAATTTTTTTTTCTGAAACAAGAAAATGAACTTTTGATTAGTTATATTTTCCTTTGTATTTTAAAATACAGAAAAATTTATTACCATAATTTCCAAAGGGGATATACATTGATTTTATTGAATTTTAAATAGGGAAAATTATTTAGGAAAAAATAATTACTGTTGTCTATTAGCTACTATTATTTTTATGGTGATGTGACACACTATGACAGGTATGCACTGCTCGACACTGTTAAGATCTGCTTTACAGACTCAAGTAACTCACTGCGAACACCGAGACTCAACTTCACCTCATTCAGGTGGCAAGATTGAAATCCTAAATTTCTTGCTCTGATCTGGGTCCTTGAGCGTATCCCAGGCCTGAGCAGTCTTTCCCTGTTGAAGTGCGAACATAGATGATCACTTTCACTTAGATATATTGACTTTCCCCCCAAAAAATACTTTTAACGGGAAAGTTTCTAATTAGCTTGACTTAAAAAGTGCTAGCTTTAGAAAAACTGTTGTCTTTCTAGACAATATACCATCACTGATCAGCTGATAATTTCTTACTCTTTGGACATGATCAGACTTAATTTCTTGCAAGAAGGAAAAAAAGAAGGGTTAATGAATGAGGGAGGCCATTTTTGAAGCATTCTGTATAATTGAATCATTAGACTTTGTGGTGTAATTAATGGAAAAGCTCATCTAGATGGGACTAAAATCAAGATTAAGTTATGAAAGATTCCTTTATTAGTGTGTTTTTCCTATTCAGTTCAACTACCTATCACATTAGTGTGGAGAATATAGTATTTAACTTAACACAACAATAGAGTTCAGATCTCAGCAACTGTTTCACTAGTTATTTTATGTGTGAGAAAATGTGTTTTTAATGTAACCAGGAGACAGCTCTCATTCCTTCCATGTTATCTAAAGTTTGGTTTGAGTCTTTCCCTCTAAGTGATTTTCAGTTGAAGAGGAGATGCTTTTTGTTATACTTTCAAAGGAGAACTAAAGAGCCAGGTAAGTCATTAAACTTACATATTAGTTGTTAAACTGGCATATTCCCATAGTTTAAATTTTAGATTTCAGGACAATCAGGTTTTTGGGGTTTTTAAAGGGAAATTTTTATTTTTAGAGAGGTTAAAAACCCCAACCAACAGTAAAGCCAAAGTGAATTCTCTAAAATACCTTTTTCCTTTTTGCTTTCTTTCTAAGTTGGGAAATATATACTAAGAGCTTCAACTCAGTTGCTTAAGAATATTAGATTCTGTTTGTCACCTGAAATTACCAAGTATTAGGTATCACGCTGCATTTCAGCACTTGTCACCGCAGACGGTGGCGGTTATAGGCACACCATGCATTTACCACGGTGTTACAGTTACAAGTTAGGCAACACACCGCGCTCAAAGGATATTAGAAACCGTTGAGTAGTTTGTGAGGCTCTCTGTAGACAGCACAAAGGCAACGCTACCTGAGCCCTCCCTGAAGTGTGCTGTCAGCGCATTTTTCTGCCTGGAGTTCTGCAGCGTGCCCAGAGGGCTCCTCTTGGTTCACGCTCAGCTTCTCTGGAGAACTGAGGACCACCGTCCCTATTTGGATCTCCCAGCAGAGCAAAACTGCGCTCCAGGCTTTGAAGCCTGTCTGAGGGCTGTTGATAGAGTTCTGAGAAGAATGAGATCACTACGTGGGAAACAGCATTCTTTTTCTATATCCTCTTTGCTATGCAGGGCTGTCCCCAAAGGGATGTGGTAGGATGTTTGATGCCCTGGAAGGGTACAAATAGAGGTTGCTGAACTGCATTCAGATTTTTTTTTTTTTTTTTTTTAATTTGTAGCAACAGTTGTCCAAGACTGTCATGCAATCAAGAACTCAGTTCATCTGTTCATGAAATACAGTAAGATGCAAGCAAGGACTAGCCAACCCTAATCAAGAAGAATGTTTCTGTAATTAGATGGGATTGTTTGTTAGCCCAAGAAATTAGAGAAAGCTCTTACACCACAAACAATAACGGAGTTTATTGCCTCTGTAGTAATTTTTTCCCTTCACAGTCTCATGATTTGCAATAACATTTTGCTTTTCATTTTAAGTTGTTTGGATTTTGCTGCTTCCACTGCAGTACTTCTAGGCTGTAATAAATGAAGATAATGCATTATCTTAATAATTTACCATCACAATAATGCTGTGGTAGTTTAATTGTTGTTTTTGTTTTTTTCTTAAGTCAAGATAATTTGTTCTTAATGACATTTTTTATATGTCACCTTCCCCCTCTTATGTCTGTTCCCTGCTTGTCTCTGTGCATCAAGCTACAGCCATTTCACCATATGAATATGGTGAGTTGAAGCAGGAGCTGCAGTAAGAAAAATATTGGTGTTTCCAAATGTGTGAGTATATCAGCAATACCTGAATGCCATCTTCCTAAGACTTGAACGAAGAAAGTGGGCATGCACAGCAGAGTGGCAGGTGTAATGCTATTAGCATACTGCAAGTGGCACTGGTACCTCGCAATCAGGATTAATGAGGGTCAATATCCAGCATTCATTACTGATAAGCATAGGAAAGAGTAAATCAGGATCCCACTCATTTTTGCTTGACAGAAGGCAGTCACAGATCACTTCCAACACTTCCCTCGATGAATGATATGCCACGCTAGATGTGGCAGAGCTTATTTGTGTCATTACAAATGCATAAAGCAAGTTCCCCTGGGCTATCAGTGGGTAACTTTTATCCTCCCTCTGTATGAGATATGAACAGGTTTGCATCTCAGTCTCTGAAACTGTGTTCATGACAACTTAAGTGTTGCTTCATGAACACCCTTCAGAAATGAGACTAGCCATGCATGCAGTCAACAGTCTGAAATATATGGATGGCTGAACCAAATCTCCATCATTCCTCATGGCTGTGCACATCCTTCATCTTTGTACTCTACCCAGCAAGTCCTACAAAAGGCTGGCATCATGTAATCGTTGTTTATACGGATGCCAAAGAGATTCATACATGTACACACAACTTGATTTTATATAGCGCAAGTACTATGATGTCAAATCACCTGAATATGAGACCAGAGACTCACCGCTACCAAGACATTCAGTTTTTCAAAAAGTAAGCTGAACTACAACAAAATAAGTATAAAATGTTTTAGATAATGGAAATAAAACCTCAAAATTATTCTTAAATTGAAAATTATTTTTAAAAGTGGTATAATATGATAATTGACACAGCTGGTTGAAAAGTGCAAGTCACAAAAATATAAACGTTTTTGTATACTAGGATAACTTCGCCCTCCAGCACACAGTTGCCTGGGTGCTGTTATGCAGTTCCTGTAACCTATGCGGTGTTATTACCTACCAACATGGATTCCATGTGATTGCATTTTGTATCGTGCATTGTACTGAAGCAGCAGTCGGGCATACTCAGACACAATTAACAGGACTGCAATACTTGGAGCTCAGTAGTGCTCTGCGCCTTTATCCAAGATAAGTCCTTAGCCTTTATACTCAGTACATTGCTTTTGAACATTTACTTCAAAGAGGCGTTCAATAAACTTAAAACACAGAGGAGACTTGGAAGCTATCTGAGTGCGGCCATATCCTGTTAGAAAGTTGCCTTGTAGACATGTAGTTAGGTTCTACGGGAAGTCAATATGCTAATTTCAATAGGTCAGTCTCAGATATGTGGTTCTAAAATCCAGCTAATTTGCATTTTACGGTTTCCCTTTCACATCTGAACTTAAAGAAAAAAATAAAATTGTCTATTGTGTTTATTTTATCTTAACTGTCACTGTTTATCTAAGGAGATAAGGACTCTTTTGGATTTTTATCAGCTGGTGTTTGCACTAGCTGTGGGTCATTCAGGTATGATGGTTTTACTCCTGGATGCAAGGAAAGGTGAAGAAAAAGTGCTTTCTTCCCGAGTGCACCGAATATGACAATACCCCGACAGAACAGCCAAAGTTGTACTTTGTGCATAAAATATGCACAAGTCCCATTTTCCAGAAATTTTCCATCAACTATAAAGTGGCACAGCGTAACAGAAAAAATATGTCATTGTGTTACAGTGACTGTGACAATCCCAGGCCTCTCTGGAGGTTATTGTGTCATACGGTCACCGATTGCTTTAAAGCACCAGACTTATTGGACCACAAACAAAGAATTGGTGAAAGCAGCCCGATTGTCTAAGTGCCAGTGACAATTTAGGACTAATGATATCCAGAAGCCATTGACCACCTCTACCCTGCTTTCCCTCCCTGCAGGAGGCAAATCAAATCTCTTGTGCCAAAATGTGCCTGCATGCTCTAGGACATATTTTACTTTATTACAAAAATTCAGTGAGATTCTAATTACTCATACTACAATACCAGTTAAACGACATATATATATATATATATATGAGAAACAAAAATTTAGGCAAGAAGTTACATTCTTAATTTTTTCTGTGGAAATCTAAGAATCTTAAAGAGTTTAGAACACTATATTACACAATAATTAAATTTTCATAATGAAACAATTTATTGGAAACCATGACAGGAAAAGAACCATTTCAGAAACTATATCTAATCATCCATGTAAGTCTAGCCATTTTGAGTCTCATTTGGAAAGCACTGTTTTCTTCTGAAGGGTTCAGATAAAAGCTGCAGAGGATTTGCAAGTCCTATTCTGTAGCAAGCAAAGTCAGACATCTAGCAAGAGGCTAATTAAAGTCAATGTAGAAATTAAAAACCAAAAACTAGAGAATAAAAAGAGCACATAAGAGAAAAGGAGAACAAAAGTCACAGTGGTCAGGGTTGGGTGGTGGTTTTTTAATTGTCTTTTGTGTTTTCCATATGATGAGTTACCCAACCTACAGTTACAGGCCCACAGAAACGCAGGCATCTCTATACGTATCATGCAATTTTGGGTTCACGTTTCCCCATCAGAAAAGGGGAAGCAGCAGCAACAGAGAAGCCTTGAAAACAAATTAGCTGCCTTCTGGCAAGAACACCTCCTGGGTCAATTTGAGGGAAATCCTGAAGAATCCTTTAGGGTGCAGTTAGTTGCTCTGTGGGCCAGTTCGGCACTTTTCGCATTACCCAATTCTATGTCAGCTTTCACAGCTGTTCTTGTGGCATTAACGTTAGATAAAATAGATGACTCTGATTCCTTTTTTGCAGTGATTTCAGCGTCCTTCCTAAAGGGACACCAAGACATCACCTGTTGTAGAGGTAGGAAGGATTTACAGACTGCCTTACTGCAGACTTGCGTTCTGCACTGGGAGGAAGCCTATCCTTTGTGCGTGGACAGATCAACCTGGAAATCAGGACATCTGCAGAGAAACCTTGTCAGGAACAGGCAACAGAACTTTATAGTTCAGGTTTCCCTCAGACTCAGTATATTTTAATATAATCAGAGAAGGATGATATCTACAAGATCAACTGGCCTGGTACAAGAGTTTGGGTATGAAAGCTGGACCACTGCAAAAAACAAACAAACAAACAAACAACAAACAAAGAAACCAAACCAGTTCTGATGACTATTTTGGAATGTATCAACTGGATGGGGAGGAATGGCAGTATGACACAAAGTCATACAGGTCACCAGAACATTGTAAGTTACTGCCTCTCCTTCTGTGGGTGCTGGAAGTTTGATGATGCTGAATGTGAGACTCCATAAATATGTCTAGAGGGACAAAAAAAAAAATGAGTCCTTGCAGCTCTCTCTTACTTTTCTAGTGATGCTGGAATTTGTTTGCCATTTTTAGATCCCTATGTTCTGATTTTTTTCCTAATGTTTTCATGGCGTTTGCCCTTTATCTATCACAAAAATTGTTCACGAAAGACTAATAACCACTTCATACTATTTCAGTGCTCAAATATGTTGTCAAAGACTTACTGTGAAATTGGCACCTTTCCAGCTGTAGCTGTTTACACCCTCCAAACTGACACATTTGAATCATATGCTCTGACAAAAAGAACAATATATTTTTAGTCACCGTTGCATAAATAGGAAAATATCCAAAAGAAAAGATGAAGCAGAAGTCATAACTGTGTCTAAAGCCTATCTGATGTGATGCAAATCGTTGAGTGTGTAACCAAGAGCCCTCCTCTGATGGCTTGGTACTGGAAGCACGGCTGGTTTACTGCATGTGCCATTCGGACAAGCTGGTGGTGAAGTTCACATCTGAGAGTTGTGTATATGACACTGGAATTCTGGAAACATTGTAAGGCTGGCATTAATGAAAAATGAAAACAACATAGTAACAATGAATAGGTGAACTTCATGGCAAAAACGCCCGCTGCCAGTCCAGACCTTGGTCTGAGTTAGTGACAGGTTTAGCTGTTGAATTTCTGACACGGAAAAGAACTTGCAGGAGATTTCTGAAATATGTTCTTGAATAATGAGTGTTCCTTTGTGTTGCTTGAGTTTTGTGAGTATTTTCCAGCAGCTACACAGTGTAGTCAGCTGTCTAATAAAATTAAAAATATGATCAGTACATAAGTAGACTGTTAGAGGATAAAACAGTGTCATACCTGTTATAAACTAAAAAACCACAAGCTAAATCTTCATGTTGTCGCTATCTACAGAAAGGAAGAGTCTGAAAGCAGGGAATCTTAGCAGTCACCCAGGGACAGGTTGGGCATCAGACTGATCAATAAAATAACCTTTTAGGTATTATTTCTCTGTAGCTCATACATGACATGAAGGAAAGATCTGCCTTGACAGATGGTCCATAGTCTCGTCTCTCATAAAACCAACAGGGCCATATCTCAGCCTTTGAGTGGAAGAAGCACTGTGTTATAATTTTCTACCAATTAAAAACAACAGAAAAAAAACCAAACCCAAAGCATAATGAAATCTCCTTCTCTCACATCTCCATGCACAGGAAGAACAGTTACCTGCCCTACAGTCATATGGGCTTGTTGAGCACAGGTAGTTACATCCTTGTTCTAGATTCTGACATATATAGGTCCTTTCGAGCAGATCGTGACATAAAATAGGGCAGTTTTCTTTCCAACAATAATGATAATAATTCCAAAAAACCTAACAGCTTCATTACATGATTCTGTGAAGTTGCAGATTTCAAACCAAACGTTTTTAAAAGCACAACAAGAGCAGGTTTTTTCTGCAAATAGGTCTAATTACAATTGCTGTTCAACTCTTGTGAAATTATCCAACGCTTGACTACCAATTTATCTGTTTCTAAAATTGACAGAAAGTGACAGCATTGTCTCTCTGTGAGGTGGTAGAAAATATTCATGGTCTTGCAAGACCTTTTCCCAGTGGAGAAGAAATCAATTAAATAGAATCTGAGTACACACTAAGTATAACTTAATTTAGATTCAGACATAAGCTGTATCTCAAGCATGAGAGTACTACAGCAGACAGTATTTGAAAGAACCTTATAGAACATAGCATAGTTTTCAAGCACTGACTCTGCTTCAGGTATTGAAGCACTCTGTAGGAACAAATCTCCTTGCACCACTCAGAATGTTACATAAGAAAAGTGACAGCAGCACTTTGCATATCTTCTAGAAACACACTATTTATTTACAGACTTGAGGGAGCCTGGAATATTCAACTAGGCAGGTTGTTATGCAATTTATATGGTACAATTTGCTTCTAAAATAAAAGTACAGACCTCCTTTTATGTATTTGTATAATATGCCATGGAGGAACTATAGGCATTACACAGATTTGAGGTTGGAATCTACACTGATTTCCAATATCCAGTAAGTAGAGTCACTAAATTGCAAGCCTGTATGTTCTTTCTTAATTTTCTTTCATTCAGAAACAAAACAGATAGCACAGCTCTATTTTAAGTATTCTTTTTGCTAAATTTTGTCCTCCTACAGCTTAATATTGCAGGCACAAAGAATACATGAAAGGGAGTAATAAACTTTAAAAGGCAGTGGAAATTTGCAGATTTCTCATTCTCACACAGAGCGAATGTGATTGTTCCTCTTCATGAATTACAAGTGGAACACAGATTAGGTTTGCTATAAATCTTGGTGAACTAATTTATATGGTGATATTATTGCATATCAGAGTGATAATTCACGTGGCAATTGTAGAAATCACACGAACATTCAGCGCCAAGTGATTTTTGCCAAACTTTCTTTCCTCAGCTCTAACATCAATTTGTACATTTCGATTTTGTCAGCATCATTTTTAAACTGTTAACTTAATGATAAATAGGGCTGTTTATCGCCACACGAGGAGATTATCGCACAACTGTCGGTCCACTGACCATCCTTATAACAACAAGGACAAGACTTTATGGGTTCGTATTGCTCACTCCGGGTTAGCTTTGCAGTATTCCTGCTGCTTGATCACAAAGAAAATACAGACTACCTTGCAAAGCAGACAGACTTTCCTACTGTGCACTTCCGATATGAAGCTTTTGCTTTACGAACTAATTTGAACATTATCACTCACTTTTAAATGTAAAATGGTCAAATAAGCAAAAAGACTAGTAAACGCAGAACTCCGTCTATAGCACACACACCTTGTCACACTAAAAAGAAGCCAAAGTTAATCCTTTTCTAGTGCTTCAGACACAGCGATAGATATGTTGCCATTTAATTCTGAGTCATTTCTGGAGGTGATCCCCTGTTTTAACCAATATATCCCTTGTTGCTCCATGCAATTTGTTCAGTATATTTACTGACTGAAAGAAAAGCATTGGGCCATTAGGCACTGTCATTAAAATACAAAGCTACTGGAATCACGGACATCATACAGAAGAGAAGAAAAACAACCTATCACCCCAGCCATCACACTAATTACAATAAAAGCCAGCCTTTGGCATTTATTCGTCTTAGTGAGACGTTGTTATTGAGTAGGTTCACACATTACATTTCACGCAAAGCAGGTTGTGCAGCAACAACATACGGCACGGCTGAATTTTGAATATTGCACTAGTGATAAAGCCAGGCAACATTACCTAGGTGCTGGAATTGGAACAGATTTGGGCTACTATCTAAGAAGTTACTGCGCTACATCAACTGTTCTGTGTTATAGGAATAACCTGGATCAAGTGGGCAGAATGAGTTTTTAAGGCCAGAGACACCCCTGAAGTATAAAGGGCTTTTGGGCTGCTTTGACAGTGGCAGCAGCGAGCAGGACAAGCTCACGCTGTGTGGGAAAGGAGCACGCAAGACACATGGGCAAAAATCACAGGAAAAAGCATTCCCACTGGTCAGGTTTCCTGAAGAAATCATGAGGGACAGTAATGGAAAGAAAAGCAGTGAGAAAGGGTGACATATACAACTTTGGAGAGAGGCAAGCACAGCGAGTTGCTTTAAGTGACAGTAAACAGGCTCCAGCGCATTCACTCCGACACCGAGTTTATGGGATGCAGCCTTTTTAATAATCAGGCTTTTTCAAATATTACAGTGAAGTGTGAGGCAGAGGATTAAGATAAAATTTTCCTTCTTAATATGTATATGATTTCCTTTCAAAGGGTTTCTTAGATTTCAAGACACCTTGCTTAGGACTTTGTTTTTTACTACTGTTCTGTTGAATAGGTTAGGACCCATTCCTGCTTTCCTCAGAAATTATTATTGCACAGTAGCGGATGTAATTAAAAGAGAAATAAAAAGTTAAAAATCCCAACAAAATAAGCCCCTGAACCTCCCAAACCAAGCAGTAATGACATTCAACCTTTTAAAACTCAATGACTCAAAGACAGAGTAAAGGTAAAGAATGAATGCGTCTTGAATACATCAGGAAAGCAATATAAGTTATTTCAGTATGGATGGCATGTGCCCAGAATACAACAGAAAGAACTGGACCCTGGCTCTACTGTTCTGTAAGACATATATTTTTCATTTCATTTTTGTTCTTGCCCTGGAATACTTCAAAAACTCGAGACCTAAAAAAAGAGAATTCTTTCCCCATTTTGTAATTACTAAGTTGTAGAAGCAGAATATGACTCCTCCCAAATACAATAGTTCCAAATTTTTTTTCAAATAAAAGCTACTGTTTATCCTGTGTATGGTTAAATCTGTTCTTTAAGAGAAATAAAAAGGATATTACTAACTGATAACAATTTCTGAATTATATTTTTCCCCCCTCTCTAGAATACCGATTTAAAATAGTCAGGTAGGTCTGTTATTTGTGGATCTCATTAAGGAAAGAAAAAGCAAGCCTTGGATTTGGAAATGACATGCATACTGGAACAGGACCCTGGAATTTCTATAAATTCAATGCAAAAAGGGGGTCAGATAACAAACATTCATTACAGCAGGTGATAATTCTTTTTTCACTGCTGAGTCTTTGTAAGCATTAATTCAAGTTCCTAAAAGGCCAAGATACAATAGAGTGCATGAAATTTTGGTTATGATGATTCAGAGGCATTCTGATGACTTTGGAATAGTGTCATATGCTGTACAAGCTATGGTCTATTTGTCACCTGCACAGATTAAGGTTGAAAAATGTAATGCTGTTGAAGTCAATGGAAAAGTTCCACTGGCCTGAGTGGAAATAGGATTTACTGGGAAAAATTCATCATTATTTCAGACAGAAGATGAAATTCAGAGTCTCCCTGGCATTTTAGGTTTATATTAAAAAACCCAATCGTTAACATCTGTTCAAAGGAGACTACGACTGAAATAGCAGCAGCATTAAATTAAGTCATTACACAAAGCAAAATAAAAACTTCAGAAAGCTTTAATACATCTACTTGAATAACCAATATTTCAGGTAACCCTCTTGCCTGCTCAATTCTTATGTCATATGATCCTACCGGCATTTCCTGAAGGGTGAGAAAATCTGATACTGTAAATAACAACTGCTAGTCTTTGATTCAAATGCCAACCAGAACTCAGGCAGAGGAATCAGTGAGCTGGTATGCAGAGTCAGCACCGGCAATCCCATTCTGGTTTTTGTATTTTCAAAGAATCAGGATCCAGGGACCAAAACCACATTCACCTTTTTAAAAATATCTCTCTCTATGTTCTCCATTTCTCCACTCCTTCTCTTTTTCTAAGTCTTCTTTGACAAATAAATATTTATGTTCAACATACAATAGTGTTTCTTGAACAGTGCCCAGGGTGCTGTCTTTGCACAACTCACTTTCCTCACTTTCCTGTGGGGACACCACTGGCAATTTTAAACCACACAGAGAATTTGGCATGACACAGCAGTGTAGAAGTTGAATTCACAGTTGGTGATAATGAAAAATAGGCACCTGCCATAGATGAATCATCCGGGACAAGGAAAACATTATGAGACCAAGGAATTAAACAGCAAACAAAAATTGAAATTACTTTATACCATCACAAGAAGTTTAGGAAAGACACTCATTGCTTAACTCATAGCCCATAACCTAAACCAGAAAAATCTCAAAGAAAATGACTTTGCAAAGAGCCTGCCTTGAAGCAAAGTCCAAGTCACAAAAATTCCAACAAACTAGTAAGATCATACCAACAGCCTAGTTAAGCATTCCCAGCAAACAGAGAGAGAGAGGTCAACTTACTCGTGTTACCCAACAAGTACCAAGCATTGAGGATCCCTGCTTTGGGCATTGAGTTCTGGACCTATCCCTCAGCTGGTCCACACAGCAGAGCACCTCACCTGTCTCATCTGCACCAGAGCAATTTCCAGCAGCATTAGGACTGGAGTGCTGCAGCAAACTACCTCAGACGTGGGAGAATTTAGAGGAGAGGCACCAGGACCTGATGCTATCTCTTAAAGTACAAATTTATGTTAGTATTGCACAAAGCTTTCAAGTTTTACCCACTTGCAGCACACGAAAAAACATCCGGCTGGAAACAGCAATAAATACATACCTTCCATCACTGGGCACTTTCTGCGTCTCACTGAGTCAGAACCGCATAGAGTTCACAACAGCCCTGTTGTAACATTTTAGAACGTGCTTCATGCAGAAACACTTGGCTTTATGACACTGAAATTCTACTGCACATGGAGAGGGTTCCTTGGAGCTCTGGGCCAGAGGGAACAATAGGGACCACCACAGACAGCCCCATCTCGCCTTCATACCAGCAATCCTCCCATGCTCCACTTCCCTGGCACACCTGAGATACCTGAAATTAGTTCCAGCTGAGACTGGGTTGAATGGCAGCAATTTCCTGGGAGTGATTCACTGTTTCACACATTCAGTTTTTCTTAAAACAAACCAGCCTTTTCTTAAATCAAAATCTGCTGTTCCTCATCAAATAAATCAGCCCTCAGCCATGGTAAAAAGCTATCAGCTTTTATCCTTACAGAAAAAGCAAAGGAAAGGCAAATCCATGTTCAAGCACGGAAATGAGAGAGGTGTAATTCATCCTGTTGTTCTATGCTATATGTGCGCATGCATACTACAGGCTGAATTTAAAATATTATTGCATTAAATAGGCAAATACCTAGGGTCTGACACTGGGTAAAAATTCTTATCTGTCAAGTAGTGTATACACGATTTCTTGATATACAAGTCAGAGTATCCATGTACAGGACAATGAGATACTTTTCCTGAAAACCATATTTCTCACCTTTTTTATCTCCCCTTTCCATTTCTACTATTTTTCAGTTGACAAACTGTGATACTACTGTAAGTTTTCTCCAAAACACTAGCCAGAGAAGTCCATCTCTTTCCCCGGGCAGCTTTGGGAGCTTGACCTTCTTACACCTTCACCTTTGTGAGAGAAATCCCTACCTCCATCTTCCAGCTGACTCTTCTGAAGTCTACAGTGCAGATAAAGGAACAAGCAGTTGAGCCTTGGCCTCCCAATTCATTTTTAGCTCTCTAACCATCAGAATATCTTTTATTTGAAGAAAGTTTAGTAAGTTCATGCCTTCCCTTACAGGAACACAATTTGTTCCAAGAAAAAAAAGAAAAGAAAAAGTATCCAAGACTAGTATGAGCCTCTATTACTACTGATCTGTAAAGATGCTAAAAATTCTAATGAGCTTATAGCAGTAGTTTTATTTCATTTGCCTCTTAAAATCTCTGCTTAGCGTAGATGGCAGCAATGATATAAAATCTTACATATGATAGATCTTCCCGGCTCTTACCAGTTGTATCATTCAAGCTAGGTATAAGTAAGGCTAGATGAAAATGAGGTTTAAAATACTCTACATCAGGTTTGTCCAAACATTACCTGTGACAAGAACAGTTGGAACTTTCTGGGGTGTCTGATATTCTGATCATTTGATATTGTATGAAGTACTCGTTTGGATAATCTTAACCATAATAGTAGAAATCTATCTAAGAAATAAAATATATGCATTTTTGATCTTAGTGAAAAACAGACTGGGACAACCTACTTATAGCCCTGAACAGATTGGATGAATAGATATTCAGCTCAGTACCTGAATTCAGTTCAGGTACTAGCAGAATATAAGCTAATATAACTTGGGGAAATGAGTCTAAATAGACATTTAATAATAAGAGAGGTGGAAAATTCTCAGAAAAATAAAACATTAAAGAAGCAGTATTTTCGTATTCATTTTAGTTTCAAAATTACTTAATTGTAAGGTTCCAATTCAGCAAGGCTTTTAGATATAGTTACCAGTGAACTTAAATAACTGTATTGTCTTTTCTTTACATCAGCTAATACGCTTTAACAGAATCAACAGATATGACAGGAAATATTGCATGATCCAATTTTGATTTTACCAGTTTCCCTATTTAGTATAAACCCTAACTACAGCTGTGTTTTTAAAATGTAACTTGGAGTGGAGTTTTTAGCTCTGAGCAGTAGTATTTGTTTTTCTCAACCTATTAAGGTGACTTGGAACAAATATATACCTCTACCTTCATGCAAAAAACCCCAAATGATTATTTAATGTAATTATAAAGAGAACCCACTGAGAAACACATGACTGTCTTAGGCAATGATTTAAAAAAATCTTTTTGTTCCATCTTCTGCAAATAATTTTCCATGATTCATCACATGACTCGTTATTCAAGCCTTTTCCAGAGGAGCTATCAGACTCATAAATTATTTAATGGTAACTCTGTGTTGAACGTGTTTCACCCCACTTCATACTACTGGTATAATCACATTTTTGACTAGAAATAATAACTCTGTCCTTCTTTGACAATCAGAGTGAATCACACTGAGTTTTTTAATAAACTAAAAGATGGGTAAAGCTGGAAAGAGAAGGAAAACTACATCCAGAACCTATAAAAACAGAGAATCACAATAATATCTCTGTTCTTTGTGTTTCACTTTGAGCTGTATATACAAATCATGTATTCAAAACAAAAAAGGAGGAAAAGTTTAAAAAACAAGGTTAATATGTAAGCCCAAGCAACTGCATCATTCTTTTAACTATTTACCAGATTTGTCTTCAATAAGGCTACATTTAAAGCTTAGATATGAAGGGAAAAAAACCCTATTCCTACGGGGCACACGGAACCCAATAACTTCTTCATGCTTAATAATCTTGTATGTGAGGGACCAATCTAATTTGTGGAAACGAATTGTACCTTAGGGATATGTTATTTCAACCCAAACTGAATATATTATTCATTCTAAAAAGTAGTAATAAAGATTATATAAGATGTAATTCATTATTTTTCTAAATGTTCCATAATTCCACTGGGAGGTGAGACTTAAATAGCTTACAGGAAGCCTACCTTAATTAGGTTGCTTTTCAAATCAAATATAATATAATTTTAACATAAAAATGTCACTCAAGGGAAGTATTCCATTTACAAGGATGATTAATGAAATTTAAAGGAAAAAAAAAAAAAGATAGATCCATGGGTAATATCACATGTGAAGGAATCGAGGAGGGGGAATGATGCACGCATAAATGGACGTGTACAAATATGCAACTAGCTGTGAGCTATGTACAGATATCCGTCTCATATTCATGCATGCCTACACACACTCACAGAGAAAGGCAATTTGTTACCAGAGCAACCACGGTCAGTTGGTTTTTTGTCCTCCATCAGAATTGGTTTGCATTTTTGTTAACTCATTTTAGCTACGAGAAGCTCAGAAGAATTTATTGTATAAACAGATTTATTTAAGCTTAGTACTTATGTTTACATTTGTAAGAATGTCTTTTCCAGCATTATGATGAAAAAAAGAAGAAAAATAAAATATTTTTCAGAGATCTACAAACAGTTCATTGTAAGACACTGAAGTTATAATTGAGGTACTTCGCCTCAGTGGTGCTATTAAAATATTGATGTGTATGCCACAGAAATAGTCATTGCCTTTTCCGTGTATAGAGAAATGCTTCAGTTTCTCAGATCCCAGAATGAAGTAATTTCCATAAATATTGACTTTTAATGAGGGTCGTGGTCAATGATTTAATTTGTGGATTGCAATTCCACTGTAATTTAAGAAGCAACAATAAAAGTTGAAATTTAGGAGCTTTAATTCTTGGTGTATCCCTTTCCAAAGACACTTAGCACTAAGTTTTATAAGCCTTCAGACAGCCTTTAAATGAAGTACCGGAATTCCACTATTACCATGCACTTGCAGCACTCCAGGTACCTAGCCACAGTTGAATTTTCTGCAATTAGGCAGCAAAATTTGAAACTTCCGGCCTTACTTTCTCTGCATCCCAGTTAACACAGTAGAAAACATACTCTAGGAAAATGTAGGCATTCAAAGATTTGTACCTTCTAGGTAATCAGGGTCCTTGGCTGGAAGGTGCTGTGTATAATACACTCACAATTCCTTTTTCCTATCAGGCAAGAAGCTCATTGCAATGACGAGGTGTTTTGATCAAATAGTGAGTGAGGGAAGCAAAAGCTATGATTTTATTGCTTTTTTCCTGTCGTCTTCTTTTTTTTTTTCTCCCCCTGTGAAAATGGGTAAAAGTTTGTGAGTCAAATCAAACACAGAATCCTGTGTACTGTGATAGGACCACTCACATCTTCTATAGAAGAAACAGGTCCATCCTGTAAATCTGGTCTTTACTTAAAACAAAACAGACTAATGTATTTCATTAATTACAGTCTGTTCATCAGGAGACTTTTCCACTAAATAAAAATATTATTTCTTCCAGAGAAATGACATATATGAAGTGGTTAGGGGCTGCAAGTGGTATTTTTCCTCATAAATGGCAATAGGGATTTTGTAATATGATTTCACATACAACTCAGATATTTTAATATATATTGTTAAGAAGTACTTCACTAGATCTGTGAAAAAAATGTTAACAGTTTTTGGCTTGGTGAAAAACTAAAATTCTTAATCAATTCCGGGTCAATCTTTTTCTAGTTTGCTAGAACCAACAGATTTTGTTTTGAGTCAAATGAAACTTTGTTTTTAGCCATATATTTTAACCTTAAAATGTCCTATTTCATTTTAGGCAGTTTTCTAGAAGACGAGTTATTTCAAAAATTTAAAAAAAGCCTTTATGTATGTTTCTTTTCAAATTTTAAAATGTCTTTCTGGAATTCTAGTTGACTTTTTTT
>VXBL01008385.1:3492-77859 GCA_013400195.1 Aramus guarauna | reverse complement strand
TTTTTTTTTTTTTAACAGGAAGTTCAAGCTTAGAGTTGGAGTACAGCTATTGTAACTCTGATAGCAGGAGAGAGCTGAAAAAATGGAAAAGCTCAAGTGCATACTCAACCTATACCTCTGCTGTGCATGAAAACAAGCTGATAGAGTTACACGCTCACGGTGTATCCCTTGTTTGTGATATCCCAGTGAAAATGAAGCAGTAAATGGTTAGTACAAAAATTCAGAATAGAGGATAATGAAACAGTATTAGGCAGGTGCAGCAAAATCATTATGTTTTGGAATGCATAAAGACTTGTCATGTAATGTGATGATGGTGTTAACTGCTTCTTGGACGGAAGTTTACACCATATTCCAGCAGCTCATAGAAACTACACCACTATCAGGAAGCAAGTTATAATAGTAAAAGTTACATTAGTCTGTTTTGTAAGATAGATTTTTACATACATCCTTTGGTCAGATTACTTAATTAAAACATTTTTTTAATATTTTAAAATAAAGTATGAGAAAATTACCCAGTTTTTAAAGAGAAGTCTAGTTGCACAGGTAAGATAGGGCAATTGTGTTAACATCAGCTAATGGGTAACCCTTCCTCCCCTCCAGCCCCAAACATGCATAGCTTTATGCAGCAAAAGAGAAACTTAATTTTGGGGATATTAGACATCTTTTCCTTCTGAGATGTTTGTTTCTACAGATGACTCCAAACATGCTGAACACAGGATCTGAACATTAAGATTCCTCCACCCTCCCTCTACTGCCACTTGGAAATCTGTGCCGAAGAACTCCAAATGAAAGCTGTAAGAGGAAAATATGCCAAAGGAGTGAATGCTGCATATGCTACATAATCTTGTCTCATAGTGAACCTCCTCTCAGAATCATGGTATTTTTAAGAGTCCATTTGCAGATTGCTCCATATATAACAACAAGATAGGAAGCAGATACACAAGAGCTTAATCCTAACCCTTCATGGCTTGGACTGTCTCTTTACTACAATTTCTCATTCAGTACCACAAGACCACAGTTCTGGCAGGAGAATTATTAACAATGGTTTGATTCCACAGTATAAATTTCTTATCATAAAACCCTAAATAAGTAAATTATTAGCCAAACCAGAGGGTTAGGTCTACCAGCTTACAGCAGCAGACACATAGTGCTTCATGCTTCACTTATTATAGGGAGGAAATAATTCTGACCAAAGGGTGGATTGCAATTCATAAATGACATTTCTTTAATTTAGCCTGTCCTTATAGTAATGGACATTAAAAAACCAAACCAAAATACAAAACCAACAAAAAAGATGGCTTGAATTAAAGCATCTTTATCACACAAAAACATGTACATCAAAACAAATTGCATGTGTAATTGTATTTTGATCATGTTCTTATTATCTATTATAAATCTTGTGTCTGAGTATAGATATTGTACAATTACTTTCTACATTTGGCATAATTGTTTTGATCTTAAATGTTATTCATTCTAAGAGAAAAACACAGTAGATAATACTATATAACAAAGGAAGCATTTATGAGTAATGATGCTGCTCAACAAACCCATTTTCATTTTCCCATTTAATAACTACAGAGCTACTGTAACGGTTATGTTATGTGTGTGGCCAAAATTACGTGGCAGTTGCTAATATAATGATACAGCTATGGTAACTGCAATTCCTGAAAAGTGAATCAGTCTAAATAAAAAATGCTGTGTATCACCTGTCTGTAGCCAAATATTCAGTTAATAATATTTCAATTAGAAAAAAATACATTATTAGGCTTTTATATCACAGTAGGTGGCAACCAGTTCACCTAATTTTAGCCATCAGACAGTGAGGAGTATAGTCTAAATCTAAAATATCAATTTATTGCACCATCAATTACCAGAACATAATTAATTCCTTCTTAAAATAGGTGAGCTGAATTGTCCTCTGGAGAACACATTCACTGACTACAGCTCACTTCCAGATGAGTTTTGTAGACTAGGCACCAAACTGAAACACAGGTATCAGCTAAATGTTCTCAGACAGGCTTTTAGACTTTTGAAGCCAACCACTTGTACACCTCACATTCTTCTGTATCTTTTGACTACCCTCTAACAAACAGCAATTTCAATTACTCAAAATTCTGAATTCTCAGAAAACCCTCCAAAACACACTGATAGTGAGAATAGAAAAACAAAGCCTAGCAGACCACTGATACCCAATACCTCCCAAACAGAAGGAAATTTGTTGATTGATATACATCAGTGATCCAGCTGGAGAGCTCTACCACACACTGAAGAAGAAAGGAATAATCCCAAAACTGGAAAATCAGCCTTGTGTTGCAGAGTTTAGGGAGCTTTGTATATTTATCTTACCAAAGAGAAGGCTGAAGAAGGGCTTGCTCTACCCTGAGCAGGAGGGACAAGTATATCAGTCAAGCTGAGCAGCAATTCTTACTAATAACTCTCTGCAGCATCCACAGTTTATCATCCTATCTTCATTTGGAAAAAAACCCAATGTTTCCGAAAGGAGAAAAGAATCCAGCAAGTCATAGTAAAGTAATATTCCTATGGAAGGGGAAACAAACATTAATTTCTGGTTGGTCAGGTGACTAAATGAGGCTCTGAAGCATGACACTAATAAATGTTATGTTTTTTTGGTAAAATTAAGTGATATGAGAGCACTCAGAGCAAAAAGAATGTGTCATGAATGCACAGTAGACTGCCCAAAAGATTTAGGATGATTCCTCAGTACCCACAGGACACAGATTTCTTCTGGAAAGCTGAATTAA
Source organism: Aramus guarauna (assembly GCA_013400195.1). Classification (NCBI taxonomy): domain Eukaryota; kingdom Metazoa; phylum Chordata; class Aves; order Gruiformes; family Aramidae; genus Aramus; species Aramus guarauna. Next base: position 75,097 of record VXBL01008385.1, on the reverse strand, counting down.
ATCATACACCTCTCAGATAACTGTTCTAACTCACATCAAAGATTCTGAATGATAAGAAGTTGCATCTTTGCATCATCTGGCAGACTGCTAGGAAATCATATCCTAGTTAGGCAATGCATTTCTCTAACCTCAGTTAACAGTCCTTGGCTAGAAGGATCTTCATGCCTCACACTAGTTAAATGCATCCATGCAAAAGCTCTGCTAAAGAGAGAGCAAGTCTTCTCTCAACTTCCCCTTGGGTAAGGCCACTCTTCACGACATAAGGTTTTGTATTCCAAATTCTGGATACCCTTTTGCGTGTCCTTTATTCCCACTTTATTATTTTAATTTTTCTTTTGAACTGTGGTAGTTTTAGCACAGCCAGGAAAAAAACCAAAATATATTCATTACCTAAATTTATTTTTTTTTTAGCTTGTTCATTTTTAGGGTTTATTTCTTGAGTTAATTCTGAAGTGAATTTCAACAGTAAATCTACTCACAATGACCATTAAAAACCTTTTTAACTTACTATATTTCTACACAAGAGCTTCAACTTTGTAAGCACAGCATATGATCTTCATTTTGAAATGCATATCATTATGCATATCAGTATTCTATTTTGACCATTTAATTAAGTACTCCAGGTCATTCTTAAGACCAGATGTACTGGAAGAAAGGAGGAAGATATTAATGGAGTTGTAACTTCTGCCCTGAGGGAGGATGGGTTGAAGCAGTGAATGTGCTCCACTTGCATGGCTGCTCTTGAGCAGCCTCTTCAGTCACATCACCATCTGAATCCATACCTTGTTCTGCATTAGTATCCCATCCTTCTCATCATTTCTTACCCCGGAAATGTTGTATTATTTGCAAACTTTTATATATATGACTCCACCTATTCTCTGTATGTCTCCAGCAAATATTAATTGCACAGTAATTTCCTTTATTCCCATTAGCAACTTAAATTTGTCTTCTATGAGGGACTAATTTTTAAATTTAATCTGCAAAATACCCTGTTATTCCATGTAATGAGAGCTTTCAAACACAAAGAAGCTGGAGAAATCCAGATATTATGATACTGTCTGTTTTGACCAGGTCTTCAAGCCTGTTAGAGAAAATACAGAAAGGAAAGTTTGAAAAGACAAATTCCACAAAACCAGACAAGTAATGTAAGAATCAGCATTGTAATAATTAGGTGTCTAAAGTCCCAACTCAATTGCTCCTTAATTTTATTTAGATTCAAAATCAATCTACTTGATATAGAATTCCCAGGTCAGGATTTTCACCTTATCCAGTACTGGGTCAATTTTATAACCTCAATCTTTCGTGCAACCCTTGTTTTCTTGTTAATGTCGATATTAATTGTGGTCTAGGACTACACAGTTGGTTTTTCTTTGACTCCAGGATTTATGTCACCTAGGCTAGATGATTACTCATGGTATACTTTTAGTAAATGTTTCTTCTCATCCTCCCTAGTTATAGATGAGAACGTTTCTATTTCACAAGACCCGCAGACACCTTCTTTCTTTCAAATCCTGGCATAGCTGTTATTCCTTAGACAGGATTTACAATGCCATTTTAAACCCAAACACTACTTTTTTAAAACAAACAAAGAAACAAAAAAACCAACAAAACAAAAAACCCCAAACCCTTTCTTTTTACTTACTCTATTCACTATTGATATCCCAGTTCTATTTCTTCTCCCCCTTAGTAATTGCATGAACCTTTTAAATAGTAACTTGTATTTACTACTTTTCCCCTGGTTTTATATCCCTTATCCTGTTTTATTGCTACTCTATTGTTTCATTTCGACCTAGATGACTGCCTTGCACACTGTAGCTTTATTTAGAGAACAATGCAGGGCATAAAACATATACACTAAATTTAATTATTTCCAATCTGCGTGGTTAACAATATAGTTAGTATTATATATCTTTATATCTATTGGAGCAAACATTCATGCTCCTTTCAAAAATCAGAATTACTGATACTTCTGTTGATTCAGACAATGCAGCCCTCTTTGCTCACAATGCCCAACTTGGTTCCTAACCAGACTCAGGCTCTTCCCTAAGAGCAAAATGATTTTACACACATGTGGCTTCATAGCTGTGTGACTGGCTTCGGTATCCGTGGATTTGCTTAATCTTGCTGTAGCTACTTGCTTAAGTGTGGGTCTGCAAATAATATTTGACTTCAGTTTTTAATTTATTTTTTTTTAAATGGCTTAGTAAAGTAATAGATATTAAACATATTGGAAAGAGTAAAATTTTTTTAATGGAAAAAATAAACATTTCCCATTTAAGTGACAAGTCAGTAGGCTACAAAAATAAATAAGACTAAAGATAAAAATACTAGGGGGAAAAAAAAAGGATATTTTGCCAGTTGTGAACCAGCCTCTTAAAAAGAAAAAGCGCTGGGATAGGACCTGTCCATTGATCTGCTTTCTGTTCCCATCGGTGCAGGATACGGCTGCGTACGAGGGGAAGGCCAGGCTGCAAGAGCATTTCGGTGCTCAGTTCCTGAGCTCCCTTTCCTCCCTTCCTTGTCAGCTCAGGTTTCTGGCAAAGGTTCCTGTTCTCAGCGCATCCTGCTTCCTGGTCCACGTTCACCTGTTGTTAAGTGGTGCTAGAGAGAATAAACGGATAGCAGGACAGCCGCTGAGGGCAGGATTGGAGAGAGCAGGCTGTACGATCCTTGAGGGAAGAGAAGCTTCACAACTGTTAAATTGTTTTTCTCTGTACAACAGAAGAGATAAGACTTGATTTTATCTGAATGCTCTCCGGACCAATTGTTTTTCCCTCTCTCTGTCCTTACAATACCTTTACACAGCTTTGAAGTCAGATAGTTAAAGAATCTTAGCAACTTTCTGCCATTTAGGAGACGAATGGCTTTGGGGAAGCTACAAAATATTATTTAAGGGCAGAATTTAACCTGCATTGTTTTGCTGTGCGGTTAGTGTGAGCTTTATGGTGCATTGAGCTTTCAATGAATCCACGCTCCAATCACACACAATTACAGGTAATTTACTAACCAGGTTTACATGTTCTGCGTGGTACTGACAAACTCCTCCACTGAACCGGAAAAAAAAAAAAAAAGGTATATATAAATAGGCTTGAATTTCTTTAACGCAAGCATCATAGTTTTGTTCATCATTCACTGCAAATCTTTGTACCAAGCATTAAGACATCTTCATCCATGCTCAGCCAAAATGATCACACCCAAAAATAAAGGAAGATAAATTGTGTATGACAATATTAAGTTTGCACACATCTCTATCCTCCTTTACTCAGTTTAAAAGAGATTATTTTCACAAGCCCTATTATTTTTCTTGGGAACAGAGTAGAAAAGATGCAGTAAGGAAGTCCTTATTATATGGAATCTCTAGCCGGGGATTCCCATACTGCAAAAGTACTCTGAAATTCAGTTCTTTATAAATCAGAGTATCAGTCATTTCTAATTCTTGTTTGGATTTGACCTGAATACCTTTTCTGTCCTTCCAATACTTAATGTTGTATAATCTTCATTAAAGTCACTTTTGAAAGTATTTGAATTTGAACATAAAGTCTCTTAATAATAATTATCTGATACAACATATGAATACTGAATATGAACATGATGCTACTTGATACTCTCTTTGCCTTGTTACTTTAGAAGCTATTTAAGTATGATATAAGTCTTGAAATAAATTAGTCATACAGTAATGCTTAGGTAACAGCTTCTTATATATAAGAAGGCAAAAAGAATCTGCTCCTCAAAGATTAGCTTGCTGAGAGTTAATTGTGCTTCAGCGACTGCCATGCAATACAGCAATATCCAAATTCTTTTTAACCCTGCTACTTACTGGTAAAACTATGCATAGCAGGCTTAAACTCAGAAAAGGCTCTTCCACTCTGAGAAATGAGGAATATAACCTTGATCTAACATTTTTTCTCTTTTTTTTTCTTTTTTTTTTTGATGTGTGTGTACAGATTTACAAAGCACAGAAATATTCTGAATAACATTATTTTTAACCTTCATCCTTAAAAAGTTATTTTTATTTGAATTTTTATTTGATTAAGTACATGTTAAGGTGAAATTGAAAGATGTTCATTCTGAGTTCAGAGTGGGTGGCCAAGAAATTTTACAATTTACTAAATTCGGTAATTTATTCTATGCCTGAGAGCACAAAAAATGCAGAAGTTTTTCAACAGACAGAACCTGTTCTGTTTCTTTTTCTCATAGGAGAAGACAAGCAAGGTGCAGAAAAACAGAAGGTAGAACATGTTATCGATAGAAACAAAATATCAGGTATATTCAGGTACAGCAGATACAGCAAAACAGCACTATGATATTGTAAACTTACTTGAAACAAAGATATCATTAATTAAAAAGAAGGTGACAATTATTAAGAAAAACTCTTGGCTGAGGTGTTAGCTATCGCTAACAAGGTTAGAACTTGATAAGAGATGGATGTGGTTAAACCTATCCATAGACACACTCCATCATTCATCCAAATGGAATAAGCATCTCTCACACGGTATAGGATAAGATACTTTTCTTTCTGCGCTACGAGTTTCTTAAAACACATTTAGGAAAAAAATGCAACTGAAACATAATCAACAAAAGCAAATCTAGCTAGAAGAACAAGAGGTAAAATGCAGAGTGGTAGAGTTGGAATGCATTAATTCTTAATAACTCTTGAAATATTTGCTGCCCAAATTTTCTGTTACTATAATCTCCATTTCATTAGAGCCTTTTCTTATATAGCTAATGAATGTGCATTCAGTTCAGCCTTTGAGAAAAATACTTCTTCAAGTTAGAATAGAACTGTTAGAGAAACACTACACCAACCCTATTCCCCAAGCTAGCTAACAGGAGCGTGGTGGGAGTCCATCACTCCGGCTAGTTAGAGCTTAACTCGGAGGCTGCAGTCTTTGAGGGTGCTTTCTTACCAGAGGCCACAATGGCCTCTGGAACACATCAAAAATGGAAGCAAAAAATGGATTTGAGTCATCTTTTTTGCTGTCAGCTGAAGGACTGAATGGATGAGAATGTCCATTGAGTATTTGTGGTTTCCTACTGAAGAGAAACTCGCTGTGTACTCTCTATTTCTCCCCTCTTTGCTTGTCCAGGCAGTATATGAAAGGCCTGAAAGCTGTCTTGTTTCTCCAGAGTTTTCATCAGAGCTGCTCTCTCTAAAGCTTTTCAGAATGAGGCCATGATGGATGGAGGCTTGAGTAAAAGCCAAAAGGCGTTTAGAAGGAAATGGTCTATGGACAGAAAGGGCCAGGCCTGAGGTAATTGAAAGAGTAAGGTGGTTTTGACAATCGCAAGGGAAGCAAAAGGGAGAAAACTCAAAAAAATGTTAAAGTGAATCCTTAGGCAGCTGCTTTTTGTTGTTGTTGTTTTCCATTTTTCTTGAAGAACCAGACTGGCAGAAAGCAGTCAGGGGATCCTGCTAGGCTAGAAGGTAAGAAATGAACCTCTGAGCTTTACTGGGAGTTTTTCTTTCTACCCTTCCCAATACACTGATTCTAACGGCTCAAGACCTGGATCAAGCTTATCTGAGCCCTTCATCAAGCTGAAATTTCTTTCACTGTATGCTCTGCATGTGCTAACTTCCCCACTGCAGTGTCTGTCTCAAAACATTTGAGAGGTTTACATTAAAAGCATATTGGTCAAACAAAATGGCTTGCAGGATTAAACTTTATTAAAGTAGCTATTGAAATGAAGTCTTATAAAAATTAAATAACACATTGTACGAAATGCAGCAACTGTGTATCTGAACAAATGTATAACGCTCAAGGCAACTTGCAAATCTATTTCAAACATTTGCTTAAACAAGGTGACAGATACATTTTACGTAGCATACAAATATATCTCTATCATTGTTGCTTTTCTTTTTTGTGAATATTTAACCTTCGCATATTTAGAGCTTATTCAACTTGTATTTTCTAAAAGCATGATGAAAACGAAATTACATTCAAATATACTAATTATAAAAGGCCCAACCCCCACTCACAGTGTACTTTCCTACACTCAATCTAGCTGCAGAATTACATTTATTTTGTGAATTTTACTCATATTCATGAACCGTTCCAAGACAGGTAAGTTGTATTTTAGAAAGAATTCACTATTTAGCAAGAAAATGTTTGTCCCATTCCAAATGTTCATGGAGCTATAGGAGATACTCACGCGGTCTTTCACTCCCCTGGCTGAAGTGCCTACACTCGAAAGGCGGTCACACCTTACATACCCAAAAGCAGAAGCAGGAGGGGGTTCTCTGGAGGAGTCCAATTCAAAGCACCTAAGTGAAATTCTTACTCTGAATTGCCCTCTGGAGAAATCTGCCTCTCTCATCACGGATTTCATCAGAGGCCTAAGGAGATTAGTTTCTGGTTTAGGGACCAAGAGCTCCTGAAGTTAGATGGTGTGACTACCTCTTTATTACCAAATAGGCTGAACTAAACACACTGAACTATGCTTTTTCTTTGTCTACAAATGTGAACCTAATGAGCTGAAATAAAATGTCCAGTGTTCAAATTCAATTAAGTCATTGTTACTTGTTTCATAAAATGATGGTCTATGTTTGGAAAATCCAACCAAACAAAAAAAGTGACATTTCCAGTCCTTTTAAACTGTTATCTTCGTTGCTGAGGCTGGCAAAAGTGTGGAAAGCATTTTGACTATTGAAACTCTTGCTATTTTTCCATATAAATTGCCAGCAGCAGTTATAGCATTCCCGATTAAACTTAACCAAACTTACTTGTTAAACAGAATAAGGGCATTTACCCTCTGGAAAGAATATGAAAATGAGCAAGCAAGCAAACTCTTGCGTAAATACAGCAGACATACAGGAACCAGATCACACTGCAACTACTTCACTTGCTCTGGGTGACAGAGCAAATATTAAGCTGCACTGTGGTCGAGTGATTTTTGTCCAGAATAGTATCAACAACACACAGTTCTGTTTTTCTCACTCACAGCCTGTCAGCCCCCTCTGAAATTTGGTGTATTTCAGGTGCTGTCGCTGGTTTGCTTGACATAAGTCAATGATTTGTGTCCCGTTCAATTTAGTTCATGTGAAAATACTCATAGCTCCTTGCCATATGTCAGTGGATGATAATTGCATTGATCCACCTTGCAGTGGGCTCAGGAAGGACACTGTTCTGATAACTGAGTAACCAGAGGCTACTGCTTGTTAGAATTAGCAAATTTGACTGTTTGACTGCTTTGATTCCAATCAGACTTGACAGACTGATGCATAAAATAGGGAGTGCTAAATGTGCCAATAAGTGAATTACTTTTCAGATTATGTTGCTAGTAGAGATATCGATAAGTATGTTTTGTAAGCTGAATGTAATGGTTTGCTACATTCTATTTTCTATTGAACGGGTGAACATGTTCTGATAAAATAAAGAACAAATTTAAGTTTTCACATCTAGACTATTTAAAAGACAAGTATTGTTTTAAAGAGCAAAGCAATATTTTCTAACAACAGTTTTAACTCTTCTCCTTTAAAGTTCTCATCAGGAAAGAACTCAAAATGAGAAGACCTATCCTCATGACGATGAGAATTAAAAAAAAAAAATTATTTGCAAGATAGACTTAAGACTAAGTTGCTGGAAATATAGCCAAATTAGCATCATTTTGGAGTGCTGATCCTGCATCATTCTTGCTAGCTGATCCTTCATTGGAACATAGTTCCATTTAAAAAAAAAAAAAATTTTTTTTTGAGATATTTAAACCATCACCTTCTCTGGCTAATGCCCTGAAAATCTTTATTTAAAAGCCCAAAATATCCAAACACAAAGATGCCAGCAGGTGATTCAACTGTCAGTGTTCAGTCCATGCACTTGTCATATAGGTGTACTTACACTCAAGACTCCTAATTTGAACACTAACAACTTTTCACGAATCTCATCTCTCTCTTGTTTGAATGACTTGAAAATGTTTGTGAAGTTCCTTTTCTGGTATTTCTCTCAAGCAGGGTGGCTCTAAATCTGGGGAAAACTAGGTGTAGAAGGAGAGATTAACAGCTTCATTTTAAAGCTGTCTCTTAGCACCCACAGCTCCAAAGAACTTGTACAAAAGGTGCAGATGTTCAGCACCTGTTAAAGAATATTGCCAAGAGAATCGTGTTTACACCGTGACTTACAGCATGCCAAATATCCATTAGCATTTGTAGGGCTTAAGTAGGTTTCTAGGAGAAGTCCCTCATGCTTACTTCATAAGTTTTGGGCAAAACTGGATGTTCTACGTACTAAATATTGCAAGAATCAAATATTAGCATTAATCTCATTGCTGTTTAGCCAAATTTTTTCAGCCTTTTTTGCTTCGCTGAGCACAGACACAAGGAAATAGCATCAATAGTTTTAAAGGGGTGGTTTTGAAATGTAAATGCTATTTAAAGTCAATGGAAGCATGTGTTTGGAAGGGAGGCTGTCCATAATCACCTAAGACTTGTAAACCAGAATTGAAAGCCAAACACATGAGACTATTCCCCACTCACTTTTAAATGCATTTAAAAAGAAACTAAGTTTAATGTCTAATTTTTTACTCCAACAGAAAACACATATAATTACTTTGTAGATAGAAAAGGAAATAAAACTGTTTAAAAAAATTTAAGGACACTTTAACTGCTTTAGAAAGTCATTGTTTGATATACTCATTTCACTTTTTAGAGTTTAGTTAATGCAACTGGGGGGGGGGCAGGAAATGTGTGCTCTTATATTATGCTGTTCAATGGTGAATGTCTATAAACTGTCATATTGCCTGCCCTCAGGTAAATTAGACTGCAAGAATCCCAGCAATAGTAATTTGTGGAATTTGTCACTGGACAGTTATTTTTAGTAAAAATCATATGTGTGAAATTAATAAAGAACAAGATGCAGCTCCTGAATGTTGAAAATCATGGTCATTAATTAATACACTAGGAGTGGTTGGTTGTTATCCCCATCTTTGGAAAAATAGTGGGTGTATCAGCACATACTCATTGGCAGGAAATTAAATTTCTAAGAGAAGAAAATTAGGATAACCAAAACTCTTATGGTTTGTTGATTCATGAACACAGCAGGATGAGCCCAAATAGCAACTACTGAGCACAAGTTGAATAAATGAAGCCTGGGTAAAGAGTTCCACTATTTGCTGACCTCCAGATTATATGTGGAAGTTTTGCCTAAAAATCAAAGGCAGGTTTTCAGGTGGAGACTGATCTAACATTTACTGAAAGGAGAAGGAAAATTCCAGTTTTAAGTTCCTCCAATACACAATCATAAATTACAAATTGTACATAATTAGTTATGGTGAATCAGATGCCAATTTTTGTCTACTATTGTAATTAGTTACATGCAAAATTAATATTGAAAAATTAGCATGTATCTAATGAAAGTGTGTCCCTACCAGGCACACTTAGTTTATGCATAGATTTTAGATTGTAAGTGGAAAGCTTTTAAAAACTGAAGTCGATTGAAATTTCATCTCCTACTCATACAGAAGAGCAAAAATATTCCTACCACCCTCCTCCAAACTATATCATTCGTCATGTTTTGCTACCTATTGAATTTTATTTTAAAACAGCTTCTCTGAACAGCATGTTACAGAAAGGGTATCAAATGGAAAGATTTGTATTTACCACAATAATAAGAAAGAGCATTTGTGATCCAAAATAATAGCAACAGCGGAAAGAGAAAAAAAAATTATAGGGAGAAGGAAGAAAATAAAAGAATGTGGCTGGTTATGGATACCTGGTGGCTGGTTTACCTAGGTCTACTGAAGTGCTGCATTAACATGCAATTACATATTCTGCTGGTGCCTCACAGAATTTTTTCAAAAAGCTTTTGCTTATGGACAATTCTGCTGGCAAAGCACAAGATACTGATTTATTTGTTTCTTTGGTTCACTTTTTGAACAGTAGGCACACATGCTTTGTTGTAGGATTGATTATTGGACTGAATTCAGTCATAATAAAAATACATGAAGATTGCATTAAAATTAAGGTACTTAAGCTTCATTTAATTCAATACTTTGCTCTTCACATAAAGTCACAGTCATTACTGAGTAATGAGCAAGCCTCAGAAAATTATAATGAGGCTGTACTTAGGGTAACCTTTGGACTATTCGCTGTGCTGGGTGATTTCAACAATGTCATACATTCGTATTATTAAATGCTTAGGATGCATATCTGGGGTCCCAATCGACTCTTAAGCCATTCTGTTATTTGAGTGCTTGAATAATAACGTATCTGAATCCAATGAATGCTTACTTTAGTTGTTGAGTGACTGTCTGGCACAAACCACTATTCTGTCCGAATGGTATCTAGAGAACTGCATCCAACAGAGAGTAGTCAGTCAACAGCTTTGGAAGGCAGCTCTTAAAATAGCCCGTGTAGTCGGTTCCACAATGCAAAAGGCAGCCTTCTCTTGCAACAAGTAGGTGAGACAAGACATCCTTAATCTATCAGACAAAGAAGAAAAATAAGATCAAGAAATCTTTATGTTCCATCTTTTCTGATTTTTCTTTGTATCTTTATCCACATCATTTGACCTTGGTGCATTAATTTTCTCTCTCTAAGATGAGGGCTATTACCAGCCTATTCATCAGGCACAGTTTATGATCTCAGCTGCTCCCATAAAAAGTTTTAACTGCTTAAACTTTTATTATGAGAGAAAATGGAAAAAATGGAATGTGGGATGCATAAGCTGACCAGCTGATAAAAATGTGGGTTGTGGCATGCAGTACTTTGCAGCTCCTGTCCTACAATAACCATTTCTGCTTCAAAATAGCAAATTGTTCCCAGGAGACAGGCACACAGTCCATGAACAGCAGCTTGACTCCATTAGGTTGTCTTTCTAAATAAAAATAGTTTCTGCCTTTAGATGCCTAAAAAGAGCTGTGGTATTTTCTGTAAGCAGAAAAAAATGTGGTCTTTTCACAGAAATGATGGTAGTTATTATTATATAGCATTTTAAATGTATGGAATCTCAAAGATTCCAGCTTTAAAGCCTAAAATATACATATAAAATAAGTCCCTCCAAGGAAGAAAAGAATTAGCCACCGGTAGTCCCAAACAGCAAGACTCCTTATGTACTAGTATCAGGGCTGATTTAAAAGTTTTTGACCAACCACTAACTACATCATTGCCAATCTTGAATCTTAAAGACCTCCTATTTATTGCGTATAACAGAATGTCTCCACTACTAACTTATAAGAAAGATCTGCACATCAATACACAAAACAGCTTCAAGGCACTGCTCTGAATACTTGCATGTGCAGATATTTGTAAAGGAAAACACAACCTATAATGAAAAAATTTTCCACAACAAAACGGTCCCAGAAACTCAACAAGCAGCAATAGGCCAAAACAACAACAATCTGTACAAGGTCATAAATTTAGAAGAAAATTCTGACACTATCAGCCAAGCTTCTACCCAGGAGACCACAGTCAAACACCATAGACTACAAAGCCTTGAAGACCATGCGCTTATGTTGGACCTGCAGTATATTCTCTGATGTTCTTGAAGAGCTATATAGAAAATACTTCCACCTTCACGCTTACCTGTCCAGAGATCTCTCCACTGCAAATACCATCTTCCTTTAGTCTTGAGGTCCTCTCTAAATAACCTGTAGAGCATTAGTTTTTAGTGAAGCTACACTGAGAACAATGAGTAGAATATATATTCAGGTCTTTTTCAATGTTGCACCTGAGACAGCATCCATAATATTGTGGTACTTTTTGTGCAAATGCATGATATAGAATAAATACGATAGGTACCTTCTCTTAGCATGCTGCTCTCATCTGTCACTGCTTCGGTGAAAAAGATGCCAAATGGCTGAGAACGGTGGGAATTGCTCGTATAGTCATCACTTCCCTGGGCCAAGAAGGAAACCAAGAAAGTTTCTGAGCATTAACATTTGTTTTTCTGAGTTCTTTTCTGAGAACACTCTTGAGTTTGGGTTGGTGTTCTTATGACTCTATTTACTTTCTGTTTATTCACATTTTTTTTAGGTAATGAGAAAAAAAAAAGGTTTTAAAAGTCTTTATTCCTAGTGATGCACTGGTATAAGATTTTAGATTGTATTTCTAGTAATCTTTGTTTATGCTTTGCTCAGAGAGTAATTTGGATTCCAAGTTACAGGAAGGTATGAAGTATCACGACACTCTGGTTCATATTATTTTCCGAGAACCGAGCTGTGATAATCTGGGGAGCTTGCATGTAATTTATGAGCCCCAGCTTTAATATGAACTCCAGATTTAATAACCATCTACAGCCTTATGTCTTTCCTGCACCATGACTGTATGCTGCTTATACAAGTGACTGTGGGACAGCCCGGAAGACGGCAGTCTCTCAATATTTATTAAGGTCAGTCAGCCAGAGCCAAAGCACAATGGCTTCTACCAGGCAACAGAAATAATTCTAAAGTACAGAATCCTTATTAAGACTTCTTGTGGGGTTTTGTTTATTTGTTTTTTTGTTTGTTTGTTTTTTCCCTGTTTGATACTCTCTGAATCTTCCATCCCTTTCTGGAGGGGAAAGAGTGGGAACAATCCTATTCAGCATATTTTGTTGATGGGAAGAGCTTCAGAGCAGGGAGGACACTGAATCCACCGTGCTTAAGTTCCCAAAGGCAAGATTTAGGAGTACATGCTTGGGATAAGGCAGCTCCCTATTTTCTATGTAGAAATTGCTGCTCTGGGTTTTGTAATCTTTCCATGCGTTGACAGAAGCTGAACTAGGTTTGGATACCACTCTGGAAACCAAGCAATAAAAATTGAGGAGCTACAAGTCTGGCAGTGACCCAGGACTCTTGTGGATCTCAATAAGCTTCAAGAATAAAAGTCTGGACATATTATAAGGTTTCCCATCCAGAGCTGAAGGACAACAAGGAAGACAGCAGGTAGCAAAGAATTATTGGGGTGTTTGTTTTTTTGTTTCTTTCTTTGTTTTAGATCAGTGCGTTTCTTATGTGATCTATAATAGTTAAAAAGGTGTGTTTAGTATTTGGATAGGCTGTTAATGTTGGCACTCATCACTGAGTATTGGCAACTCATCTTTAAGGAGGGTGGTCCTAGAACCATCACCCAAAATATGCTTAAAAATGAGAGTTAGAATCTGCTGAGCCCCATTTAGATTAAAAGCAGAGACATCCAAGGAAGTCAGGTGAATGTCCAGTAAGGGAAACTTAACCAGAGAAAACCTTTGGACAACAATAGGTAAATGAGATTTTGTTCTTTGTGTTTGTGCCTCCTTGAGCTTGCTTTCTCTCATCTAAACTTTCAGTCCTGTTAGAATCACAATTAAGTTATCACAAAATCAAATTTCTTTAAAATCTTTTCTAAAGCTATATTAGAAGGTTTTCAGTTGCAGTTCACTTCCATTAAATCTAGATTATTTTGGGGTGGGTTTTAAAGGGAAAAAATGAGCATTTTAAACTGGTACATGGATGATTTCACTCAAATTAGAACATAAGAAATTCTGGAATGAAAAAACAAAGCAAACAACAACAAAACTAACCAGAATAATTGCAAGAGAAGAGAAACCAGATTGTCCTTTATCTTACTCCAATTTACTCTGTTGAAGGCAAGGAAATCCGAGCAGTGTAATGAAATGATGAATCAGACCTAGTTCCTTTCTCCATTGCAAATTTAATGTTACGGAAAATGATATTAAAGTATAATATCCATACTTTAGGGCTTACCAGAAAATGACTCATGATAAACAGAATGCATTTTTTGAAATGGCATTAAAAAATAAATTTAACTTCTCTCTCAGACTCCTTCAATATTTCAGGGTATAATTTAAGAACACATCCTTCATTGCTTTCAATAATTCTTCCTTGGGAGTGGGAATTCAGAACTTTAATGGTAACTTTCACATTCATGCATAAAGTTATGAAGGCAAACTTCAAGTAAAAATGAACATTTCTGAATACAGAAGTAAGGTAGCATAAGGAAAGGCATGTTTCTCTTTCTCAAATTGCCTGAGTAAGGCAATTTAAGTGACATGAAGGATTTTTTAGCTTTTAGAAACCAAATTTAATTTACAGAGTATTAACTGTCACTCTTTCTTTGTAATAAATGTCCTTTTATCTCCATATCAAAAGCATATTTATTGGCTTCAACCTGTGCAAGTTCTTTCAGATAATTTACCAAATGAAAGAAATAAGCTAACGTTAGACTTACAAAGAATGTATCAGGGAGGACTCATTGTCAGACATCCCTTTGCCTTGGGCAGGCCAAGTGGCAATGAGGAGAAACCCACTTACCTCAAAACCACCCCCAAAACTCTACTTGGCTGGAAGTTGCACAGTTAAGTTATTCTTCCTGAGTGTTTGAGGATGACATGTTCTGTTTTATGGTGAGATATACTCTTTTATGATACTCAGCTAAATGAAGTAATAAAAGCTTCTGCTTTTCCAAACTACTGTATCGAATATCTTACTTTGTACTTGCAGCCCTGAGAATATGTATCTCCAAGATTTAGAGAGTTTAGTGCTTTTATTAAGCCTCTGTCATGATTTAAAAGAGAAAGACTTAGGCAAAACTATTTGAGATACCTCAACAGAAAAAATACACTGAAATCAATACACATTAAATTAATGTCAGCCAAATAATAGTAACAATTTTCTTTCTACCATCACTAATGTCTGTTTCAGAAAGATTTTAAGCTTTCTTTTTTTCCTTTCCTTTTTTTTTTTTTTTTCTTTTAAATGCCAAGTTTATTAACTTTGAAAATGAAATGCTCTTCAGCACTGTATAGTCACAGATCAATTGGTACATTCAGGTAAAGTGCTGGAGCAGTGGGAATGAAAATCAATCAGTGCAAAAAGTTGCAGAGGTCACTCCATCACTCCACTACCAAAAGCCACTGTCCCATGTAATGTGCTGAAGAAGCATCTGAAGCTGAAGAGAATTTCTCTTAAGGTCACATCCTTTCCCACAGCGGTAATGTGGGAAAACTTGACAATGAGAGCACAAACCATACAGAGGTGTGAGCTGATAGAAACATCACTGCAGGTTACCTCTGCTGTTTGTTCTTCCCTCCTGAACACAACCCTAGGCCATCTCAGGAATCAAGGCTGAATGGTGCATTCAGCTTTGGAATTGGGTCTGTTTCCCCATATAAACCACAAAGAATTTATAAAACGAGCGCACAGCAAGAAAAGAAATTTCCATGACAACATATTGCAGTAACTAAACTCATACTTGGAAACATTTCTCATTTTAGTTCTTAAAATCAAAAAGTGTCTCTAGACTATACTGGTCTAACTACAATCATTATTGGTCCAAGATACCTTGTTAGAAACATGCGAATTAAACGTAGGGAGCTATCCCCAAATGCAATGACTTCAGTACTTTGCAGTTACTCTTAACTTTGATGCTTAAAGCATCATCCCTTTCACCAGAGATCCAGTGCTGACTGATCCAGCCAGCAATGCCACCTGCAGCTTAGCTCTCAGTTCCGTAGCACTAGCAGGTATCTGAACCAACAAGAGCTCCTGCTTCTGCTTGTCTCAATCTATACACAGTCCTTTTTACTTCTGGAAGCATTCCACATGTCTGTAAAGAGAGAACACATTGCTCCTGGAGTCAGGGGTAAGGTAATAAAGCATAACTCGCCCCTTTACAGCAATCCTTGGGTTCCTCTCGTGAGTCTGTCTCTCTCGCCGATACTGTGCCGGCTCAGTACCACAAAAGGAGAGATGTAAGGAGCAAGTGTTGTCACACATCGCATAGCAAGGGCTGGATGATTGCTTCCACTCTGTGGGGCAGGAATGTAACGGCAGCATTGCTACCACACACTCTCAGAGAAAGTCTGGCTGGTACTAAACAGATGCCTAATTGGAAAAAGTACTGAAATAACATTTTTTAGCATTCAAAGCTGCATTTCAGTAGTTATAGAAAACCTGTAGTGGTACTTTGTGTGGACTTACCATCTTCAGGAGTCATTATCTGACTTGAATTGCAGAGTGAATGTTCTGTAATTATAAAACTGTATAATCCAGCTTTGACAATCCGTGTTTTACCTCAGCACCATAAATGACTTGAGACGGAACAAACCATGTAGTGCATTCTGTTCCACCAGGAACACAAGAAATGCAGTCAAAAAGGTTTGGTTTCATTTTGCTCCCTATTTCAGGTTTTCTATGTCTGCTATGTTTCTATGTTCTATATCCATTAATATTTAAAAAGAAGCTGCTGTCACATAGTTTCTACTATTAAAATCTTCTGTACCAATCCTTAGTCCAAATCTTGCCATAGACACTTTGAATTTATGGTTTGGGTTATTTTAAAGTTTACTAAGTGGTAAGAACTCCCTAAATAATGTAAAGTTGTCACACAGCACTCAGATAATGAAGTATACTGGCTAACATGGCTAATAGATTGACGTATTTGATTGTAAATACTAATCAAGACAGACATATCTCTGAATTCTGCCTGAATTGTTCGATTACTGTATGAAAAATAGACTGTAAATGTAAGTGCTACGTACATTTCCTGGAAGAAGTAGCCCTTTTTAGTTACTTAATTCATACACTGATCAAACAATTATTTTATTTCAGTATAAAAATCACAGAGGCACTAATCAAAAGTATTTAGTTAATAATAAAAGAGAAGACAAAAGCCACTGGTATGATAATACAGTTAAAGAGTTCTGTGAAAATTGTAATACCATTTTAAAAGAAGTCAAATGTTTGATGTATTTTTTTTAAAAAAACACCTTTCTTGATTTCAGTCAATATTAATCTTTAATTGATGAAATAAATGCTACTGCTGTTTCTCTTTGAAATGAATGGACACAAAAATGTTCAAAAGGAATCCTTTATAGACATCACATGCGGCCACATCAGAAACCTTAAGAAGTTGAGCTACATCAGAGTGAGAACATTAATAGTGGCCTGAAATGGAGGCATTGATCTGCTGAAACTGAATGTAGACCAAGTATCAAAAGGAAATCATGCCAAAATTATTTCCTTTTTGAAACATACCATAAATTAATAAAATGAGAATATTCTCTCAAAAATTGCTTGGAAATACTTTTTAATTATGAAACTTTTAAAAATTTCAATTCTCTAAATGCTGAAATTCTGCTATAGGAATATCATGAGGTCTGTTAAAACATATGAAATAAGACCTTATTCTAGAGAGTAGCGACAGCCTACATAAACAGAAATTGAGACACAGTGAATATTTCCGTTTTCTGAAGCGACCATTGATTGGTAAGATGCTCAGTACGAGACAGGTTGTATAACCTCAGTTTTTCAAAGTTCTGAAAACTAAAAGGTTTCTCTAGTCAAGCTAATTCACTATTCAGCCTCTGAAAAATGAATCCTGAGGGTTTTACTAACATTCACTAACAGACTTGGTCAAGGAGTTGTGAAATCCCATTTCACAGTACAGTCAGGTCTTTCTCAACTCGTGCGCCAAAAAGCCGTGCTTTCAAACGCGCTCAGCTCCTCCGAGAGCTGGCCGCAGAGCCTGCTTCAGAAAGCCGGGGCGGTGGAGCACTGGAAGGCTTTACAAAGACGGGTGGCTACAGGTCAAGGATACATTCAGAGGAGCAAAATGATAGAAATGTAGTTTGCTACTATAACTATGCATAAATGAGGTATTAAGTTGATAGCAGAGTAATATTTTCAAGATATGAAGCATACAGGATTAAATTTCATCCATTTTTAGTCACCACTAGCCTGAATCAGGTTATACCAACCAGGTAACACTTCAGCAGCAGCAGCGATACTGGATCTTTTTTTTTTTTTTTTTTCTGTCACTTAAAAATGACAACCCAAAACTTAACCTCCATCTCTTAGCTCCTAATTTTCTAATTTACCTCATCCCACACAAAACCCATTTGCCATTTATGCCAGGACCACTGTCTAATTAAAGAAGGGCATGATTACTCAGGGTAATTGTTCTCTAATGTCCTCCTGCTTGTTCTATGCCCTGTGTTTTTATAATTTTATAAACTATTCAGTACTGTAATTGCTTTTCTTCAACGTTACCCCTTCCACAAAGACATAAAGTGGAACCATTAAATAAAATTGTTCCAGTTGTATGGAGAATACTTTTTTCTTTTTCTTGCTTTTCATTTTACAAAGATATCAGGAAAAGTCAGGCAAAGCTGGAGAGTTCCACAGATTCTGAAGGAATTTGAGGGTGAATTTTTTCAGTCCCTATTCCGAGTGAGCTGCTTGCCAATTTTAGCTGGCCAGTTGTTGAACAACCCTCCCAGCAGCTGAAGCTCTTTCTCCACCTGCCAGTGCTGGTGCACAGACTGCAACCTTCCCCAGCAAGCAAGTCCTTCGTCACTTAAAAATGACAGCTTCTTCAGAGGTGGGCTTTTCTCCATTCTCGACACCAATACACTTCACACTTTCAGAAAGTTTTCATTATACTTTGCAAGTGCTTTCTTCCATAGGCAGAAAAAGGAGGACAACAATATTAGACAGTTTAACAAGACATTTCAGTTTTTCAGAGTGGGAAGTAATTTATGGAAAATAGTTTTCACTTTCCTCACTCTTCCATGTACAGAAGAGGAATATATACTAAGGCTCTGCAGAAATGTGTGAATTCTTTCTCTGAATCATACCCTTTAAAATACAGGCATCAACACCCACCCAAACAACAAAAATTCTTAATATTATCAAATCATGAATTACTTGGGATTAGACCTTTCATCCAGCAGTTTCCAACAGACATGCTGTTGAACTCTCTGAGAAAATTTCCTCAATAGTACACAAGTGTCATTTGGAGTCCCATGATCTCTACTATTTATTAGAAGTTGGTTAAGACCCATAGTAAAACTGTTCAGCCTAGTTGGGCCAGAGGACACCTTGATTAGAAACCCAGAGTAAACTCATGAAGGACTATCAGGCTGAATATTTTTCAGCAACAAACACTTTTACAGTAGCCTTAGACTTTATGCTTTCTTGAGGATAATGATTTAATCCAAACCAGTTTTCTTTTTTTTCTCCTCTTATGGTACACAAGTCTATCGGTTGGAAGACAGAATACTCTCCAGGAAAGTAACTGGTTTCCGTGGATGCAGCTAAGATTACACTTCAGCAGATTTTTTTCTTGCAATTCAAAGCTGAGAGGGGCTCAATTTGCTTTATTAGGGGAAAAAAAAAAAAATAAAAATTCTTTAGTAGTCTGTCCAAAATGCAGACAAAGGAAAGCAAATGTAGCATTCTAAAGCAAGAGGTCTTAGGGGAACTGCTGCCCTTTTAGCTAGAGATAATTAAAAAAAGGTTACATACTTAGAGTAATAACTGTAATAGAAACTTTTAATTTGAACATTGGGAGGATATGTGCAACTTTAAGAATTATTTTGAAACTTTAACATAGATGTAGATATTTTCCCCTCAAACATTTAAAATATTTTTTATCAATATCTTACCAAAATCCAGAATAATATGCTACCTGGTAGGTCCACTTTTTTTTGATACAGATATACTATAGCATACTGGAGTAGAAAATTTTTATTTGTGTCACTTTTAATTTAAGACAGGATTTAAAAAAAATCACTTGACAATGAATGATTTTTTTTTTTTTAATACTGAATACCAGAAACCATGTAGTTTTCATTCTTTCTTTAAACAATTAGGTCAACACTTTTGACATTATTGTACAGTTCATAGACTCACATATTTCTGCATCGCAGCATTACTCTAGTATAGAAATAGTTCTTCAGCTACAAATATAACTATGATCTTTAAATGATTCAGTCACTGCAGCTTCAATTACTAAGATGCCTCATTCGTTAAATGGCTTGCAGAAACCTCTGTTTTTATAAAAATTGTTAAACCGGAAGACTTAGCCCTATAAAGTGTACATATGTGTCCTAGTGATATCTTAGGCAATTTCCGGTAGATTATTGAATCCAAATGACAGATTCCAGAATTTTAGATAAGTAAAAAAAAATTATATATATATATATATAGTTTTTATCTCCCAGTGAGTCAATGGAAGACAAAACTTAACCACAACATGAGGAAATTCCTAGTCAAAAGATGTAATACAAACATTGAAGTTAGAAACTTACAGCTTCTCAGAAGCTTACATCCCCTTATTATGGCTTTTATTATTGCTTTATTCTAATTATATTGATTTACATTAATCAAGAGGTAATTGCTCTTACCTCCCTTACATTTTTAAAGAACAAACATCATCTTTTTGCCCAATTTATGTTTGTTCAAGAAGTCTGCAATGTTGAAGTATTTTTATGATTTTATCTACTGAAGTATAGTTCCCAAGATTGCCTGATTTTTCCTGAGTTTAATTGCTCCAAAGACACTTCCAAAACTTCTAGCCAATTTATGGTATCTGGTTCAGCTACACAATTCCTTTTTGGTCTTTTCAGCATATTGTTTCCTGATTAATAAAGGAGAGAGCTCTGTAAGACTGCCTATCTGCTGAAAAGCTGTCCTATTTCTTGATCCTCAGTTCTTATTCCAGACAATGTCATGATAAACTTCAGTAGTGATCAAATTTCTGTTCTTTCATTAGGTCTCCCTTATCTATATAAACATTTCATGTTCTATCTTTCAAAATGCCTAGAGGTTTAGAGTAGTTTTATGCATTTTTTGCCACTTCTACCTTTAATCTTGATCCTAGTTGGTTCGTTATAGTTAAAAATTAGCTTGGGGTTTTTTTTGTTTTGTTTTGCTTTGTTTTGTTAACTTCAAATAGATATTTCTGTTATACATCCTGCACTGAATAGTGACAAATTGAAAGGAAGGAATAACGGAAACACAAGGCAAGACTACATTAATCTGCAAAACCTATTGCAGATAACTAAGCTGCTACATAATTAATATTCTGCCAGGATGAAGCCAAAGAGTATGCATTTTAATAAATAAAGAAACAAAAATTTGAGGACTTCTACTTCATAGGGCTTGATAGTTATTTTGTTCATATAGGTACATATAACTTCAAACTCCTTAAAAAAATTATCTTCCATGTACACATTTTGGTGAACGCTTTGAGAAGCTACTTATATTTTAAGGAACGCTTTGTTTGTTTGTGGTTTGTTTGGTGGTTGTTTGTTTGGGTTTTTTTTAGTGGACTATGTAGCTTTGTATAGATTTATTTGCCTACCCCATGAAAATATATACGTATTTATTATTGTCATACATCTATTTCTGGGAGAAAAGAAACAGTAAAGAAACACATGCTCTTTATAATTGAATACTCAATGACACATTTAATAGACCAGAATTGTAACATTTTATAATACACTTTAATTTTTTTTAACTGAGAGTTATTTAAAAAAAATAAAATTCTTTTGCTTTCAAATTACACTTACTAGAATTAAAATAGGTCTTCACTTATCATTCCCCTACTTGTAATCGCTCATTCTGTACTCAGAGATCTGAGAAATAATTCTTTCATTGCTGTTGGTAAATGTGAAATATAAACCTAAATTATTAAACTAAACATTAATTTTGATGCATTTAATTTGAATTTCTACATTGATATCATTAATTATACTCCAAAATAAATGCATCAAAGCTTATAAATTATGCTCAATAAAGTTCAATACAACAGTAGCACTATCCAAATCTTAGTACTACCATTTCATTGGAAATTATGGTACATAACATATGATAAATTATATATGAAATATTACGATATATTATATAAAATATTTTATACATTAAAAAACTCAACTAATTTCTTTTAGCACATTTTTTTTCTTCAGAGTTGAAATTAGTTATTCCACATTATTAATGCAGAGTATTAATTATAGAAATTGCATTTATCTAATTGTCTCTTAAAAGTGAAAGAAGAAATATTTTTATTTTAAAGGATTTAAATGCATCTTTCCAGACTGAGATTTCATCAAAATGGCTACTTTCCTGCAGGAAGTTTTGAACTCTCCAAAATTACCTTTTTTCACTAATAGCACTTCCATTAAAAATGTTTTGACTACTTCAGGCTATGAAGATTTTGGTACAAATTGTTGCAAGAAATAACTTATACATACAGGAAAGGGATTTCTACTTTCACTTAATGTTTACTTTACAGAACGTTAAAAAACAATTTTCCTTTTCCTAATTGAGCATAATAAGGATACACACTGGTGAAATAACCTATTAAATTCAAACAAATATTTGAGGACTTTTTGCCTCCTGGTATTTTCCATCTCAAATATATAGTTTTATCATCATCACTGTGAAATTACATTTAGTCTGCTACTAAGTCCTGCCTTCTGAAAATAGAAAGTTTTCTATTTTCTTTTACCCACCAACTCCAGTTGTCTGAAAATTGTGAACAAATCTTTAGTCATTGGAAGAATTCAAGTAGCCTGTTCGGTTGATTATTTCCTCATCTGACCTCGCACAACCTAAATTGCTCTTCACGCCCCCTGTAAAACAGTTATTGCCCATCTCTACTCCATTAGTATTTTCTATGGCCCTTCTGTTTCGACTCAGCTCTGCCTATACCTGTGTCGTGGTTTAACCCCAGCTGGTAACTAACCACCACATCACCACTTGCTCACCCCTCCCTTCCCAAGGGAATAGGGAGGAGAGTGGGGAAAAAAAAAGGTTGTGAGTTGAGATAGGGACAGTTTAATAGGATAATAAAGGAAGAGAATAATAAACTAATAATAACAATAATATATAAAACAAGTGATGCACAAATGCAATTGCTCACCACATGCAAAAAGATAAAACCCCCAACGGCCAGTCTGTTTCCAAGCAGTGATCCCACCTCCCAGCTAGCTTCCCCAGTTCTATCCAGAGCATGGCATTCTCTGGTAGGGAACATCCCTTCGGCCGGTCTGGGTCAGCTGTCCTGGCTGTGCTCTCCAGCTTCTTGTGCACCTGGCAGGGCATGAGAAGCTGGAAAGTCCTTGGCTTCGTGTAGACACTACAACTACCTAGCAAGAATAAAAACCACCAGTGTGTTATCAATGCTATTCTCATACTTAAATCCAAAACACAGCACTATACCAGCTACTAGAAAGGTAATTAACTCTATCCTAGTCAAAACCAGGACAATCCCATAAAGCCCCTCATTTTATTTGTAACACCTCACATAGTCTTTATATACCAGTGTGCCTGCTGGGGGCAGAAATTGTCTTGTGGTGTTTCTCAGTGGAGTATTAATCCGAGGTGTTCCCCATCCCCTATACACTACTTGTCACCAAATTTGTAGGAACTTAATTATATTTGATACTTCTGTCCCTTTGCCAAATCTGGTTGAAATGGTTTGAAGGAAACTGTCTCATGAATGTACCAATTAAATCACAGGCAAGTGATTTGTTTTGCATGTATTATCATAAATACTCTACTTTACCCTTTGCAAAATCTCATTTAACTGCATTAATTTTAAAAGAACAATTTCAGTCTTTTTTTTTTTTTTTTTTAACACGAAGGGGAAAATGTTTGCTTATCTTCAAATGTTATTAACTGGAAATAAGTGTAACCTATGCTTTGAGGTCCTTATTGCAATTTAGATAGACAATTAGATATACAAAACCAAAAAGAAAGAGAGAACTTTGTAGTAGAGATTTTTCTCCCGGTGCCCCAGGTGACTGCGGTAGACTTCCTTCTGTGCTCGACTGATTAAAAACTACAATATCCTTCAAGCCATTTTTAGAAAGCTATTTATAATTGCAATATCAAGTAATATAACTTTTTAAAAATTAGCTTATGAGATTTACATAGGATTGTGCCTTTTATAGGAAGGTAAGTTGTGTTCTCATTTGCAATAGTTATTCTATTTTTTCAAGGCTGGCAACTTGCATTAGAGTAAACCAAATTCTTCCTTCCCATAACTGGATACACAAAGAAGAATTTTAACCTTGGAGACTTCCAGTAGCTCCTGCTACAGGTACACACCACTTTAATAAAAATATATGTGTCTGCTCTGTCACAAATCTATCCTTCAGGACAGTGCTGAAAATGAAATGCTTTTTGCTGTGATGTTAAAAAAAACAAACAAACCAACCAAACAAACAAAAAAACACACACAACACACACAAAAAAACAACAAAAAACCAAACCAAGAACCACAACACTTCTGGTTAGATGTCTGAAACGGACAAAAGAATATTGTCTCTCTTCTTGTATCCAGATGTTGCAAACAACTATACTCAAAGTTTTTACAAATAGAAGGAGCTTCAATGATTTAGTCACATGGGATCCATGAGAAAGTTTCTGATTTAACCAGATGTTTTTCCTGGTAGCTTGAATGTTGTAAGGTGGGAAACAGTACATAGCTTGAATGAATACTTCTTTGAGGAATAAAATTAGAGGCATATAGCTATAATAAGTTTAGTTCAAAAGCATCTGCAGAATCATGCATTTAGAAGAGTTGATTTGAATGTTGGTTTGTCTTCCACTTAGGAAATATTGCTGAGAAGAAACCAGAGTGGAGCAAAGAATAGAATAAAAAATTTTGACACCCCTATGCTGAAAAAAAGACAGAGAAAGGAAAAAAACATAAATAGAAATTCATTTGCTTTTGCCTAATTTGTAACTGTATTATTAAATCCTGCATAGACTTTATCAACTGAAATGTATACTGTATGAGGTCTACAGGAGCCACTCAGAAAATTTCCTAATTTTTCACTCACATATTTACATTGGCATCAGATTTTGGGGGCTTCTGAGAGCATAAACTAGCAAAATGATATTTTCATAATCACAAAAAATCTGCATAATTTCCTTTTATTAAATGACTACTTCAGCACATGGTGTGCTGTAGGCAACTCATTGTTCACCTTTGATAATTAGCTTTTGTTTAACAATGTTGTGTGTTTTTGTTGAATTATATCTGGGCAGAAGACTTTGATGTGATGTGAGGGGATGACCCTGTAGAACGCCCTTGCTTAACCAGAGGCCCAAAGTCAGGATGTTAATTTGCTGCAGAGAGTAATGTATACAGATACATGGAAACAGTGGTAATTAAACTCGATTTAAGAGTATAAACACCAACAGTTTTAGTAAAACAACATTTTTGCAAAAGACTAAGCACATTAAGAAATACCTAAAGGTCAATTTATATAAGAATAATGTGTTATCTTACTAGGTTGTCACCAGACAACTCATAATACATTTTTCTTTTCCAAAACAAAACTTCTGGGAGATTTAATAATCCAAGATTTCTGGAAACTTGTAGAGGAACTGAGAGGCCAAAAACCAGAACACTCAAAGGTAATCAGAAAAACAGGCTGCTCTACTGTGTGGAGGTACATGCTTCACTCCAGTGTTTCCTGTTTGAGAGCACTGACTTCCTTTTTAGCTACATAACAATGATTTCTGTGTCATCTTCTTAATTTTAAGGTTTCCTAGCAAATACCCAATTCAAACCTAAGAAACTCATTAAAATGCAAAGAATGCTGTCCTTATCTGCTGGATCTCAGTCATTCAGTGTCAACATGATCTACTGCAGGTTGACCCACTGGATCTCAGTTTGTCTACACTATACCTGTCTTTAATTGCAAATACAGGGAATAGCAAATTGAATAAAATAATAAGCAATTTTTTTTTTATTTTATTCTGGAATTCATATGATTACTGATTAGAAATTTGAACTCAAACTAGGGATAAACTATATTATCTTTTTTTTTTTTTTTGAGGAGGAGGAGGAGGGTGTTAAGATATGATTAATGGGTAAATAGATAAAATTTTTTTGGCTAGAAATTAATATCAAGAAGGTTTCAGAAGTTTACATATTTGTAGTAAGATCATTCCATTCAGCAGAGATTAACAT
The DNA here is from genome assembly GCA_013400195.1 of Aramus guarauna. NCBI lineage: Eukaryota > Metazoa > Chordata > Aves > Gruiformes > Aramidae > Aramus > Aramus guarauna. The sequence continues at coordinate 49,416 of VXBL01008385.1, read as the reverse complement.
TCCAGATTCTAAAACTGGAAGTCTTATATTTCACTTAAACTATACAAAACAGCATCAGAATATTTCTCTTTATTCACAAAAGCCAGTAGGGTAATCTACATTAAAAAAAGCCTTAAGTTAGGTTATATTTCAAAATGATATAACACAGATAAAATTTATCTAGCTTACGTTGTACTCTATACACACTATAGCCTGCAGCACATCTGACTGATGTTATTTAGCTATGAAAAATGTAGCTACTTGATTTGGCATAAAAGCTTATAAACTATGTTTTATCAAAGAATTTTAAACTATCTAATGCAGCCTGTTACGCAGATGCTATATTTAAGTATTTTTAAAGTCACTTTTAACCCTTTTTTAAAAAAAAAAAAAAAAAACCAACATGATTTGACTAACTGCTGAAAGACTTAGAGAAAAATAGTAATTAATGACACTGTTCAAAATGTGTTCAGACTACAAACATATGGAATGCTATAAAATAAACCAGAACTTACTCACTTAACATATAAGTGAAAAGCTTATCTAAATGTCAGAGAAACTTGCAGATGTCAAACCAACTTTTTGATTAACTTCAAAAAGCTTCACAGGAGAATCTTTGACTTTCTTTTTTTGTTTGACCTTTGAAATCATTTTGCCTCCTTTTTTTTCCCCCTCATTCCTCACTTCATCTTTCTTGTTTGAGGGAAACAATGAAACTGAAAAAATACCTTCCCTGAGGACAGCAGATGAAGACTTGAAGCTCCTTGCATTTCACTTGAGTCAACTGTGGAAGAGGATTATAGATGTGGTCAAGAGGGAAATGTTGTGGAAGACTATCAAGCCTGTCCATGTAGCACATTAAAAGATTCTTTCTCTCCACTTGACTCTGCTAATCCTTCCAGCCATTGTTGGGTTTCTGCATAATTTTCACACCATGAAAAAAACCTTTAACTTGAAATGTTAATATGAATTTGAGAAATCAATACAAACTTTCAATATCAAAATAGTTTTCTACAAAACATCAAAGAGTTTCTGTCAGATATTGTGGCAACTGCAATTTCCCTACCAGATTGTAAGCAAATGTGATTGACAGTACTTTGATTTTAAATATATCACCCTATCCTTTAGACAACTGGGAAAACTATTTTCTCACCTAACAGCAGTGCACCAGCATCTGAGGCTAATCTGAATTTGATTATATGGTTTAATTCTTAATTTGTCCCAATGTTTTACTATGTTTGAAGGAAAAGAAGAAAAAAATAATTTTTCCATGGAACTAGTATTTTTCATTCAGTTTATTCCAATATTCTTAAGTCATAATACATGTAAATTACAACCTCTTAAAAAAAAAAAAAAAAAAAAAAAGAATTAAAAACTAATGATAAACCCAAAGGGTAAATGTTTCATAACAGCATATTTTATGTATTTTGAAAGCAAGAAAATAAAAATTCAGAACACTTGTACTCTGATAAAATAGTGACCAACTTATTACTAGTAAGTCTTCAAAGAGAAGAACATGGGAATTTTCAAAATGGATGCACATCTCTATAAGGCCAGTGAGTAAGGACAGTTTGTATAAGGATACTTTCTATCTGCAGTCCTTGCTCTGTGCCGTGCTTCAGAGCTGCAGCAGTCTCACCCATTAAAAATTCAAAAAATCAGAAAACATGATGTTTCTTAATCCTGACACATTAACTTATGTTTCCAGTTTACTCATACAATTCCTTTTATTTCCAGCTGAAGTAAATGCAGGCAAAATTAAATGTCTCAGAGGAAGAGACAGACTAGTTGAAACATACGTCTTCAATTTAATGGAGTTGTAAATGCTTTCATGCTAGGTAGTGGAAGGTCAACTTGTTTAACATTTCCCTACACACATAATAGAAATAAATAGCATTCTAGTTAAATCTAGCTAGTCTGAATTCCTAGAAACTCTTGTATCTAATTTTAGAATCTTTTATTGTCTAATACTGAAATTTTATGAAGTACAAAAGCATTATCTTTAATCATTGTGCCAGATACATTTTAGATGTGTTCCTTGTGAGATCATAAATCTGTAAATTTTTGTTCTTACCTATGATTTTTTCCAGAGTGTGTGACTTCTTACAGCTAGGAAAATGTAATTTAGTTTTAAAGAGAGACAACAGTGATTACAGTACCATCAAACTGCATATATAATTATTTCAGAAAGCAAACTTTGATAAGATTTATTATGAAGGTATTTATAAATCTTATACTTCTAACACAATTACTAGTAATTTTGCATTAATAGACCCAAAATATCTAAAAAAAAAAAAAAAACCATACAAAAATAAGTATGGTAAATATTAAGTAATAGGATTTCAATTTAATTTGCTTTCAATGACAGTCAAAATAAATTTAAGATAGAATATTTCTGACTCCTCTTCTACTGTGATTACTGACTACCGTTCAGGAGTCATTCCGAACAGTCCCGTTCAGCATTTGAGTCCCACACAACTTATTTTGACTAAAAAAAATAAAGCTCAGCACAGGATCAGATGTTTCAAGAAGAGCAGAAACGGGTAAATACATTCAACTATTCATATTGGTAGAAAACCAAAAGCAGTTGGACAAAAACCCAATCCTTTCTATTTCCTAGAATGCAACTTTCATACAGAACTTAAAAATCCCACGGTAAAAACTTGTAAGATATTCCATTCCTTACTTAATAAATTATTACAGTGTTGTCATAATTACTACTCAGACTGTGGTAGGTATATAACTCCTATCCCATAAACTAGGTAGCTTTTAAAACCAAAATGAGAAAAAAGCTGAAAGTCCTGCTAAAGAAATGCATATCACTTCACCATTGTTTTATCAAAGGATATAATTTTTTTAATCCAAGAGAATTGTTAAAATGAAAACAAAGGCTAATGCTGTCAGACAGTCTTACCTAACTGCTAGCTATAATTCTGCATGTGTCTGTGACAATTTTAGAAGAGTATATGGTTTCAAAGATAAAAAGAAAACATAAATAGGAGGTATGGATAGTTTGTGCTAATTCAAGCATTCTTCAAACTCTGTTTATCTGTCACAGGCAATATTAAGACTATTCTAAAACATCTTTGTTCATAAACCCCAGATTTATTGCTTCTATTTCTTACCTGCACCCAAATTTTATATCTAAAATTCTCTTATGGAGTAGTTCTTTGTAGTTGCTGATGACACAGATGCAGTTTGAGACAGTGTTATTAAAACAAAGGTTCTGCAAGTTCCATTCCCACACTCAACATGAAGTGTAAAGAGGATGTTTCTTCTTGTGCAACAGTCAAAATCATACTTTATGTAAATTAGACTTGAAAAAATAAAGGGTCTTCAGGAGAGAGCTGGGAAGGTGTGGAGAAAGGGTTGTGTTCTGCGTAGAGGAGTGGCTGGAACATGCAAAGCTTCATCCTGGGACAGCTGATGGGCCAGGGGAGAGCTTGTGGGAGAAGATAAGGGGTCAGCACAGGTGATGCTGTGGTAGGCATCTTCTACAGAGCAGCTGATCAAAATGATGATGTAGATGAAGCTTTGTTTAGAAGCTGATGAGGTTTACCTGGTCCCTAGAAGGGCTATCGAGCAAATCCTTCTGGAAACCTTTCCAAAGCCAGATTATGCCTGACAACTTGATTGCTTGCCATGAAATGATGACAGGCTCTATAGCAAGGGGAGATCAGTTGATGTTAATATAATTTGCAACTTTAGCAAGGCCTTTGACAATGCTACTTATAGTATTTTTATGGCCAAACTGGTAAGATACAAACTTAGCTGACAAAATGAGCTAACAAAAATCCCAGGAAGTTCAACAAAGGCAAATGCAAGTGCAGCATTTGGAATGGAATAACCCCCCCCAGCAGCACTGGTTGAGGTCATCAGGACAGAAAACAGCTTTGCAGAAAAAGACCTGGAGGTCCTGGTGAACAAGTCAAACATGAGACAACAACTAGTCTTTGAGGCAGAGACAACCAAATGCATTCTGGGCTGTCTTAGCACGCGTGCAGCCAGCAGGTCAAGGGCCATGATTATTGCCTCTGATTTGGTAGTTGTGTGTACATCCAGTTTTGGTCAGTGGGCTGGAGCACCAGGGAAGCTGAGTATGTTCAACCATCAGACCAGAAGGTGAAGGGGAGATCATATCGCTATTGACAACTGCATGGTGGGAGGACAGAAAAAACACGAAGCCAGATTTTTCTTGGAGGCGACAGGATGAGGGACAACAGATGCAATTTGCAACACAGGAAATTCCAAGTATTTGTAAGGAAAGCTGTTTTCACCAGGAGGGAAGTCAAACACTGCTAGAAACTAGCATCCGTTTCCAGAATGTCTCCAGCATACCTCAGCGACAGATATAAAGGTGTTATAATGGGGGACAGCTGGGAAAGGGAGGGACCGAACAGTATATGTCACCAATTCAACTAAATACCAGAAGACAATCCTAGAAAATGAAGGCTGTGGTTCACAAAGTATTTGACAGAAATTATTCCCACAATGGCAGAAAAAAAGCATGTAATAAATTAATATCGGTCTTTCCATCACAGCTGTATAACATACAAGTAATACCAGACAATCCGAGTCCTTATTTACCAGCCTGGCACAGAAGGGCATACAAACTCTTGCCTTGGTGTATCTTTTCACAGGAGGGGATGCTGATGAACTTCAAGGGTACTATTGGCAATAGGGTAAAAAAAAAAAAAAAAAAAAAAAAAAAGACGCAGAAACTCTGCGAGGTTAGCACGCTTAGACAGCTTTTTGTGTTTCAGGTTCACGACGCAGAAAGTAACCTGACAGTTAAATAACAGAGCTAAGAACAAAACTACCAAATAATACAAAAAGAATTGTCAAAAATTGACCTGTATTTAAAAGTAAAAAGTTGTAAAACCTATGCCATAAGGGTTCCTTTACTAACCAGTCTAATGCATGAATTTCTTTCAGTAAGTTGAATTGTTTTGGCATGATAGTTCCAGTATGGCCATCTGTTGTAGACCTTCCATGAAAAACTATGTATGATTTTTAAGGTATGCTAATTATTCAAAGGTGTTGAACATGAAACAATGTTATGGGAAAAATTAGGTACCTAGGGCATGAACCATGAAAATAACTGTTGAAATGTCAAATTGCATATTTAGACAGTAAGAGCATATCAGAATATAACTGCAAATTAGTTAGATATTATAACTGCAGGAACATATTTATACCTTATAATTTAATAGTAAATTATAACTTTAAAGAAATGTACTGTTTTATCTGTGATGTTTTAAGAACATTACTGGTCTATGCACAGTCTGGCTACATTCTTGATTTCATCAGAGTATCTGAATTTTTAACAATCAGGCCTGTGGCACAGATTTTTATATTGGATAGCTGCAAAGGGTATAAATTGTGATTGTTAACATTTGAGAGGATTGATGTTAAGAAACATTTGGCAGATTGCTTTCATTGCATTAGTAGGAAACAAATAATAAATGAGGAGGAAAGGATATACAGATGCCTGAAAGTAAGTGAAGGGAGCACAAAAAGCAATAGAGAAAATAATAGTAAATGAGACACTTCATCTTCATATACAGCTAGTAAATAAAAAAAAAAAAGAGACAAATTAATGAGGAAAAAGCCCCACAAATTGGGGTCAAACAGAGACAAGAGACAAAACCAATATGCTACTATTAGAGGTATATTATAGCAGATTTTTTTTTCTGTAACTCAAGGAAGTGTAAAAGCTAGCTGAATGGCAGCATTTCAGAAAGATGAGCTTGGGACTATTGTCAGCAGCATGATTAAGAGCTTCATGTCCACACCGTAGCCGGCATGTTTTACATAACAGGGTTCAGCATCTACTCCCATTATAGTTAAAGTCAGTCTTCCATAAATGCATTCAAATTACTATCTGAGTTATCCACATATTTTCTTAAGCTATTGAGTAAGTGCACTTCTAATGCAAAAAAGCTCAGTACAAAAGGGAAAGTTTTAGACTTAAATAGCTTTGGACGAACAAGCGAGAGTAAGCCATTCAAACCTATGGAAAAATTCTTATTTTGGATGACATTAAAAACTTCCAAACACTCGAGGGCTTGGTCTATGTTTAATTTCTCTATGATTAATACTATAATCACAAGTATAGTTCGTAATGTAACAAGTTATATAAAGATTTTGCCTTATTTACAGAACATAAAAGCTATAAGTACTCAGCAACCACTGCAAAGAAAATGTCTATACATTGCGTCCCACGTTTCCTAATAAATGGCTTAGCATTATTCAGTAACTGTTTTTAAGGAAAGGGGTAATCCTTAAAGAAATATAAATGCACTCACAATGTTTAAGGACAAGGCGTAACATTTAGATAAACATTAGATATGCCGTAAATAGATCTTTCTGTCTGCTGATTAAGATACAACCACGCCTGCAAATATGGTGGTGGTCTTCAAGGAAAAAGACTTAAATGAATCAAGAACGGGGAATTCAGCTTCTAAATGGAACGCCAAAAATAACACCAGTGCTTTGAAGATGAAGATGCTTCTTCATAAACATGAAGAATTTATGTTTATCTCTCAAAGAAGTATAAGGAAGGTAACATGAAGTGATTAAAACATAGCAGAATTGAGGTTATGAATAAGATGAAAATTTGTTTTAAAACATATTACTGTTCAGCTGTTTGTGCAGTTGACTGTATGTGGATATGAACATTCATTGTGGAATATAGTTCTTATCTGAAAATTGTGCTCCCTTGATATACAGCCAAAATATATTTAAAATGTGAACTTCTGAAAACTATGCCTTGTTAAATTGTAAGTAAAAAAAAAAAAAAAAAAGGACACAAAATACTGTTAAGACAACAGATGGGGGGCTGGCATGCTGGCCTTACTATGGAGGAAATCAGTACTTTACTAAAAAGAAACCAAAGAAGAAAAGACAGAATTTTCCTTAGAAGACTCTCACCATTTTATAAAAGAAAGTTGAAATTATCATTGTGCATAGTATTAAGAGCTCCATCTGGGAAAAGAGATCCCATTTAGCAAAAGCAGAGAGGCTGAAGAAAAAAGAAAGAGGAGATTGGGTGTGAAATCCAACCCTCTTTGAAGTCAATGGGAATTTTGCCATCGATTTCACTGGGTCAGGATTTCACGCAAGGTGGATGCAGAATGTGCTTTGTGATATCCATACTGAATTGAGGTTTCTGATTTCAAAAGCTGTATTAGAGTCACCCCCACAAAAAACTAATGTAGCACAGTACAGAATAAAGTACATTATTTTTTTAATGAGAGAAATTGAAAAGGTTACAGTTAAAACCTTATTGTTATTATAATTAAGCATGGACAGAAGGAAATAATACATATATTAACATATATCTCCTATATCTATTTTGTTTTTTCTCTTTTAGTTTTCCTCCCTTAACTCTCTTATGCTCCCCTGCTTCACTCCTTCTGCTCACTTCAATGCTTAACTGCAAATTCCAGTGGGAAAAGTAGGCTGACAAAAGCATCCTCCCATTTTCGTACAATCTAGCCCCTCAAGCTGCACTGTTCAAGATTCCGGTAGTTTGTCATACTCAGTTTTTTATATTTATTTTTATATAAATTTTTCAGTAAGAAAAAACCAACACAGTCTCAGATGCTTATTTTGTTATTAATAAAATGAATTCAGACATACAGGTAACAAATAAGAAAATGTCAAATGTAAGTGAGGTGGCATTTGATGTAAACAAAGAGCATCTGAGTGCTACCTTCTACTATTGTGAACAAACAATAACAAAGATTGATTTTTTAATAATATTGTAAACCATACTTTTTACAAAGGGGAAAACAGATCCCTAGCAAGATCTCTCTTGTGAAGTACAGTCAGAAGTTACAATAAGCATTATGCTTTTAGATAGGTTATCTTTATAGGTGGGAAGATACATTTTCATTGTCCAAAATCGCACATATTGTGACAGCCAATAACTTTCATAGAAACCACATCCAATTAAAACTGAGAACAAAAGAAAGAAAAATAAAATTTTATATGCTATACAAAAGTTTGCCTTCTTTCTAATTAAAATTACTTCTGGAACCTAATGTTAAAAATGTGTGTTCATTCCACACACGTATTTAATGGAATCAGTGGTGCTATTTAATCAGATGCTGGAGATTTAAGTTGGAAATAATGAATATCAGGTTGGGAAAGTATTCAAATATTCTTTACTTGCTTCTTTCCTGCAATTTGTTAAATGTATTTTTAATGCAAATATATCAGTGCGCTTTCTTCTCTCTGCTGTCCTTGATGAAGACAATCCCATAAGGTTGAAACACTGGCCTCTCCTGTTTCTTCCCTGCTGTGCTAGGAGAACAATTAAATTGTAACTATCGTAATATGAATGATGCCTACCTAAAGCTGGCAGATCTGTGTCTCACGTAATTTGGGTTTAATTTAAAAATATTCTTGCTTACAGACTGCAGCACTTCAGAAAACTATTGTACACATAGCTGAAAAAGTAAGACTTGAATATTTATGAGGCTCTATAGAAATGTTCCTTCTTAACAACTTCTTGTCTGCAGAGGAAGACGATTCCTGAGCTATAGAAGGCATCCTTTTGCTTTTCAAATCAACAGTGTCAAACCTCTTATTGAGTAAAGTGTTAATTACTGATAACTACAAGGATCAGACCTAGCAGTCCCTTTCTGTCATGTAAATATTTTCTTTTAAAAATTGAAGTGATAAAAAGATTTTTCCAAAAGCAAACTAGTTACTGAACTTTAACTGAAAGGTGATAAAAATAGGTCTTAAGTTTCATTTTTGCCTTCCAAATGTATCTGGTTAAAGAGTATTGTTCTTCACTACTGAAATATAAAGACAAATAACAGTTAGAAAATAAACATTCAGAAAATTCTTTGACCAGGTTGGTTTCCAAGCTATTGCAATCCTTCACTGCCAGACCAGGTCTTCTCCATTTTTCTTAAGTTGAGACTTAAGTCAAGCTCTTTTCAAAGGAAAATAATTAATCAATAGCAAACCAATAAACTCACACATATAACTGTGTGCCTCATATTATACACAAATCATTCTGGGAAAAAAAAAAAAAATTTCCCACAACCAGATATTTTAAAATGTATTTAAATTCCAAACTCTTACCTGATTACATACCTTTATAGCTTCAGTTATCTCTCTATATATATACATATATATGTACAGCCCCTGAAGACTCATATTCTCAGTTATTTAAAATCCAATCTTGAGAGATGATGACTTGCTTTGACTTACGACTATACAGGATTTCATGTCATAGAAAATAAAGGGAAATCTGGTAAGTTTTGAATTTAGGGGACTGAAAAATTTGACAAAATTTCCCTTGTTTTAGATGAATCTATAAGATCTTTCCCTGCTGAACAAGCAATACATCTCTTTGAACTTCAAATATATATTAACTGTAAAGAAAAAGCTACACGATAGTGTGTAAATGAACTGTTATATACAGTGAAATAAAACTAACTACTAACACAATGTCCTGGAACAATTAACTATTATTATTTGTTTCTTTTACTAGATGACAATTTTTCTATATTAAATATAGTCAATTTCTTCTGATGAAAAAGTGAACGTTCCAAAGTTCATCTTTTTCTCTTTTCAAAGCTGTTTTCTTTCAAGTGTCCTTGTGAAAAAGATGGCTCTCTTTAAATGTTTCCAGAGGCATTTGTCACTCATTCACCCTTTAACCATGTTCAGCTTAATGCTGTGTATCATAATACTGAAATCCCTTCCAGAAGTTAGAAAAAGAGTACATGGAATGGCAACTAAGGCAGTAGTCACTTTCTGCTGAAGGTGACACTGAACTGTATAGTCTCAAATATTTTTCAGAGTGCCTTTTAAACCAGAAACGTATAAAATAGGTCATTGTCTTCAAGTTGCTGAAGACATTTACAAACTGAAAGTTATTTTGCCTAGATCTATTAATTTTAGGATTCATCATGTTATACAAGTTAAATGAGTAAATTCTTTTTAAACACTTGTTTGCAGTACAGAATCAGAAAACCAGTAACTTTCCATCATGGGCTTTGAGTTGTCTCTCAAAACTTCTGTATGTAGAATACATTAGAACATATACCAAGTCTCAACTTTTGTCCAGTGAGACAGCTTTGGTTTTGAATGATAATTATACACACATAATAAGAAAAGCATAATTATAAATCAAAACTGAGATCTACAGTCAACCCTGATGGTCACCCTTGTCTTGTTCAAATCACAGGAGTCACAGTTCTTCGTAGGCCACCTCTTGTGATATTTCTCATATTATACATTCTAGTCCTCTGCCTGGACTCTGTTTGGAGTCTTGGATTGTTTCTAAAGGCTGATACTAGACCTAGGATGGGGAAGTAGGGATGAAAAGAAGAAGAAATGGTGGTGCTATGTTCAGGGCCTCTAACGAGCAGTTTAATTCCTACTGTCTTAAGGGAATGGGCCTGCACATAAGTCTCCAAGCACATTCTTATTCTCACCAGAGCTGCAGGACTCAAGCTAAACTGTTGCTGGGAAATCAAGCTAAAATTTGTTGGCATTCTGGGTTCCAGAATTACTTTAAGCATCACTTTAAATGCACAATAAAATTTATTTATTGACTGAGCAATTGTTATTTACAAGTATATTGGTGATAGCAAGCAATGGGGGGCAGGGAAAGCTGTTAAAGCTCCTGATAGTGTTGTCACCTCAGCATTAAAGCAAAGAAGAAATTTAGACTACAAACAAGAAACTGGTTTATAACTCCCAGAAAGGTGAAATTCTGAAGCCACCTTCTCATGGGGTAAGGGGCAAGGGAGAGGAGGAAAACACAACAAAGCAAAAAATGCATTAATTTTAAAATGAATCTGGATAAATTTAAAGAACCAGGATCAGCAGAGGCAGGCCTTTCTAAGCCTGTATTCCCAATAAGATTAAAGGGATTGTTGAAATCACTTCCAGCCTACTGAGGTGCCGTCCAGTGAGACTTTAAAGGGACGTGCACTCTTCAGAAAAGGCACACGGTTGTTGGGAGGACTGCGCAAACGAGGGCAGGTTTGTCTACATAGGAGTTAACAAGAAAACTTTGCAGTTTGGTTGAAAATGAAACAACCCCCAGGTTGTACTGCAAATTCAATGAAAAACACAAGACTGCTCTGTCTCCGCAGTAAAGGCTGCAAGCACAGAGACTGGAAAGAACAATGAGTATCATGAAGGTAATCCCTGTACCAATTCAGGTTTGGTTGCTTGCTTGCTTTAGTTTATACTTTGTACTACTCTAGCTCTAAGCCTTAAGCCTTTCTATAAACACTGCTGCTCTTAAAGACAAGGTGTGAATGATGTAGCATTTCTGCTTTAACAGCATCGCTGTGTTCTTAACCATTCCAGAGCCATTTGTATAATATTCGACTACTAATGCAGTCTGCTCACTCTGCCTCAAATATTCCAAAAATATATTTTCTAGTGAAATTAAACTGACTTCTGTTATTGCAGTGATAGAGGAGGCAAATAATAATAATAATAATAAAAAAAAAAGACTAACTTCTGAACAAATATGAAAGGACAATAATGAAGAAATTAATGTAACCACAAAACAATTAATTCTTCACTAGAAAAAAAATAGGAAGATTTCTCTCATTATGAAACAATGAAGGTCACAGTTAATTGTCACAAATCATCATTTACCTTAATTTCAATGTAAGAAAAAAATTTTCTTAAAAAAAAAAAAAGTGTGGCTAGTGTTCTTCATGTAGAGGAAAAGCAGGTTGTGGGTTTCACAGCACAAAGGAGAAGCTCTCACCGCTTACACACAGAACAGGACGGTTGTGCAGCATTGTCCTCTTTGCCACGTAGCTGACACTGGCTCCTTCCGATCAAAGCAGATCCTGAACACCATGGGGTTCGACATCAGACGGGCCAGTTCAGCTTGCAAGGATAGCTGTTTTACGCAGCAGGTTACCATAGCAACTCGCCCCAATTTACATAGTGAATAGCTGCATAAGTTAATGTGTTCACTCCCAGTCGAAGATTTCCGCTTGTTAGTGTCAGGCAGACAGAACTCCTATGTAGAAGTCAGAAGCCGAAATGCCATTTAATGACTCCAGCCCATCTTCCTTACACAAGGGTTCTTCTCTCGTTGCAGTTTATACCTTACGCATATTCCCTGCTCGCATTAGGCAATGGCTAGCTTGAAACCTAGCTTGCACAAACGGAATAAGACTTCCTTATGTGAACTTAACCTGCACAATTAAGAAACAAACTTAAGCAATATCTTGCTCCCATGTTGTGTTTTTTAAAAAAAAAATAAAATAAATAAGTAAATAAAGAAATAAAAAAAAAACCAAAAAAACAAACAAACCAAAAAAGCAAAACCCAAAACCAAACCCAAAAACCCAAAACCCAACAATATCTTGTATGGAGTTGGAGACCACAAGTCAGATTCTTGTGCAGGAGCCTTGAGCCTGCTTCTGTCCTTAATTACTTAATTCAGCCTGACAAAGCAACTTCTGAGAGCATTTTAAACATTTTGCTGGACTATGGGCAAGACACTGAAACTCAACAACTCCCCAAATTATTTGTTAGTATTTTGTCTAGTCTTAATCAAGAGCTACTACTGACTAATATGCATTAATCCCACTTAGATACTTTTGTAATCTTACATGCACCTACACACACATTTCTAAGAGTGAATTTCGGTGTGTGAAGAAGCTACTGAAGTAGGGCTAATCCGTTTTGCAAACACACAATAAAGAATCAAAGACTAGATAGAAGTTCTTCAGAACAAAATCTGGGCATTGTTTTAGATTGCGACAAAAGTATGAGTCAATGTCATGACAATGTTGAAGGCAAATATCATACTGGGATCTGCAAACAGGAGTTAATAGTTGCAAGATATATGAAGCAATTCCTATTTACACAGCAGGGATAGAATTTCTGTTGAAATAGGAGTTTCAGACGTCGTGTTCCAAGAGATGCATGGAGGAGAGCAATAAGATGAATAAGAGGTCAAGAGAAACATGTACTAGAAAAGACAGAGTTAGGTACTATTTAGCTGAAAGGAAAGATTAAGTTCTTCATGAATTTAAGAGGCCCTTGAAAGGAGGAAGGAAATAATGTTTTTCATGTTTGTGGGTTTAAATTGCAGTGAGAAAAATTAGGGCTAGACATAGGAGGGAAGGGGAAACCTTTCTCACAGTAATGATGAAGCCCGAGATTATAGACAACCAGAGCAACTGTAGGGTCTCCATCAGTGGAGATCTGAAGGAATATGTTAGATAAACTTTTACCAGGAACAACAGAGTAGAGTCAACATGATAGTTCTGTTTAGCTTCTCTCAAGCCTAGTACATTATATTTTGTACACTGGACATTAATATGGCACTGATAAGAAAAGAGAACATTTTTCTCCCAGTAGGGTTAATTTTGTTATTTTTTAAACTCAAGTTAAGCACCAGAAGTCATAAATAACTTTCACCTCATTGTTAACAGAGACCTTAATATTCCCTAAGTAGGCAGGGGAGAAGCAAGAGTCCAAAGAAAAAGTTTGAAAAACTAATTTCCTTAAGAAAATTTGTCCCATACAGTATGAAATAACTATTGATGTTTCCTCTTCCACATTATTTTGGATTTTTTTTATTTAGAATTATATAGAATTATATTGCCTGTATTAATTTATTGCCATTCAAAGATAATTTATTGGTCAGTCACACAATAGTAAATGTACTCTTAACCTGAGCTCTTTCATTCAATATTCAGGTAAAGAGTTGGTCTGGTCTTTCCCACAGCAGATATTTTGAGACTGGAAATATTAATCATAATAATGATAATTACAGCAATTTAGCTTTGTCTTCTGCTGCTTTTACATCGGGCTTTACAAAAAATTTTTGAGGACCAAGAGAAACAAGCTTTAAGTCAATGATGGGATCATACAACAGAATGTAAGTTATTGAGCATGAACTGAAGTCAAACATGATGCTAAAGTTAAAATGTGTAAATTAGAACAAAATTTATGGATTTTTTTGCTTCTGAGCCAAGGAAATTGCTCTTATTGCTCTGCTTGAAGACCTGCAAAGACACTCCGATCAATTACATTCAAAGGAAATTCTTCTTTACTTGAAAAGATATTTTTTTTTTTTTACTTTTAAAATTTTATTCTAAAGTGATCCTGGATTCCTTGATGGTCAATAATTAATGTCTGAATGCATTTATTAAAAAAAGTAACTGTGTTCAATATATTTTAAAAGTGTGAAATTTCTTTTTCCTTTAGAAGCATAAATAATGTCATAAATAATTTCTCCTTATCTCTAAGTTCAGAAATAATCAGATAGTGGCCCTAGGACCATATACTCAGTATGAACAACCATATGAGGAATTCCATAATGTCAGTCTGAGTACAAAAACAAATAGATGAGACAAAACACATGAACCAGTTCCACAACTGGGAAATGTTGCAGATCATCCTCATCTTCTTCAGTGAATTCCAGAACATACAATTATTGCAAGACTTAGAATCAACTGATACCTATCTTTCTGCTTCTAATACCTTTGTTCTTTTTGCTGAGAGTTCTTTTCTTTTCTTTTTTTTTTTTCTTTTTTTTTTTTTTTTTTTTTGGGGGTTTTTTTTTTGTTGGGTTTTTTTNTTGTGGTGGGTTTGGGTTTTTTTTTAAGAGTATTCTGAACAGTGTCCATGAAATAAATAAAAATACTGAATTTATTTACAGAGTAACTTCTACCTGAAGAATTTGAATCTCAGAAAAGACCAAAGGAGAATATTGCTGCTACCCCTATTTTTCAAATAAATAAAAATTATAAACAGACTGGTGAAGTGACTTCCTGAAGTGGAAGAAGAGAATCTAGGTTTCTGAAAACTTAGCTAGAGGCTATTTAAATGGGACGTACTTTCTTCTTCTAAGTCCAGACAAGCAATTTCTAAAATTTAATTATCTGATTTCTAGGTCCAAGCATTCTAAAAACTTCTGGAAAAATACCACTGTCATTTGATATACAAGGAATTGAAAGAAATAGTACTTCATTTAGATTTTCTTAAATCTAATAATTCCACTTACTAAACAACATAATTGAATGTGAGTGCACGTGAACACACACAAAATACAGCTTTTTTTTCCAAACAAAAAGGCATCTTTTAAAGAGCTGTTACAAGAATACACTGTATTGTTGTGCATAAATTACATTGTTATCCACAAATAACACATTAAGGTCTACATTAGACCTCTAGAAAAAGAACGCGGTCTTCTCTTTTCAGCTTTTGTCTAATAAATATTTTATGTATAGCTTGAAGGTGCATGGGCCAGAGACTATCCTGTGTCTAGTCTCTTGAAAGTCTGATTCAATAAGAACTAACTCTACCAAAGACCCTAAAGGACACTGAAAATATATGGATTCTATACTGGAAAGTGTGATACTTCATAGAATTTTACTCTCTTTTCAGTACTGCTGAAACAAATGTGCAACGTTTTAGTGGTGGGAAACAGATATGACAGAAAACTATCTGTCTTTGAGAAGCTTTATTGTACGAAGAAAAGGCTGAAATAGCTGTGACTTATTACAGGTGAATTGAATAAGATTCAAATTGTTACGTCTTGAAAATAAGAAAAGATTTCCAAATTGCACATTTTTTTTTCAGAATACAGGTAAGATTCCTGGTATATCAATAGCCCAAGGGCACAACCTATTGAATGACTTATTAAAGATTCACGAAACAAATTTATTACCTCACAACACTGTAGGAACGTGTTGTTTTCCATTACAGGAAGCAATGCTTCTCAAAAGTGTTTACAACTCCCATTGCAAAATTTAATTTTCAAATTGAATGAAGCATGGTGAGCTTCATGAGATTCTCATTCTTCACACACAATTTTTGCTACAAAAACACAGCAAAACAGATTAGAACACAAAAACCAGGTGTATTAAAGAATTCAGATGTAGTGAATGAGCATCTTTTGCTTGAGCAATGGCCATTCAAGACAATCTTCCAAAGAAGAAAACATGGTCAGACTAGCAGCCTGTCTATCTACATCTCTAAGCTGAGAAAAACAATGAAATTATATGCTCTTTGCTGAACATGGGTGAGCAGACACTCAGATTGAACTTTTTTCTATCATCTCATATAAAAGCAGCTCATTGTTGACATGTATAGCTACATATAATAATCTCTGTCTAATATCTTTCCACAAGGCTATGATTCTATTATAAAAATGTTGTTCTTGTATGACAGTACCGTGGTGGCAAGGGGAAATGATTGAAGGAAAAATTTAGCAAAATGAGAAACAGAAGCACCAATAAAAATACAGATAGATAAACTGAAAAAAAGTAATAAATCTGAGCTTTTAAGCCCAATTTTAGAAGATGCAAGACTGATAGTGTAGATCAATTATACTCCACACACCAAAAAATTCAGCTCTGCTTCTGTGTGAATATCACTGACTGGAAATTTTGAAACCTGATTACTTCTATTGATCCAGGTAAACAAAATCAAAATAGAAGAACCACCACACTTTTCAATGAACTACTGCGAACACTACCACTGTTCAAACAAACAAAACTGACAAACCAACCAAAACCATGAATATGGTGTAAAAATAGACATAACTAAAAATTTTCAGTTCTAGACATTTTTCTGTATTAATGTATTCATAAAATACTATATCACAAATTATTAAGTCTATTTTGAATTAGTTTTAATCACTTTTTGATCAACATTATAAATGGATATATACTCAGGAGGAAAATACTCATGGCAACTTAACTGTTAACTATTCAGTTTTCTAGGGTAGTTTTGTCTTTATGTTCTTCTTGTTAAAAAGACTAAAAGACATTTAACTCCAAAGTTAGGTTTTATCATAAAATAAATCAGAATATTTGTTTTTACAGAGAAAATTCAAAATAGCTAATTAAGCTCAAGTAGAAATATAAAAGCAACTTAAAAACAAGTGCCCAGATATATCCCTGCTTCCAGGTGGGTTTCAGTCTATTATGCACCTTTCTGAATAGTGGCAATATCTTAATAATCCCTGCTGATCAAAGAAGGTTATTTAGAAGGTTATCAAGGCCTGGAAATCTGTTCCCTGCACTGCTTAGTCTACAGATCCTTTGTGAGTGCCCAGCTTGCTGTTATGACCCTGTCTCTCTCTTCTGCCTGGCATAATCTCCCCAGACAGCGCTCAGTGTTTGCCCAGGAAAGGCACTGTCTCCCCTCTCTCCAGACTGTGTCACCTTGCCTGATCACTCCTTTATAAAAGAAATAGGATGCAAATTTAGAACAAAGAACTCAACCAAATGTTGTCTGTCACACTGCAACTTGACAAATTCACACATATACAAAAAGTAGACAAGGTACGTGATTTACAGTGGGGCTTGGAATCCAATTCCACAAATAAATTGTATTTTTTTTTCCAAAGTGTTATTAAAAAACAAGATAAATTTGAATAAAACTTCATAAATTTCAATAAGTGTCTTTCCTGTGACATGCCAAAGTATAATTGAAGAAAAGCCCAGGAGAGGTAAGAGTTTAGTTTTCCCATGATAGTAATTTCCTTCTGGTTATGCGGTGACAGCTGGAGAGTGAGTCTTAATTTTTTTAGAAGTGAATTTAATTGCTTTAGAGAGTCAGTTTAGCATATCACTTCAGAAATGCCCAAAGCTACAAGTAAACCCATTGTTAGCCAAAGAGCTTCTTATCTGTAAGATTCTTAGTTTAGGGCTGTAGTTACCAAATTATCCTTTCAATACCTTACCGAGTATTCCACAAGTGGCCTCCAAATCTCATCCCTGTTGGAACATTTTCAATTAAAAGTTTTATGATAAGGATCCATGATAGTCTGAGAAGTGCTGATGGTAGATAATGAGATATAATCCAATGAATTTGGGAATCAGTGGCTTAAAGGTTATCCTGACAACAAGAATAATCCATCGAGTCTAAGCAGTTCTAAGGAAATAATTGTTTAAAATATGATAATTTTTTTAATAGTAGTACAATTCCTTTTCTGAAAAAGATAATGATTCATAGCTTGAAAGTAGCTTATCTTGAATGAAACAAATATAGTTTATAATTAACAGCCATTTACCTCTGCTGAGAATATTAAAAAAAAAAATTAAAAAAAATTGCTGTTTTAGTCACAGAAAGTTTTCTAATTGTTCAAATATCATGGCTATATGTTTCCCACTATGTGCAGGTTTTGGATAGATGTGTGATGGATACTTTATATCAGCAGAGAAGGTATCCCTAGAGACAGCGTTGTCTTCTAGAGGCATACCATTGATTTCCAAACACACCAAAAATAAATCATTATTGTATATTTAAGGAAAATAAGGTAAGACAACATACAGTAATGACATAAAATATAGCAGTTATACTGTATTTTTTTTCCCCTAAAGCACAACATTTTCTGGAGATGAAAAAAAAAATCAGAAAATTTAATAATCATAATCTTGTATTTCAGGTACATCTTACATCTTGGTAACTGCTTTCCACTGTTTATATAAAGCTGTTCTTTATTTTGATTTTTTGTTTGCTTATTCAAAGTGGTAAGAGATTAATTCATTAGTCATATAGTTAAAAAATTAAGATGCATATGTACAAGTCCAATATATCCATATAGATGTACTGTTCATAAAAATGTGACTCAGTTACTATTCAATGACAGCCTGTCTTCGGATTGAAGATATGTTTGTACCTTACAGCGAGATCTTGCAGTAACCAATACTGCTGTCATTAACCAATTAATAGACCCTATCTTACAGGCTGAATTTGTTAATAATTGTTTTATTCCTCTTTTCAGAAAGACAGCAGAAAGGAAGCTAAAACAGAGATGACAAACTCAGTGTGGTGAGACCATACTCAGGAAGTACACCAACTGTGTTCCAGGGAAACAAAAAAACCCAAAGGCTAAAAGGACAACCACTAAAGTAATACGTAAAAGAAACTGGTAGAATACACTTATATTTCTCAAAAGATGCAGTTCATGGATCTGGAATGAGAGATTATCCGAAGACATTAGCAAAGTAACCTGACATCCAGACACTAAAGTATCTAATAGTACATGAGGGTATCTCAATAAAAGGATAAACAAAATAAAGAAATCAGTGTAGTTTAGTATAGCAAAATGTCACAGTTTATTGGAGAGCAAGAGGTAGAGTTTTAAGACACTTCTCTAGCTGTTGGAAGAGTCTCTAAGAGTTGAGGATTTGACCAAATGTGCTTTCCATCTGGCAAAAATTCTGCTCAAGTAATAATTGTGCACAAATCTCTTTGTTTAGAAATTTCCAAGTGATTTTCTGTAAATATTGAGTGAAGTAATCAGACATTATTGGAAGTACACTTGCTCGTGAACTTTAACTCATTTTACTCCATATATGTACTAGAGACCTGTACTCACAAGGAGAACAAACAACAGAACACTTGAATTTAAATTATATTATAAGCAACAGTTCTGGAATATAGTGTCCTCTACCCTGCTCTTACATATGCCATGGAGAAGCAGCAAAGCATGACACAAGGACCTTTAAAGGACACATATTGCAATAATTAGCAGCGATGCTAAAAAAGGTCTATCTCTGTATAAGGACCTCTTCAACTCACCTGCAGCAAATTTACCAACATGATGATCCCTGTTTTCCAGGTCACCATATCCATAAAGTCATATTGATGTTCCTGACAGTGAGGAGAAGTTTCTTATTATCATTCTTACCATTTCTCCTCCTTTCTGACCTTTAGAATTGAGAAAAATTTTACAACAGATAGCAAAGCTATGATCAGTAATAGCAACCAAAAATACAAGAAAGCTCCCACAGTGTTATGCTGAACTTACAGACTGTGATGGCTGAAATTTCAATGGATAGTTTTTTTACCTCCAAAGAAAATATACTTAAAGGATATATGAACAATTCTGCCGAGGCATGTGATATTTCGGCCCATTTATTATTTTGTGTTTTGAATGAGGAAATTTAGTAACTATCTGTGAAATATAACTGCATTGAAATATTACATTTGCTAGATACAGGCAGTCTCTTTACAGTTATTTATAGAGAACATAATTCTAATAATCTCATTTGCCTTTCAGTATGGAGTGTCCTCATGTCTTTTGTACCGGAGAAGGTCATTTAGACTCAAATTTTGTGTATGGAGCTTCTGTTTTTCTGTGTTCTGGGTCAGCTGGCCACAGGCCTGCAGGTCGGTAGGACTCAGTGGGCAGATACTGTCTGTTGTGATCATCAGAATTCAGTAAAATGAACTACTGAAATCTTAAATCTAGGAAATCAAGGTCACCTTATTACAGTTAAAACAATGGAAAACACCTAGTAAATGCAGCGTGCAATGAAAATTCATACCACAATACTTTCATTTTCTTACAAGCACGAAGGGCTTTCTGCACTACATTTAACTGTCATTCTACCAAATTTCAAGCCCTGCAAGCAGATTAGTGATCACAATTGCTTCAATAATTTTCTATCTGCTGTATAGGATTATGGCACTCCTTTTTCCTACAGCACAGGCAAAGAAAAATTACTATTTCACCTCACAGAAACAGTTTACTACCCAGATATTACAGAAAATGTACTAAAACATTGTATGGGACAGGTGATGAATACTTTATTTCTAGCAGTAGTTTTGTTCCTTTGTACCTTTTAGAGTGTGGCTGATCTCTAATGCTTAGCTCTTCTAGGAGAATTGAGGAGCGTTTCAACCAAATAGGAATTAAAGAATAAAAGTCTATTAATTCATAAAAATACACTCAGTGTAAAATCCAGGAAAAAACCAGCTCATCTATGCTGTGTCTTCTCTTTGCTAAGCCTACTCTTGTATTTGTTATGGCTATTCTTTTCAGTCTCTCTTCAAACAGAGGTCTTTCAAAAATCATAACTGTTTCTGCCTCCATGTCTGGACTCTGATAAACAGATTGTACTTATTCTTATTTCATCTGTCTCTTTGATGATACGTGTTAATAGCTCAGCAGTAAAACTATTCTAGCCATGAATGTGTATGAGCCACCATCATTTGTCATGCCTTATTGGCACTTCAGTAATTGACATTAAAAGAAAAAAAAAATCATAAAGCCCAGACAAACTGAATTGAATTCATAATCTGCTTTGGCAGGATTCTCAGAAGCACATGCCTATAGTTTAAAAAGAGTATAGCAACGGTTACTGTATTGGCTAACATGCCTTAGAACAAAACCATCAGATCTAAATGGATGCCTTGGTATGAAGTGAAATAAAAGAGCCATCAGTGCTTATTCAAAGACAATTTACACATTTGCCATTTATTCTGAGGTACATCTTCGTCAATACCAATTTCTCAATACACAAAATTGCAAATAGCACATTTGCAGTCACTGATTTTTTTATTATTTTGTAAAGAGATTTAATTGTGACAAGAACGTGTTTTCATGATTCAAGCCAGCCATATACAATATTCTGTTCATATAGAAGGGTATATTTCATTTGAAAGATACCTACAGTGATCATCTAGTCCAGATGGATGCATGATTATGAATTGCAATCCATAAGGCATTCAGTAACACCACAACTGCTGTTTAAAAAGGTGGTTAATTTCTTAGTATGTGTGACCTTATTACACCAGACACGTATCAGACACCAAATAACAAAATGCAAACCCAACGGTTCTCAATATCAGATTAATCTGTCATCTAGAATTTAGAAGTTGCTCTGACAAAATCACTACATTCATACTTTGTCTTTTACGAAAATTCAGTAAGAGAAAGCGTGGTCCTGTGTAATCCATAGTTAAAGTGTATTTTGATGGTGGCACATCATTCCCTGCCCAGCTTACCCCAAGGTGTTTACAGCCTCATAGCTCCAGATGTGGAAGGCAGTTGCATTCTAATGGGAGTAGCATATAATTGGCATTGCAATTGAAGAGGTCAGAGACCATCAGCATTAATTTGGTCTCAGTTTAGATGGCAACACATGAATTAAAATCATGGATAAAACCTTCTGTACCAGAACAAATTGGTTGGTCACTCCTGAAAATGTTAAGCGTGAGTTTGCATGACAAACATTAAAGAACAGTTTTCCTGTGAAAGGACGTGATCTTGAGTATCACTTAGAAAGTTTTTTGCACAAATTGTGTCCATGATGTCTTTGATTTCATTTTAACCCTGTTTTCATTGATCTGTGGAACTGCTATTTCAGAGCAATGTTAAAAAGCAGTTGCACATGGGATGAACAACAGAAGCTTTCTACAAGCTTCCTATTTAAAAACTTAAAAAATAATTGCCAAGTTCAGCGTAGAGAGGTCATACCTTTGTACCTTTGTCCTTATTTACATTCCCACACAACCGCTTGGAAGAAGTAGAAGGTGATATAGGAAATGGGTATAAATAAACACTTCCGGATTATTGCCATTCTGTTCAGCTCTACACAGGAAACATGGCAATAGTTTAGAAGGAGTTTTCAGATGTTGGATGACGAAGTAGACTCCAGTGATATGCCAACATAATTTAGAGCTCTTATGGTTACTTTCACTGGTGACGAAGAACTAATTTAATATCTGGGCCTTAAATACAAAGTTGTTGATGATACTTCCAAATTTTAATTCTTGTTTATCTAAATTTAAACTTACTAGTTATATAGGGATTTGAATGGCACCTTCAATCTGTACTTCTAAATCCTCTTAAACCACAATGCTAAGCCATGCTTACATTTAAAGACTATATATATACATATATATATATATATCAGAAGTATCTGGATTCTTTCTTCACTTTTGGATTTCCAAATGAGCTGATTTGTAAATGTTGAACATCTATGAAGAAAAATAAAATCTACTGCACAGTTTTGGAATAAGCAATAACTCTCTATGTTCTACCATTTCATAACTATTTTTTACACCCAGAGTAGGTAGTCCTGGCAAATCCCGTGTTTTTTGATGTTGCAAGCTGTAATTTGGACACATCAAGGGATCCTATTTAGTGAAAACTCTGTTGGGATCTGTCCAATCAGCTGCCAAATTGTATCAGTATATCATTATACATAGAAACATAGAATACCAGGTTGGAAGGGATGTCAAGGACCATCTGGTGCAAACTTTCTTTGCAAAAGCTCCATCTAGACAAAAGCACCACCTAGACGAGATGGCCCAGCATTCTGTCCAGCCAAATCTTCAGAGTCCAGTACTGGCCAATCTACCACTTCCCTGGGGAGATTATCCCAATGGCTGATTGTTCTCATTGTGAAAAATTTTCCTCTAGACTCCAATCGGAATCTCCCCAGGAGCAACTTGCACCCATTACCCCTCATCTTTTCCATGTGACTCCTTGTAAACAGGGAGTCTCCATCTTATCTGTAGCTACCCTTTAAGTACTGGAACATGGTGATGAGGTCTCCCCTAAGCTTTCTTTTCTCAAGGCTGAACAAACCCAATTCTCTAAACCCTTTCCAATCCTTTGATGACCCTGTTGGCCCTCCTCTGGATCCTCTCCAGAACGGAATTCTCAACTTTTTATTTATTTATTAAAATGCCTTACCTATAAAGAAATAACAGAAGAATCTGGGAATAAAATTCTTCACTGATGAGTTCTTTTCATCCTTAGGAAAAAGGACTTCAGTGAGACTTTTCTGGGAAGCGTTACAGCTGAAAGATGTATGAGATGCATAAATTGCAAAACACAGCTGGAGCAAAGGCGTGAGCACAAGAACACATTATCACAAATTTAGCTAAGGCAGCCATTTGCTTCCTTATGATAAATGTAAAGTAACAGGACTTCACCAGTGGTTACTATGCCAAAGTAAGGTTTTCCAAGTGGATATGATCAGAACCAAGTGAAAACTCTCACAGCCTCATCCAGTGCAGAGGCTGGACGCAATTATACCACTGCTACTTAAACCACAAAGTTGCATTTGACAGACTCCAAAAGGTTTGGAATGACACAGAAATGAGTGCAATTGCATTCACTCAAGCTCTAAACATCTAGGATATTTTTACTTCATGTAAACTATGAGATTCACCATAACTTTTTTTTTTTTTTTTTTTAAATGTCCCCATAAGCTGGATATGATTGAATGCATGAGGCCCCCTAGGCAAACACATCACTTTAGCCTTACAGAGGTACTTATCAAAATTGTCAGTATTAAAGTTCTGCCCATGGTAAAACAATTTTCTTGAGGAAAACCATATATCTGAATATTCAACTGATTTTATTAAATCAGTTCTCCTAGGCCATGCTCACATCCTTTGAGGTGTTTGATTTTCATGAACATTTGAGCGACTAACTTATTGGCATGCACATTTGTGCAAAGTTAATTTCAAAGTACTATGCACCAGTATTTGCAAAAGGAAAGTAAAATCCACACATGAAAATGTTTGTGCTGGAAGGGCTTACTGCTGTGGGACTTATCTGATTTACCACAAAATCCCAACCTCCAGTAGTCAATAACTACTGAACTACTCATGATCTCCAGAGTTCAAAATTACTTTAAAAAAACTTTATTTTTTAAACTATTAATATTTGTTTTTTAAAAAATAAATCTGCTCATAAACAACAAACAGAGAGACATAAGATTATATAGTGAACACATCAACTACTTAGCTCCATCAAAATTCAGTTTTAATTTTACTACATGCAGTTTTCATGGAGAATCATATTTGTAAAAGTCTATTGGACAGGGTTTTTTCCTGTTTACTTTTTGCATGGGAACAATATAAATCCAATTTTAGTTCCAATACAAGCTTTGCACGCACTTTATCCTTCCTTTCCTTCCATATCAACCCCCTTAAGAACAGATTCGTTTTTCCCCTCCAGAAGAGTGAAATAACAGGTGATAGCTATGGAATATACAGCTTTATTTGATTTATTGAGTGAATCATTGCTTCTCTGGTTCATTAAATTTCTCAGTAAGAAAATTCAAATTCATATACATTTTTATCCATTTTCAAGAACACAACCAGTTGTGTTGCTCATCTACTTTCAATATAAAAGATGAATTAAAGAATTAATCTATACAATCATGTTCCAAGGGAAGTAATGACAGTTTCATACAAAATTCACTGTATAATGCTGTAATCACATTTTGAAGAACTTCTCATAAAACCACACTGAGCTGAGGAAGGAATAGACCCTCACTAGTTGTCCTTATAGGATTTTACTATTATTTTCTGAGTCACAGTTGCTAAACTATATTGGAAACTGATCCTTGCTTATATTTCTACTTCTGGATATATTTGGATTCTACCAGCTGTGGACATTGTCAGAAAACACGCAAAGTAAAAATAAAGAAATTGAGTTAGAGGGCTTCATATTCCTACATGAAGATGCTTCTACTCAACTTATCACTGCAGGATTTGTAGGAAAGAAAGAAAACAACATATCAAGGTCTGCTTGCTTTGCTGTGATCAATGGAAAAGCTGAGTTTATTTTCAGTTTTTAAAAAGATAATAAAATAGTCACGTAAGAAATGAACTTAAGTGCATTCTTTGGAATGGAATCCTCACACCAAATATTAAAGATGTGAACAGTCATTGCTCAGGTATGAGGACATGTTGCTATTACTTTTACTACTGAAAATGAAAATGAGAAAGTTCAGGAAAGAACCAGGCTCTCCTCTCTTTAAAATCTGCATGGAAAGAAGTGGTAGGGAGATCCCGGTATTTGGCTTCTCCTGAATCAAGGAGGCATATGAAATAGAGAATCTGAAAGTAACCTGGACAGCTCATTAGAAGAACGCCTCCAGCACTCCTGCGCTGCTCTGCCTCTGTAAAACCTTGCACTCACGCACAGCAAGTGCCTCAGAAAGCAGCATGTCAGTGGGATTATTGGGTAGGCAGAAACCTCGCCTGGGGAGAATTGTACCCTTTTTTATTCTTTTTAGGATGTGATGTGCAGGGCTCGCAAAAAATAGACCTGAAGAAAGGAGAGATGCTAACCTGTAAAAGTGTGAAAGAAAATAAAAGGTGCTCTGGGAGCCAGCACAAAACACAGAATGAGCGGAAGATTTCTTATTCATTTACACGAACACGGCTACATTTCATGTTCCTCACACAAGACTATTCCACTTCTCTCTCTACTCCTACTTAACAGGTAGACAGTCTCCTGGGAATCCTCCCTCCAGGAGCTTGTAAGGGACATTACAAGTTTTCTGACCTTTACACTTCTCTGCTTCAGGGTCTCATGTCACAATTACCAGATCTTTAGTCAAGGACTGGAGGCTGTCAGTCAGAACTAGTTAATACCACTCCAGTCAGTCAGGTCAACATGGAATACTAACAAATGTTTAATTTTCAGGCCTAACAGAGACATCAGGGCAAATCCAAAGACTGTTTCCAATATGACATGGCATCACATATCAAACTGTTCTCCCACATTCAGTTTTTACATCTGATTTTTTTATTTGAATACAATTTATTAAGAGTTATCAATTTGTGAAGGTTTAAAAAGAACTGATGACAGTATCTTTCAGGCCAAAATTCAAATATATTTAGGACAAGGAGCAATTTTCATTTTGATACTTTGCAAATACTTAATTTCTCATGATTGAAACCTGACTTGCCTAGTCCATTTGTTTGTCCAGAGGAATGCATCTATGATAAATCCAGTGTAGCACTTGTAATAACTTCCAGCTAAAGTTAAGGTCACACGGCTTGTCATTACAGCAGTAGATGGGGAAAGGCTAATTATCTGTCTCCCTCCAACTCCCTTTCTCCCCTCCTATTCTGTCCTTCCAATTTGCATCTTTTTCTTCCTTGGATCTCCCCCACTGCGTCTCTCCCTGGCACAAAGCCTCACCATGTGAGCTCTCCTGACATGGCACAGGGAGAAGCTCCAGGACTGAATGTGTTCACATCGGGGTCGTGTCCTTCCCTTTCACTGTTACGAGTATTTTTAACAGATGCTCATAATAGCTAAATAGTATTTCTTGCAAATTATATATATAAATAAATCATATTTTTTCCATTGGAAAAAAAATATTTGGATTAAAAGAAAGGTCTTGTTATTTCAAAATTTGTCAAAATGAAAAAGAAGATTGTATCTATTAAGATACATTTACTCCTATTGTATATAAAATTCTCTATCTTTTGGCTGATTTTTTCTCTTTTACCGCTGTAAGAAAGGTCCTGCCTTGAACATTTGACTTTGGCCTCACAGGGTAATTAATCCATTGCTATTATGTGTACAATTAGACAAATGTTAGTTGCAGGTAGATGTTACCTTGCCAAATAGGTACGTGCCAAAAAGTGGAGTTCAATGTCTCCTCCCCATTCCGGGTGTCCATACACATGCTGAAAGAACTGAGACAAGGATGCAGCTTGCATCAGTGCACGCTTATATTGCATAGGTAAACAAAACTCACCCTTCCCACACATCAAAAAAAAAGAAAAGAAAAAAAGAAAAAAAGAAAAAAAAAGAAAAAAGGAAAAAAAGAAAAAAGGAAAAAAAGAAAAAAGGAAAAAAGAAAAAAGAGGAAAAAGAAAAAAGAAAAAAGAAAAAAAAAGAAAAAAAAAGAAAACCAATCTTGCTGGCACCAGAACCTGCAAGTTAGGGCTTGAACCTAAAAATTAGATACAAACAGTTTAAGCCTTCATGCTACTGATTTTCCTCACAGTAACTGTAACCTCCAACAAACTGAGTTTTGATTATTCATGACCTTTCCTGAGAATCTCTGGGTCAGAAGACTGGAAGAGAATAGAAAATGTTACTTGATGAAAATTCAGAGATAGTGGATGTCGTATAAAGCTACAGTTGATATCTATTGACATATTGGTGTTTGGAAGCTTTGCAAAGATTAGGCCATACCTGGCCCTTGAGCCCGTGGTAACATCAATGGATGTTCCGCAAAGATTCCTGCCTTTAGCGTTGTCATCCTTTATCTTAGTAAACATCAAAATCTGAGCACAAAAGACAGAAAATGAGGTATTGATTTTCCAGTATTGTCTTAACCTGCAGCTTAATTGAAGGTCAGTATATGTATTCCTGTCAAAGACAGACTTTTGCTATTCATTGCGGGTGTCTGACAAAACTTCTCAAGAGGGAGAGCACAAATACTCTTTAGGGAGCCCACAAAAGGAGAATACGCAACCCAACACTTTCAAACATTCTCTAAGGAAAATTGAGGCATGGAGAAGACAAACTGCAAAGTAATTGGATTAGATGTCAAAAACTTTACAGAAAAGAGGGAGGGAGAGGGAGAGAGAAAGAGGGAAGGACAGAAAGAGAGGGAGGGAAAGGATCATAAAGAGATGAATGTGAGTTTGTCA
The DNA here is from genome assembly GCA_013400195.1 of Aramus guarauna. Lineage (NCBI taxonomy): Eukaryota > Metazoa > Chordata > Aves > Gruiformes > Aramidae > Aramus > Aramus guarauna. The sequence continues at coordinate 21,249 of VXBL01008385.1, read as the reverse complement.
TGATGAGACAACAAATAAATTGTGTCTTTAGAGAAAGCAGATGACTGCCTCTCTCCCTGTGCTGTTCTCTCGCTCACTGAGGGATGCAAACCTGAAAATTCTCCTTTTCCTAACTGTAAAATAGCAGCTTTTGCAAATAAAAGTAGCTTGTTTTATTAGAAGACAAATGTAGTATGACAGTAAAACAGAAATTGTCAGATAATAGGAAAGAAAATCCACATCTTTTATTTTCTGTTATTGTTCTTGCTTTTTTATCCTTCACCATCCTCCTCTCATGAAGTATCAGATTTTGCCATTTCATATCTGCCATTCAATAAAGTTGTAAAGATTATTTCTCAAAAAAAAAAAAAAGAAAGAAAAAGAGTAGATACTTCTATTTTCAAGACTTTCCAAATCATTTATGAAGCTTATACTTTTCCTCTGTCATTAATCTACTTTAAGTCTCTTTCTCCTCCACATTAGATGAATTCATTTTTTCCCATATACACCAGTGAACATCATTACATACTCCTCCTTCTTCCACTCTAATGACTGAAAATGTGGAGAGAGGAGTAAAGGAAAAAGCTTTATGTTTATTTAATTTGACATTGCAGTGAAGCTCCTCAAATGGTTAGTCAACCTAAAATGTTTTGGTAAAAGCAGAGTGTCCTGTAACAACCCTTTGTTTCTGTCAGCGTAAGACTCTGAATGAGCTTTAGACCGTTGTTGGAGGATGAAGATGACTTGCGTGTTCACAAGGATCCTGAGTAAAACCAGCATTAAGTCATTCACATTTAATTAACAAGATTTTTGCAGCTGGGAGAGCATAATGATACCTGACTTTACCAAAACTTTTGGACGTGGATTACTTGGTGGTGGATGAAGTGACTGTATTTATTTTATTTAACTGTTATTTGTTCTAGAATTAAAGTATGCAAGAGCATATAAACCCGATAGCTAGTAATTGTTGATATTTGAACTTTCCAATCTTTTGTGTTAGGGTTTAAAAAAATTAAGTTGAAATAAACAGATAGAAGGAAACCTAATCACGGCCACTGAGTAACATCATCCCAACAAAGAAAAAAAAATAAAATCTTAGTGATCTAAAAGTTTTCCCTAGGAAAACTGAGTTCTCAAGTCCAAGAAGGACAAAAGGATTCATAATTTTTAAAAGTACTAAATATCTTCACACAGCAGTGTTCCATGGCCATACTGACACAAAAAAAAAGGCAGATGTTTTATTCAGCAAGCAAGAATTTGTTTTTCTTATCATGATTTTATTAAAGTCATACTTTTCATTTGACCTCCAACCATCTATGGACCTTTGCTGGTTCAATTCTTTGAATAAAGATTGAATGGATGGCATTGTATATCTTTCATAATGTGGTTATCATATTGATTTTGTCATTGCAGTTTCTGGTACCAAATTCTTGCTATCACTCATGATAGCTAACATATGATTTTGAATGCTTATTAACTAATAAATCTGTTCCTTATTTAAGAAAAGGTATGCGCTCATCTTTCACTACAAATGTATATCCAGGTATGTGGATTTGTATCCAGACCAGTCAGAGCTAGCTCTATGACATGTGTCAGGATTTTGGAGTTTCTAGCACATAACCTTGTGCTCAGACTACTGCCATAAAGCACCCACAATGATGTGGAACAGCACAAAAGCTACGGTAACGGGTGTACAAGATTGGAGCATTACTCACAAACAGCAAAACTTTGAGTCAGCTCTGGGGAGCATCCTAAATGAATGCTAGTAAAACCTTTTGTATGGCATCCTCATGTACACCACACATCTTCATACTACAAGAAAATATTTTCTGACCATTTGATGGTAATAGACACCAGAGAATTAAACACCAGAAGAATTAACAAGTTGGAAGAAGAGTAAGTAGATTTCCATCATCTTCAGAGACATACATTTTTCCTACCTGAATGGCTATTTATTTTCTTTTTTAATTTTGTTTGACAATTCTTTATATGTCACACCCCATACACAATTATAAAAACAAAAAAAGACAATCATAGACTTTGAATGTGTTTATCTGTTTGTGCTACCCTACACAGCATATCGATTAACAGCTATCATGCTTATTCATTTATTATTTTTGTTTCTAATTGAGTTCTACTAGAGGTATTGTTTGAAATGTCAAGGTCCAAATCTTGCTGCCAGGATTAGATTATTCGATTTTAGATCATGCCTCAAAAATACAGTATTTACAGTACCTGACATTCATAAGACACATAGCTTCAAGGGTCAAAACTGAGCCAGGGAAAGAGTCTTTTCTTTTAGGCAGCAGCTTACACTGAACACCGTGGCATAGAGAAGAGATGAAAATACAGATGATATAAAAACATTACAAACCAATTTGGAAGTATTTTCATGCTTCCTAAATGATTGTCTGTGGTCTGAATTATTCCTGTAGCTATGAGAGCTGTGAGTCATACTCCCTGGCAAATCACAGCCAACTTCTTTAGATAAAGTTAACTAATGCTACAGAAACAAAGCAAACTGAGAACAAAACCCTTCCCAAATACCTGAACACCTTCACAGCTACAGAAACACAAAGTTCTAAATGATGCTGTAAACTTGCAGCAATTCCTTTCACAGCAGGAATGAAATACAAATATAAATAGACTACTTCATCTCATGATATTCTCCTCATGGAATATTCATTCTTCTGGGATTTCTTACTGCTTCTTTTGAAAATGTCTTCCCCACCCCCGCCCCGGTCCAAATTGTGGATTGTGATTACTACAGACAGCAGTATAAATTGGCATTGCCGTAGAGACTTAGCTGCACATCTTTCTGGCTGTATTTATAACCCACCACCACCTGTATATTTTGGATCTAATACAACGTATATAGCACTACAGTGAGATTCTCTTTGGAGACTTCAGTCACATACAAAATTGCCTGTCTTTTCTTTCCAGACTCACAACTCTCTACAGTAATTTGTGACAGTAGGATTAACCCATGGCATGTATTTTCTGAATTAGCGTAATTACCAGTGTTTTTCTGCTGTCCGGAGAGCCCTTTTGCTGCCTTTTTCATTACATTATGTAAACTAAAGATTGAATGGCCACACCTCAAGTCAAGCACTCTATTATTGAATCCAGAAAAAATAGTTTATATATTTCTAAGGAAGACTGAAGAACACAGTACACTGACCTGTAAATCAGACAACAAAACTGAGAAGCTTAAAAACATAAAAAACCTATTTATCTCTTAAAAAAACAAACAAACAAACAAACAAAAAAAACACCAGCTGAGATACAGAAAGCCAGCTGTTCTCCAAGAGGTGGACTTTAACACATAAATGTACACATTCTGATACAAAGGCTCAAACTCAGAGTTACAAAATGATGACCACACCAGAATGCAATCAGAAGCTAGAGAATATGATCTAATGAAGAACCAAAGCACTAACTTGATTTTTTTTTTTTTTTCCTACCAAAGCTTATGAAATCATTCTGTTCCAGTGTTATAAAAATTCTGCTGATATGCCATACCTTCACAGTAGGAGTCTGGTTTTTTTCTTTTTAATTACTAGGAAGCTGGAAAAGACTTGACTTCCCAAGAGAAAAAGGACTTGAAACTCAGCCAGCCATCTACAAGTGATCCTACAAAGACAGTACAAGCTACATTTCTATACCATGATCAAAAGCCTAAAAGAAATGGCTGGGAATGCACTGAATTTAGAAGCTCCTATCTCCTCTTTTAGAGACTGGTACAAAAATCATAGATGCTGTATTTTTCCTCTAAATAGCTCTGGAAAAAATATAAATTATATAAATTTAAACTAACATTTTTTTTTTTTTTTTTTTTTAGTTTATCTTTTTCATTACAATTATACAAGAAAGCTTTTTCTTTTATACTTTTTTTTTTTTTTTTAAACTTTGAGACATTTTCAGGTTATACTTAGGATTTCTTTATTTTCTATTTCATCACTCCTCTTTGACTTTCCTACCTCCTAACTTCATACAACTTTGTATCTACCACATATTCTTACGTTCAACTTTTTGTTCAAGCTTTCCAGAACACTTTTCTGCACTATTGCCTTCAGCATGGGTTTGGTTTTACCAGGTCAAATTTATTAGGGGTGTTTTATAAACAACTAAGTATAAGCACCTAAGAATAGTGGATTTGAGAAAGAAATCCCAGCCTCACAAATTTAGGGAAGGATTTCTCAAATCTTGAGCTGTTGGGTTTGGTCACACATGAGAGTCTGGTCTCCCTTGGCAGCTGTACCAACAGAAGAGTCAGAGGGAATGGTGAATGTCTGGTACCTCATACTTCTTCTTTAGAACAATTTTTAAAAGCATATAGTCATCCTATTTGAGACAAATATTGTTTCAAAGTAAAATAATAATAAAAAAATCTGTCTAGATAAGACATTTAACAAAACAGAATCTTGTTTTGTAAAGGGGAAGGCTTATAAATAAATTTGAGTGAACTGCTGCACAGAATAAAAGTAGTTCGTTGCCCCTAACTCTAACAGAAATCTGGGGAAGGGGTGAGGGGATGGAGGCGATGGAGAAAAGGGGAGGATTTTATTTTATTGTTGTTTGTTTATACAGACTCATTCCTTGAAACATTTGTTATAGTAAATATCAACAATGCTCTGATGCAAGGATATACTTCTGTAGGTTTTGGTGCCTGTTTTCCGGGTTTACGGGATAAAACTTGGCATTAGCAGTTCTAAAAGAGAATTTATTTTTTTTTCCTTCAGGAAAGAATAGTTGAGAAATGAGACAATAGAGATTTCATCTTAGGTCATACATGCAAAGTTTTTGACTTTTCATCATCTATAGGTGTTTTGGAGCAAGTTCACCAGTAACTCTCTGTACAACCTCTCAGTGTCTCCGGGTGAGCCCCCACAACCTCCTGTTGCACAAACAGAACAGAAAATACTGCTGTGTTAGTTCAGCAGACTGTCTGCACTTTGTAAATCTTCCTAAGGGATGTCTCTGGGTTTGATATCTCCTCTCTCTCCTGCTCTGTTCATTAAAGTCCATGTCATATGAATATCACCTATTTCACTTTATTACCCAAGGTAGTTCACTATTTCTACACTAAGATCTTCAGAAAGATTTTAGTATAAAAAACTCCTATAGGTTTTGTAAATTAATGTAAAATGATTCTTGGTCTCAAAGCAAGAGTTTATATTGCCAACAAATATTTTACATCCAAAAAGAATATGAAGTTCTGGATGAACTTCAAATTTGAAAGAATTCAGTATAGATAAATACCTTGCAGTTCAGAAACATAAATTTTAGGGGAGCCAAGGCACTGAACATGAAGAAAAAAAAAATATATTCAATGTTGCATCTTCCAAATGGATTATGTTCTCAGCTTTGCTTTTCTCATAAATTTTATCCCTTCTGAAAAACCTTTTCAGCCTGCTTCATTTGATTGTTGAAGTGGCCTTTTTATTTAACTGAGATTTTGTTTTGTTTTGGGGGTTTTTTTGGCAAATTTTGAAACAAAATAATTTTATTATACCAATCAGCCCTAATTATGTTTCATACACTACTGAAATGCTGGAAGAAAGAAAGAAAGAAAAAAAGCTGTTTGAGAAATACCTACTCTAGAAGAAATCTCAATAAGATGCTGTAGCATGATAAACTGTAAACCTGCTAAAGCTTTCCTAGAAATATGAGAGGTGTCAGGTAGGGAGGTGCAATATCTTCAATAACTTCTTTTTATCCCCATTGAATTGAGAAATACTAAAGGAAATAAAAAAAAAAAAAAAAAAAGAAGAAATGCCCTTGAAAGTTCACAGATTTCTGGTGAGGAGTGTTTTGCTGGCGCAGATGCTCAATGAAATCAGCCCTTTTTCATGATATTTTAGCTAAATCAAAGATGAGGTGTGGGTGGAGAAAAACCTCTCAAAAGTCCGCCGATCATTTCATTATCATTTTATCTCAAAGATTCAGAAATGCCAGAATGAAGTTAAATACACTAAATGTAGTTCTGTTTTGTGATGCCAATTGTACAATGTGCTAAATCATAGGGGCTCCTACTACATAGCTACTTTATATTTTTCCTTTTTATTCTGTTAACTATTTCTGATGAATTATAACCAATCTCTGAACCTGGGTGAAAAAAAGAATTAAAACTAGCTGTGAGAGAGAATTTTTCCATATTGGAGAAGAAATTTCAGAAAGCAAGTACAGATGAGCTAATAGCAATTAATTATTGCAATGACTATAGGATATATTTCACTGACTACCTGCCTCAAAAAAATTAAAATATTATAATTAATTTTCGCAAGATCTTTTCTCCAAACCAACAGTATCTTGAGCTACAGTTTTAGGGGCTTATGGGTTTAAGGATTATTTTTTGGTATACTGCCTAAAATGTATTAAATCAAGAGTGCTTGAGTCATTGTAAATTGAAAGAATGAAATTAGAGACATTTGTGTACCAATAGAGTTCTTAGAAAAAGATCTTGATATATTTAGCTAAATGCTATGCACATCAATCACATAAATAACTTTTTAAAGTATTATATATTTCTTGTACAACTGAAAACAACCTTTCCACAGAGGTTAACCTTTTCTTCTCATCTTTGCTGTATCTTAAGGTTCTTGTTCCCTAGTACCTTTACATCAATGTAGGGATCAAAATTATGGTTATGTTTTTATTAAAGTTGTAACATTTAAAATACATCTCCATAGATAACTTACATAGAGACTCCTCACAAGTGAATATATCAGTTAAAAACCCTAGGGTTTTTTAAAAATGCTCAGCGCTTTTCTGTGCATTATACCAATTTCTCCAAAGTTTATTATTTAATTACAAGAGGTTTCAGTCCTCCATATTCAGTCTTAATTAAATAAATGAGAAGCTGAAACATTATACTTTCAGGCAGTGCAATAAGAGAAGTAGATGCTTTTGTTCCCTCAGCCTATATTGTATCTTGATAGCCGATTTTCTCATTTTGCTGTACAGGCATTACAAAACTATCATCATCAACACTCACTTGCTGCCTGGGGTTTGATTTTTTATTAATAAAGTATAAACAGAGTGACTTCCAGTCTGTTGAAACTCGGCTTTTCAGGCAGTTTGCCTTACAGATTTACTTAGTTCACACGAAAAAATGTACCTTTTTTTGAGAAAGCCAGTTCCAAACTACACTGAAGTGGACAAGAGCCATCTGTCTGGTTAACTGTGCCACCTTGACCTTTCTATATGTTATCATACGTGACTTCCAAAGCACGTCACTTTTTAAAGACATGGTTAAGCCCACTCTTCATACATAATATTCACTGAACAAAATACAGTCATCCCACTTAACAGAGACTGACCGAGCTGCAATGGTTTTAATGCCAGCCGTGAGGAATTAGCAATCTGAGGGCAAAGCATTTGGGAGTGGAGAGGACGAAGGTAAACATGATTAATGTTTAGGTCAACACCTTTCCATGACTTTCCATTCACACTGCACTGAAAAGCCAATGCTCCCTGCACGCAGTGTATTACAACCGTTTTCCAGTATCAAAAGCTTCCTGAAATTCATCTCTATGGTCCTCACAGTTGCACCTTAACCACAGCATAAAGTATCAGGACAACCTATCACCCACATTATTGGCACTTGTCTGACATTCATCTCTAAAAGAACAGTAACCCTTACACACATTAGTATTATCCCAAAGCACAAAAAAAACCCCTTAGACTGATAAATATCAAGAACCCTGTTATTCCCAGTTGATATTGTCTCTCTTCAAAACGTTCAGGGTAGGTAATTGTCCAGTACATAACCTCATAGCTGTATGACTACTATTACAGATAAAAGCCGTGTACAAGAAGGGATTCAATGCAGAGTTCACTGAATATCTCTATTTTTAGTGTTGACCTACCTATAAAATGCAATAGCTAAATGTGTACCACACCTATTATTTAACAATGTTTTAAAATACCTTGAGTACTTGAGTAGTACAGATAAAACTCATAAAATGAGGTCTCTATTTTACAGTTATCAGACAAATTCTGAAACCTATTGTCCTTTTTTTTTTTTTTTGTGAGAGAAGCTTTTTATTTAATCTTTGACTTTCATTGAGGAAAAGCCACTAACGGAAAAAATATTTTCCCAATTTCGCTTATCACAATTATCTGTAGCTATGAAGTTTTCTGACAGTTCTTGTGATTTAAAGCACACAGAATCTATTGACACTCCTCAGACATTTGGCAGGCATCAGACTTTCCCGAGCTTGTGCACAACTGTAACAACTGTGTTTGAAGCAGCAGCCCTCCTTAAAGTCAGATGGATCCCTGCCCAGGCTGCTGCCTTGGCTGATTCACTGGAAGAGAGTGGAGGAGGAAAAGTACAGCTGTATTTTGTCATGGAAGATGTAGCCCTAGTCCCAGATTTTATTCACATCTACCTATTACGTGCAAAGAAGTGGGAGAAAATATGTTTGGCATTACGTGTTTTACCTAGTACACAATGGCAGAGAGGATTTTGGTAGCTTGTGCATGAGGCCTGTTCTTGTAGCTGTGCTATGCTGTGATTTGTGACACACTTTGCTTCCTCTCTGACTGGCTCAAACCTCACCTTCGACTCCTGTGTTCCCTGCCACAATCTCCCCTGAGGCTCCTTAACAGCTCATAGTATCAAAGTTACCAAGGAAGAAACCAACTGCTATTTCCTCCTCCTCCAACACTTCTTAGTTCACTACACAGGAAAATGGGAAAGCAAAATTAATTCTAATATATAACAGCACATACAGTGCCTACAGTTGCAAGTCTGCCCATATCTGAAGCAGCATAACTCTCCCATCAAGCACAGGGAAGATATCCAAGGGAAGATAGCTCTTAAGTATGTTCTCAAGCCATCTGTGAACATTTTAAAGCGTGTTCCAAAGCACGCAGGAGACGATGGCATCATTTGGAGTGTAAGCGAAATGCATGGCACATGGCTGGATCCAGATAATTTCCTTCTGTAGGGAGGATAGTAGTCATCCACACAGTTCTTTTGAGCATTATTTTACCTTTCCAGAGCCGTGCCGGTGACGATTACACTGCATAACTCCATGCTTACAGATGGGTATTTTGCTCCATTAATAGCCTCCTGTAGAAAGGCAAGTCTTCTACTGCCTTTCTTAGAAGCAAAGCCAGCAGAGTCCATGCTGATGCTGAAGCTTTCCTCTTTCCATCTTCCATGTACAGAAATAATGCATTTGGAGTCAAAGAAAAAACCCCAAAGCTACTATTGAACATACTCCTAAGACTAGAAACTTCTGTCTGAATGAATCGCTTTCTTTTAGAAACTATGCCAAATTGATTTCTTTAAATAAAGGTTTATTTTAAAGGAGGTCCTGTTATAATCATTGAGAGTAAACTCTTATGGTAACAACCTTATGGTAACTGTCTTTTGCAGTTAATTGCTGCTTGTCTCCTTGGATATCATCATTTGCATAATTGTGATTCTTTTCAATAAAAAGGGATTATATAATCTTGGAGAAGCAAACATCATAAAACTTAAATTTACATGAAATTAAAGGAATAAGTGTTCCATGGTAACAGTGCTATTAACTTCCACCAAAGAATAAAGTCTTTAATATTATAAAGTCAACGTATTTATAGAAAATCACTTTAGACTATGCTGCTTCTCAAATGTCATGCAAAATTAAAACATCAGACCATACTTTGAAGAAACATTACCGAAATAAATATTAATGCCAACTTTAAATGTTTGTAATAAAGACATAAGGTTCTCCTGAGGTCAGTTTCACATTTCTGCATTGGTAAATCTGTACCCCTTGTAATTGCAAAATAAGCAATTGGATTGCAATTTTATAAACAAGAGTAATTTTCAAAGTATATGCCATAGTAAGTTTTGCACGCCTTCCAATAGACACATTTGCATAAGCCATGGTTGCATAAATGAACTGCCACAAGTTGCAGTGAGACTCTGAGGTTATAGGAGAGTTTTTCCTGTCAGGGTAACTGGAACATTTATCCCTTCCTTTTTTTATGTATGGATTAATTAATTGTATTTGTTCTTATTGCCACTAACACTTGAAATTGCCAAGAGCCCATGGCAGGCTAATCTAATTAAGAAAGTGCTTTGTAAGCTGAAGAACAAAACCAAATCAGTTCAAAGGTCTGACACTGAAGAGCTACCAACTTAAATTCTTTAACCTTAAGTGTCAGTGAATTCTTAAAGATTCTTTAACAGCATACTGTGGCACATTTAATGCTCTAAGAATTTAAATCAGGCCAAACTCCAGCTTAAAAAACACAAAACAACCACTCGCATCTCCCCCACCTTGCTTAGCACCATCCAACTTCCAACAAAGTCTCTACTCTCAAGTCAGCTACGTTTTTGATGTCTTAAGAAAATTTATTTCAACTAAATCCCAATGACGACCCTGATTATCATCCATACATGCAACCTCAAATGAATCAATATGGACATCACAACTATGGAATGTAATTCAACACAACCAGCTCTGTTCTAGAAAGAAGAGTCTCAAATGTTGAAATAAGATGATAGACACACAATTCAAAGCAGAATATAAAAAAAAAAATTATGAGAATGAGCACCTCTAATTTCTTTGAAGGTTAAAAAATTTGATGCTCCAGCCTGATAACAAGTACTTTTCCATTAACCTTTGTATAGTTAAACAGGCATGACAGAAAAATAAGCAAGCTAAATATTCTAGACGTCATCACGGTCTGAGGATGAATGAATACGAGCCTGTTGCCTCAGCACACCATGCAGCTCCTCAGCTCAGCACAGTGAGTGATCAGAATTCTTCCTAGAAAAAAAACTATTGGCCATATATCAAGGAGTCTTCGCCTTCTGGAAAATTATTTTAGTTAAAGACTGTTCAGAAAGATAGATAAAATCACATAGCCTGTGTCACCCACCTCAGCGCTCAGAAGAGAGCACTGTGTGTAAGAACCAATGTAGTTGGTTTCTCAAATGGCAAATGCTTTGAGCCCAGCAACCAGAATGTCCCTTCCTACCCTGCTCTGTCACGTCTGCTGTGAGGAGTTGGGAAGCTATGAATCCATGTTCACAGCAAAGTAAACAATTTTGTCACAATTCAGTGTACATATTGAAAAATATATCCAGAACTAGAAAAAGAACTATTTTAGGCATAGATGCTGGTTAGCATAGTTGGCTGGGATTATAGACAATGCAGAAAAAAAAAAAATCAGCGTGCACGTGTTTTGTGTTCACCTTTCTCATTGTGACCAAATATATTAAATGCTCATGCTTAAAAATAAGCATCGAGGGAAAAACAGTAACTAAAGACTGGGTGGAGAGATCCTTTAATCATTCATTCAGGACAAAAAAAACAAAACCAAAAAACCCCAAACAAACAAACAAAAAAAACCCCACACCAAAACAAAAAAAATTTAGTTCTACAACTGCAAAACATTGGAAGACTTCCTTTGCAATGAAACACCTTTGCAAAGTGCAGTAACACAAAACCAACAAAGCAAATGACCAGTAATTCCATAAGTATCTTATTTTCAGTTAAGAACATGATATGGTATAACAACACAATAAGAAAAGGTTTCTCACCAAGACAGAAATTCATATTTAACAAAGCGAAAAAAGGAGAAGGAGATAATAGCCATCCACATATTGAGATTTCCTCTTGAAATCAGAAAATATTTACAAGCTTGGAAGAGTGACTTCAGATAAAAAACCAACAAATTTATGTTATTCATTATGTTGTGCTGGACACCTGGATGCAAAGTAACTTGCATTTATGAAGTAGTAATATACAGTGTGTTGGAAGTGCTTGATGAAAATTAATGATCATGGACATACATTCTGCAACCATCCAAAAATCTCCTGCAAGCTATGCTTCTGTTCAGTAAAGCAGTAATACAAGAGGTTCTGTACAAACCTTACACGGCATAAAGTATACATAATATATATCCTGTAGCTTTAAATAAAAGGGTTGAGGAAAATTTCTGGTTTAATGTACAGATGTCACAATTATTCTATTAAATAGGAATTCTTTAAAAATAAATTGCTTCATTTTTTAAATCCTTGGGATATTGCAAGTGCAAATCTCAGTAAAATGCTTTTTTCTTTGTAGCTAGAAACCATAATTGCAAACTGATTTGAAGTGTGCTTCCTAACTTCATCTCTAAATCTGAGATGGGAGTACTTGAGGGGGAACAAATAAATGAACAAAACCCCCAGCCAGGCAAAGAATGAACCAACAAGCGCCTGTTCTGTGGTGAAGGACAGCTTCATCTCTGTGGTAACCTGGTACAACCTTTGGCAGTGCTGGAAAAGAGACCAAAGAGGCAGGCTGGTCTGCTCCCAGAAGTGGAGGGACCAGAAATGGAAGAGTTGCTTCTAGAAGTGCAAGGCCCATCAGTACTGAGATAAAGTTACACCTACACGTGCAACTGTGTACAGCACCCTGTGGTTGATTGGAATGGCTGCAGTTTTCTCAAAGACGTGACCGTGAAGTTAATGCCTTGGATTACTACCCAGGAAGGAATAATTGTGATAAAGCCCCTGGCAGCCAGAGCTCGATGAGAACCCAGGTGTACTAGTCTTATCTCGATTTTCTCTAACAGAGTTGTTCTGGCCAGATGGTCTTCCTTTTGAGTACAGACAGAGTACAGAAATTAAAATGCTATGACCGTCCATTAACATTTTGGGGACAGCTGCTTTCTATCTGTCCTTTCTGTCCAGACTGATCTTCTCCTTTGCCAAGTACAGATCCGTACCTCACATAACCCTGACAGACAGGCTTCACAACTGGTTGCTGCTGGGAGTCGTTGCTGTACCGATGCATTGCTAAGTCATGCATCACTCTCTGCACTGCCTGGCCCAGACTAGGAGCTGCAGCACAGAAACGGGCGTCAAAACCCACACACACAACCACGGGTCTTCAAAAGATGGACATCAAATTACTTGTGCAAAACAACTTCAGAAATTGTTACTGTACCATAGTCTAACACTGCATATTAGTATAATATATAATGAGATATATATGTATATAATGCAATAGTATAAATTTCTGAGGACTACTTTAAACACTTTAATGAAATAATGGAACCAGACAGCCACTGTTTGCTTTGGTTGAGGAAGGACAACATTTTTTTTAAAGATAATACTTGCACAATCTGTAGAGAGAAGCAACTTTCCAGGTCCCTTCTCTCAGAGGGACCTAAGGTGAGAAATTATAGTACATCATCTGAAAACCACCAGATCCACCATCCAAGAAAAACAACCACAAAGGGCTGCATTAGAAAGACAGGGAGGGGAAAACAAAGGGAGAGATAAGAACAGCTCCACATACACAAAGTATATTTAGTGGCATTTACTATGTAAGTTGGCAGTTGTGTTTCAGGTAAAATAGCCCTCAGTGTTGAAATAATGCTTGCTATCAGAGTATAACATGTGGAAAAAAAAATTCATGTCATAAATGCAGAAAAAGCCATCTTGGCTGGTAGAGTAAGTTTCTTTTCCTTGTAAAAAGGGAACCATTGTCTTTTAGCTGAAAAAAAGAACTCAAGTTTGAGAAGATCCTCCTAGGTATACCCATTTTTAAGTATAGTCAGAACAAATATGCCTGTTTGAGGAGCCATAATTTCCCTTCACATTTATTTTTGCTTGATTTTTCTTTTAAATATTTTGTGGGGAGAAATTCTGTTTAATCTTTATAAAAACATACAGCTTAATACAAACCTTGAAGTCAAAGGAAGTTTTAGCATTAAAAGAACCATCTTGTTTCAACTTCAAATAATTGTTTAGTGAGTATTCAGCCCAAACCAGACTCCATGATCAATTACTGTTGCCAGCCCAAATTAGCATTAAAATACGTGTCCACATGCATTTGACTGTATGTTGTATACAACTCACACCATATAAAACATTGTTTTGATGAGTTATTCCAATCCATTTTTTCATCAAAGAACAATGGTATAATCAGTATCAAAAACATACTATGACCGCAGAAGCTACAAATGTTCTGCTATTGCACCCTCAAGAACACACAAGCACTGGATCATGTTTCTGCCTACAAGAAAATAAACAAATACATAAACAATAAGATGATGACACATGCACCCCAAAACACCAGAACCAGGGCCATTTGTCTGGAAATTTAAACATCCGTGGCATATTGCTACGCTTTAGTCCAGATTCACAAGCTTATGCAAAGTATTGGCTGTACATTACACCCAATGTGTGATTTTAAGTCTGGATTAAATAGTTATTAAGAGATAAGAATCAATGTAGAGTGTTCAAAAGCACAGCAAGCCCATTATTACATGCAGCCACTACAGACTGCATAGTAGCTGCGTATTTCCCAACTTCTACCAAGTTAAATATAAGTTATTGCTGCCACCAACAGGATGTTCCTCAGTATATTTTATCTTAATTCCCCAAATTTGCCTTTCTATACAAACGTCTGTATGCTTTGAAATTTACAGTCAACATTGAAAAAGCTTTACAGCAAATAATTCCATGTTCCTTAGTAAACCTGAGAAGTACGTTACTTTTCCTCCTTATGAAAACAGATTACAGAAAACAGCCCACTGTCATACGTTCAACTCAATTGCTCTAAAAAAAAACCGAACAAAAATCCCCACCCAAACACCACAGAGAAAGTAAAGAGACCTTGCAAAATGGATGAAGGGTTCAATCTAGTGAGTACCGTAAAAAGTAGCAATGACACTACCTGAAATTTTTACAGGAATAACAGAGTCCATATACAGATAATGTAATTATGGTAGAACCATGTTTAGCATAAACCAATTGAATAGAAAACAAAATTTGTGTCAAAAAGCACCGCTGATGTAGACAAGGGGCTCTTCCTTTTCATATTCTCCTGTTGATCCGGCCTCGTTCACCATGTATGTGTTTGCTTACAATGACCCCATACATGTGTTCAGTGAGAGGGGAGCAGAGGTAAAGTAAGAGAGGGAATGATCTCGGTGGCACTTCACGCAGTAAACGGAGGGATGCTTCCCAAGTGACACTGTCCAAGCTTTGCACAACCACAGAGAACGTGGCTGAGGAGGTGCCCAGCAAGGCTGTTACCATGAAAATCCACTCCCCCGCCCAAAAAAATAAAATACAAAAAAAAAATCATTACATCTGCTATGATACATTGATAAGTATCAGCGCTGGCCAGATGATAGAAAAATTATTGTCTGTAAGAACAAAGCTTTGACAAGACTAGAAGATTTATAAACAAATCAATTCTAATCTGTTGAAAGGTCATCTTTCCATTAAGACTGAATAGGAATGAGATGAAATTACATGGTTGGCTACAGACATCTACAACAGGGCACCAAATAGGAAGAAGGTTAGGAGCTGAGTTGCATAAAAAAAAAAATTAAGAAAAAAAATGCAGAGCGATACTCCATGGCTTTGCTCATGAAACACTCACATGAGGCTGGCTAGCCACAGTTTGGTGAGGCTGAGTTTGAAACATATCTTTATGATTTTTACAAGGAAATATCTGACTAAAGAAATACTGCAATGATGGTTCACTCTATTCTTACACAATAAACATTTAATTCCCCCTCCTCCATAAATTAATTCCAGCTGCTGAAACCTGCACTGGCAAGATTCAGCTGTAATGGATCACCCTCTGCTGTTTTTCTTCCCTGCAAATTTTGCTTGTTAAAGAGCTTTAAAGAATTTCTGTTTTAAAAGAGACTGATTACAAAATCTACAAGCTAGACACAGAAGCAAGTAGGGACAGGGTGTATTCAGCTATACTGGACAAAGGGGATGAGAAGCAGGAAAAGAACAGAAACTTTGCCATCAGTACCCAAAATCCTCACAAGAAAGGTTATGCCCTACCTAAAAGGATAAATGATGAAGAGATAGAATTAACACCTGGATAACTGAGTTCACTCTTCATGCCCGTGGAAAGGCAAACGTGACCAGGTCCAATGCAAACCGGCTCTTGTTGCTGGCTGAGGGCTAAACTGCAGCAGATGCTAGAGGATTTTGAAGCTGCAGAGATTGCATGTAGAGGCTGGTGCAGCACACTGCCATGTGTGCTAGCTTGATTTCAGCTTTCCCTTTGAAGAAGGTAAATCAGCACTTTGCAAATGACTGAGAAAATTATTCTTCTCCACTTCTGCCCCCAGAACATGTTTTAAGACAACCTTTCTGCTTCTAAGATAAAGACTAAGAAAGCAGATAGGTATTTTTTTAAAAAAATCACTAAAATAACATATGCATTTTGTTGGGGGGGGTGGGTGGGTGTGTTTCATGTTTTGCTAATGTCTGTTTTAAACCTGTCATTAAATACTCTGGCTTAATTAGCTTATACTGGCACCTATTGGTAGAAAATAGTATTTGCATGCCCCATTATCAATTATTGCATGCTCTTTAATCAGGAACAGAAATGCTGTTTATAGTAATTATTGGTTTGCACCCTTCCCACTTCATTAGGAGAATATTTTCCATTGTTTTAATTGTCCTTCACTGATTTGGTACTGAGAATAACAACTGGGGAAACCTGTTCTGATTCAGGTTAATTCTAAGAGTAAATGTTTCTTTTTCTTTTCTTTTGTTTCTTTCTTTTTTTTTTTTTTATTATCAAGAAGTTTCTTAACTGATTTATGCTTGTACTCAGAGTATCTGCAGAGTATGCTCAATCAGCGTGATGGGACAGAAATCAATGACAAAAACAGAGGTTTTAAATGGAAGCATAGCATGCCTGAATCTCAGCAAGCAAACCACCATCTACAGCAACTGCAGAAGCCATAATTGACAATTATCCTTTAAATGGTAATTAACAAGAATAGTAATGCTAAAAATAATAAAACAAAATTAATACACAATATATAAAATAAATGAAATAATTATTATGACAATTATTTCTGAATGAGACTGATTTGGAAAGAGTTTCCTAGCTTTCTTCCTCCCCCTCCTTCCCCCTCCATTTGATTATGGATCCGGTTATTTATTCAGAGGGGTGAAAACTCATCTCTTCAATGGCAATTTATTTAGCAGATCATATCAGGAAACTAAAATGATTTCAAGAATCTCTGCAACTGTGCTCTGAATGCATATCTCTCTGTACTGAAAGGACATCACCTCCAAATTTTTGTCCTGATTTGGAGACACTCTTTTCCCCCTTTGTGCTTAATAATATTTGGGATTATTAAAAGTTATATAAGTTTTGAATCTTACTATTTTTCAGTTTTGCAATGGCTGTTTCCTGTCATTCCTGAAGACTTCCCCCCCCCCATTAGAACCCCAAATTTTGGCTGCCATAAAGGTCACTAGTCAATAATTCACTTGCTTAACTGTAGGTTTATTGTGCCGTTTTACATGCTTATATGTAGCCTCCAGCTGCTGCTCCAGACGGGCACCGGTGTCCCATCCATCTTATGTCATACCTACTAGACCCACAAAGCTGTCTTAAATGCCTATAATATATAAAAAAAAATATGGCTTTAGATTTCAATATGTAGACAACAGAATTTTACACTTAATATCCAGAACAGATCTGCAAACATAGTTGCTTCTACTGTCAGCTTGTACTTTGTCAGCCATAGAAATAGCTAATATGAATAAAGAATTTGGTGCAAACCCCTGAAGTTTCATGGAGTGCATTCTGTAAGTGCTCGGTTACTTACCCTTTCCTGTTGTCAATTTTGCAAATGGATCATTCAGCCAATCAAATGAATCAAATAACTTGTACACTCCAACAAATATTATAGTTGTATAATGAATTTAGCTAATTTTCAGATGCTGACTGTATCCGTTACACAGGAGCTGGGATAAAGATACACAGAAAATTAAAAAAA